>UESW01003834.1:878412-1056104 GCA_900491605.1 Calamus simplicifolius | reverse complement strand
ATTCTGAGAAATATCCTAAGCAAGCCCAAACTAACATAAGAAAAACCTAGCCAATCAAAGCAATGCTCCTGAATCAGTCTAGTCACGGTGCCAAAAAGAAAAGACAACTTTTCATGTAGCACATATTCTTGTTTAAAGATGGCAACTCAACCAACAACTTACTAGCAAGTTCTTAGTTTCACATTTCTAGGCTTCAATTCAACTAATCCTTAGTTTCAGCATTTCTAAGCTTCAATTCAACTAATCATGCCTCTTCTTGTACTATTATATCCCTTTATATTCTCAAAAAACCTAGCACTCTTATTATCTTTTTTCAAATCATTACATGCTAATTCATGTTAAGTTACCATATAATCTAGACTCCATAACTCTTAAAAGAACATTTTCTTGTCAAAATAAAAAAACTTTTAAAAGAACATTTATGTTTATCTACAAAGTTGTTTTCTTCTTTATGTAAGTGCCCAGGTTGGCCTAGCATGTCCACCACGAAAGATTAAAGACTTCTTTTAGAGATATTACGCATGCTATGAAGATTAAAACTAAGGTTTAGATGTACAAACACATTTACATATGGTGCCCAATTTTCACAATATAATATAGATGATCATCATCTCCTGTACACCTATACGCATGTTTAGGCTGCATTCCAATGACATTTGCTTTGCGTTTTCCACATTGTGCTATCAAATCTATGATCGCATCAAAGCTTCGAGAAGTAATAGCTACCTTCTTAATTTCATGCCTTCACCTTTATTGTAGATTAGGGGATTGATCAAGCGGAGTTTAGTCGAGCTTGGGTCCAATCAAACTTGGTTTGAAATTAATTTAGATTTTGAATTCTAAAATCAAACTTGATTTGTTTTCCATTATTTCTAGCTCAATTTGAGCTTACTTTTGAACAGTGCCAACATAAGCTTTAGTGATCAGCTTGATACTAAATTGAGCTGAAAGATGGAGAGTTGCATATCAACGCAGACGAATATAACAGAACCAAAACATTTTTAAATCATATGGATAAGTAGATGTTATAGAGGAAAATTATACAATAAAAATACAATGAAATTACGGGAGAGAATAATAGAAAATCAAATAAGAGCTGAAACTTTGGTGTCAAATAATCAATTTGGATTTATGCCTAAAAGATCGACCATGGAAGCTATTTATTTATTAAAAAAATTGATGAAAAGATATAGAGAAAATAAAAAAACTTTCATATGGTCTTTATTGATTTAGAGAAAGTATATGATAGAATACCTAAAGAAATAATATGGTGATTTTAGAGAAAAAAGGAGTTACCAAAAGGTCCATAGAATTGATAAAAGATATGTATGATAGAGTAATAACTATTGTTAAAACAATAATTGAAAAAACTAGTGAGTTTCCAATTACTATAGGTTTATATCAAGGATCTACCTTAAGTTCATATCTTTTTGTATTAATTATGGATGAATTAACTAAACATATTCAACATGATATCCCATGGTGTATGCTATTTGCAGATGATATAGTGTTGATCGATGAAACTAAATCTGGAGTAAATATTAAGTTAGAGATTTGGAGAGAGGCTTTAGAATCTAAAGGTTTTAAAACTAGTAGAATTAAAACTGAATACATGAAATATAATTTTAGTGGGAGTAGAAATACAAATGAAAAAATAGTGAAGATTGCAAGCCAAGAGATATCGAGTGAAAAATTTAGGTATTTGGGATCAATTATACAGAAGAAAGGTGAAATATGTGAAGATGTGAATCATAGAGTTAAAGCAGGATGGATTAAGTGGAGGAGTGCTTCGAGAGTATTGTATGATCGGCGCATCCCATTAAAATTGAAAGAAAAATTCTATAAAACTGCTATTAAGCCAGCTATGCTATATGGAATAGAGTGTTGGGCAATATTAAAATAATATATGAATAAATTAAGTGTAACAGAAATGTGTATGTTAAGATGGATATATGGTAAAACTTTAAAAGATAAAATTAGAAATAAACATATAAGAGAAATGATAAGAGTAGCCCCAATTGAAGATAAATGAGAAAATCGATTAGGATTGTTTGAACATATACAACGTAGACCTTTAGATGCTCCAGTTAGAAAGAGTGATCTTTTAGCAATTCATGGTAAGGATAAAAGTAGAGGTAGGCCTAAACTAACATGAATAAAAATAATTAAAAAGATATAACTATTTGTAATTTGAATGTCAACTTGATCCTGAATAGAGTAGAGTGGAGGAAGCAGATTCATGCAGCCGACCCCATGTAGTTGGGAAAAGGCTTAGATGAGTTCAGTATGGATAAGTAGATGTTAATTCATGTATGATGCTTATTTCATGTCAACATGTAGCTAATTATTAATCTCAATGATGTTCAGCAAAGACGGCAATTCATATCGAAGTGGCTTTAGTAATTAACATTTTTTATGAGAATTAAAGAAGATTTTAATGACTACAATATCTACCCAACATCACAGAGCTACTGAAGATAGTTCATATAAGAAAGAATAATTTTCTCATTTTTTATATAACATATATTTTCTCAATGTTGTGGATCTGATGCTTGTCTATCCATAGAATGTATATAGCATGATATGCAATACTTAAAGCCTAGTAGTCAATCCTTCATGTATGTGTCAAACCTAAGTTAAACCTTACTTTATGACCAAAATGACACACGATCATATATCTTACAACTTTCTGATCATATATCAATTTCCATCAAGACCAACCACAAGCACCTCAATATTCCCAATTAATTCTTAGGTCACCAAGCACTTAAACCTCATATAATATCTTGCAACTATCCCATTTATCCCCTTCTCTACAAGTATATCCTACATCAAATATCAACTATACCATATATGCACCAATAATGCTTCTGGAAATTTTAAAGAATCAGTACAAAGCATAAGTCACATGAAATTATCTTACTTGATGCCAAGTTGGTGTAGACCATCAAAATATTCATCCACATGATAGCTTACAAATAAGCATAATGTAACAATCCAAAACTTCATCCAAAAAGCTAGCTGAAAAGTATCATTTTGGTTGTTTGGCCCTATATATGTAGTATTATGTACCTAAGATCTACTGAGTAAATAACTGATGTCATACTAAACACATACATGCATGGTTCCTTATACACTCTCCCTGTTTAAACCCTAGCATCCTTGTCAATCTAAAGGTCTAAATCCCATCAAGATCTAATTATAAATACTATAATCAGCATGTGTTTAGCCCAAATTAAGCTCATGCTACAATTACCCCTTAGTCCACAAGGGTTATAGGCCAAATCCACTTTAACATCATTTGTAATAATTCAAAATCTCATCCAAAGAGTCACCAAAAAATGTTATATAGGTCTTTAATACTATATAAGTACCAAAACTCTTCCTAGCGTACAACCTATATAGGACTAAATAGATACTAACACAAGTCCTCATATATTCTCTCATTTAAGCCCTAACATCTTTGCCAAGCTAAAAGTCCAAATTCAATCAAATCTAATCACAAATATTATGATCAACTCATGGTCAATTCCAAATAAACCCATGCTACAAAGTCCCTTAGTCCATATAGGCCATGAGCTAAGACCAATTTGGTACCATTTGTAATAACCTTGTATCTTGCTCAAAAAGGCTAGTTGGAAGATGTTATTTAAATTCTTTGATTCTACATAAGTATCCTATATCTTTTTAATACATAGCTAATGTGGGACTGTACAGGTACTAACATAGATCCTTGCATACTCTCTCATTTAAACTCCAACATCCTTGCCAACCTAAGGGTCTAAATTAAATTCAATACCTAACATCAGAATCAGCTAATAGTTGGAATTAGCCAATAGTCGGCCTCAAATGGGCCCATATCGCAGTCCTCTAGTTCACATGAGCCATAGGCTACCGCTCTACTATTATCTATAACAATCTAGGCCCATCCAAAAGGGCTAGTTAGAAGATATTATTTAGATTCATTAGCTTATATAAATAATCAAGATATCCCTAACACAACCAAAATGGGATTAAACAAATGTCAACATGAATCCTTACATACTCCCTCCTTTAAGCCTCAATATCCTTGCCGGAGTCCAAATCCAATTAAATCTAATTGCAAACATTATAAATAGCCCATAGCGGCTCCAAACAAACTCATGCACTAGTATCCTCTAGTTCACATAGGTCATGGGTCAACCCTATTTTGATACCATGCATAACAACTTGTGATCTCATCCAAAAAGGCTATCTCAAAGACGTTATCTTGGATTGTTTATCTTATATAAATATCCAAAATCTTACTAATGCACAATCAATATAGAACTATACATGCCAACACAATCCTCACATAAAAGAGGACAAGGAGATAAAAAGAGCTAAGTTCAAGGCTTCAAGTCTCGATGGGATCGAGTTTAGTTTTCACAAGACGGATAGTAGAATGAAGAAGATCAAGGGTTAAAGAAAATAAGGATGGATCAGGAGAGATGCTCAATGTCATTCCAACACTAGGACACATGTCTATGATGGCCATGACGGTAGGCATAGGTCAAGAACCAAGGAGAATTGAGAGCAATACGATGGTATATGATGGATGACCGTCTGATGGAATTGAGACCAAAATAGGGAAAGTCAAAGAGAGAGAATCAAGGTTGGCAATGGTGAACTAGGAGAGGAAGCAGATAAGAAACAAGGTGGCTAGCATCTATTGAGCCCTAGGCTCACCTGAGCTCTTCAAGCTAACCAAGGCCAGCCAATAATTGGGTCGAGTCTCACATCATCCTCTCTTAAAAGGATTTCATTCTAAAAATTAGCATAATTAGGTCTTCGAAAAGCTAAGGGTACTTAGACCTTACCTCATCCTTGAGTCCCCAAGTAGTCTCCCTCTCAGTGTAATGGCTCTGCAAAATCTTAACATAATGAATAATGCTGCACCTTAAGACTTGCTCCTTTCTATCGACAATTAGTACCAAATGCCCTCCATCTCTTCCAAATAACACCAACATCCTAATTCTCAAAAAAGAATACACACTTTTCTTTCAAAAGTCATCCATTGCCCTTTGTTTTAATCTACCATAAAAGGCTTTCTTTAAAAAAGCATAAGAACTCTTAAGCATAGGTTGATCTTCAAGACCTAAAACCTTCTTTGTTCGTTTAGCCTTCTTCATGGTTTAACTACTAGACCATTATCCTTGGATAACCTCAAATTCCTTTCTTCAGATAGATAAGTGAAAATTGCACTACCACATCTCCATTAGCTCAAGAATCAACAACTTCTCCTTTCCTTCATCCATAAAAGTCTTTTCTCTAAAGAAACCAACTCATCATCCATCATAACACCCTGCAAAAACAAAATTAATGATTTCCAACCAAAATATTACTCTGCAATAGCAATTGAGGAGGCCTAGAAATTTCAAAATTTTGCAATAAAACTATAGCAGAAGTTTTAAGTAGCACACCCCATCAAGATCAACCCACAAGCCAATCTCCACTTTCGAAACCATTACATGAGCTCCAACCCCATCTTGGAACCTAATACCTCCAAAATCAACTTGAACTAAGTTAATTCAAGCTCCCTTGATGATTCAATTAGACAGATTCCAAATCAACTTGTCTTTGAGGAACATTAACTGAATGAGATAGAAAGCCCCCCAAGTCGATTCACCTCCAAGTAGCATAACTCAATTATATCCCCTAGTATTCCCTTCACCATCATTCCTAGCATTTCTTGAAAACCCTCCTCAAGCCTTTCCCTTTATCTGATACACTCATATAAATCTCTCATAACAAATTTCTTCACTCAATATTAGATTCAGCTAGTGACTTCAACATTGAACCTTGATACAACCATAAATCTAAATTGTCACTTTAAATTTACATACTAAACAATCACCCATAAATCTAAATTCCATTCTTATCAGTGATTTGGCCATATCCTCCAATTGACTGATAAAATTAAAAATTTATGGCATTTTTCCATCTCATGAAAATAAATTGTATCTCTATCTCCTTCCTTGAGCCAAAACTGTCCCAGTTTTTAACGCCAATAATTTCTTCCTCATTCAAAATATCATCAAGCAAGTTTTTCAACTTATTTCTTCCCATTTTCTCTTCCTCGACAATATATCTCCCTCTTCCAATTCATCCATTCTTCAAATTTTATACATAAGTTCTAGTTTGACTTTTATGATGCTATGGAACTCTTTCTGACCCACACCTTAAGCTTCTTATCCATGACCCTTAATTTTGCAACAGAACAATCAATGGCAGAAGTAGAAGTGCTATCATAGTATGCACGCAACAATAAATTTAGACTTCCAAATTTACTTATATAACTAATGAATAAATAAGCACAGTGTAATTAACCTATTAATATAACATAAAACTTATCCACATTGCCAATTCTCTTGCACTCAACCTGTGTTAAATCCTAAAAATCTTAAATCTAAGCTCCGATACCATTTGTAACAATGTAGGATCTCATAAAAAAGACTAGCTAAAAGGTATCATTTTACATTCATCAGCCCTATATTTATGCATTTAAGATCTACTTGGTGCATAATCAAATATGGAACTAAATACACATCCACACATATCCTCATACACTCCTATTTAAGCACTATCATCCTCGTTGAGTTAAGGATCAAAATCCAACCACAAACGACATGATCAACCTATAGTCAGCCTCAAATAGGCCTATGTTTCGATTTCTCCAAGTTTACATAAACAATAGGTTGGATCCATATTAATACCATTTGTAACAACCCAAAACTTTGCCCAAAAATGCTAATTAGAAAATATTATTTACATTCTTTAATCCTGCATAAGTACCGAAGATCTTTCTAGTGCACAACTAATGTAGAACTGAACACATGCCAACATAGGTCCTCATACTTCCTCAAAATTGATGGTACCAAATGGTAGATTTATTAGAAAACAAAATTCTTTAACTCTATTATGTCTAATCAGCTTCATCAAACCCTCACTCTGCTCCTATTCATACATATATTATTTTTCCCTATTTGTGTTTGCGTTTCCTATAATTATAGTGCATTTTTTCTCAATTGGTACTCATCCCTCAGTCAGCCTAACTTCATGTACTTTAGTTTAATCAACACAGAGGCTCAACCATAAAACCCTAGAATTCTCAAAATGAGTGGCACTAAAGTGCCAGAAACCTATAATGCGCAATACAAGTTTAACGAACCAAAAATTAGGTCTTTCGAGTCCTAAAACTAACAAATGCAACAATGACTTCATGAAATCTCCAACAATGTCACACCATCTCAACACAGTACATTTGTTTAAGAAACATGAAATTTTGGGTGGAAGAGAGAACACCAAACCTGCTGTTGATGACATCGATCTCATGAAGAGTGACGCAATGCACGACCTCCTTCCTCTTCTGCAGCTCCCCCTCAGGACACCTCACTAACTTCGTATGGGGTCCGATGGCATCGTAGTCCCTGGACCGTCCAATGGACCGCCCCAGCTTCGTGACCTTGCCGGACGTCTTATCCAATGCGATCACATCCCCGCTCTGCACCTTCTCCTTCGTCAGTGCCTCGATCATCTTCGTGCCCAAATCGTACACCGTCTCCATGTCGGTGGTCTTGAGCGTCAGCTTCCCGGTCTTCGAGGCCGACGAGGACTGGCCTGAACCGCTTGCGCCTCCGGCCGCGGCAGGGCGGTCGATGGTGAGCTCGACGACCTCGCCCTCGATGATCTCAGCCTCCTCCTTGATGCGGACGCCGATGGCACGGCGGAAGGCCTGGGTAAGAGCCTCGGTCTTGGACATCTCGAGGGAGAAGAGCTCGGAGGCGGAGATGGTGGCGAAGGGGGTCTCCTGACCGAGGGACTTGGCAAGGCCCATGGCGATGGCGGTCTTGCCGGTGCCGGGCTGTCCGGCGAGGAGGATGGAGCGGCCAGCGATCTTGCCTTCGAGGATCAGCTGGAGGATGAGACCGGCGGCCTTGCGGGCGGACTGCTGGCCGACCATGCCCTCGGAGACGGCGCGGGCCTCTAGGGCGGAGTCGAGGCCCAGGCCGCGGATGTGGGAGTGCGCACCGATGCGCTCGATCCGGGTGAGGTCCCGGCTCTCCGAGAGCCGCTTCAGCTCCGCCATGGCAGCGGAAGGGGAAGAGAGAACGACGAACGAAGAGTAAGAACTCGGAAGGCGAAGAGAGAGGGTTCGAGGAGAAATCAAAATAAAATAACAGGAGAAAAGGGCGAGGGTTTTAACAGGCGTCGGGCGGCAAGGGAACGAAAAGCCGGTTGAGTTGGGCATCTAAATACGGCGAGCTCTTATTCAGCGCTATGCATGGGCGCAGGTTTGATTGTAAAAAATAAAAAAAAAAAAAGTAAATTTATATCTTTTTTATTTATATTATTAAATTTAATTAAAAAACTAAAATTTTAAATTTTAAATTAAAGATAAGATAAATAGAATATATGAATTCGATTAAATTATTTATAATTTAAAAAAATTAATTGATTTAAAATCATAACTTAAAAATAGATGAAATATTTTTGAGTTTAAAAAATAAAATATAATCATAATAAAATAAAATGCTCTAAAAAAATATGTAATTATTATGAAAATTACTATTAAATCCTTTAAAAAAAACTCCTCGCTATAACTTTCTTCTTGAATAATATTTTTATTACATAGTTAAATAATATTCGCAAGCACTAATATGATTAGTAAAATATAATATAAATTATTTTTATTAAATTTAAATTTTTAGAAATGTAAGCCTATTAATATTGACTTCATATTTTAAACATTAGCTTTGTACTGCATAAAAAATTATTTATTAAAAAATTAAAGAATAATATGTTTTCAATTCTTCTCTCATGCTAATATGTAAAGAAAAAAAAAAAGAGAGAGAGAGAGAGAAAATTGCTCACAGCCATCTATAAGTAATTGTCTACACTTTGGATACAAGCAAACACCTTAACATATGGTTTTCTTTTTATGAGGGGTAAAATTGTTATTGCATTAATGACTGCACACATCGACAATTGGGTCTAGTCAATTTCAACGTCCTATCGGCCAGCTATCAAACCCATTAAGCAGCAAAGCCTAATCGCCCTCAGCGGCGTCAGGTCATCCCAACAACACTAACCATTCTCATACCTCGGCAACCCGAGCCATCCATACCTCAGTAGCCCGAGCCATTCTCATACCTCGGTTACCCGAGCCATCCTTATACCTCGGCAACCCGAGCCGTCCCCACACCTCTACAGACCAAGCTATTCTATACCTCATAAAACCAAATTGCCCCTCGCCTCGGCCGGGTCAAGGCGCTCGAATACTTCTGCAAAGTCCAGCGCGGGAGAGTGCGAATCCACTATAACTGAATGAGATTCAAAGCGGGAAATCATACCCAGGAGTGGCCTAAGACCCATAGGAGTGGCCTAGAACCTATGTAATCGCTGAATCTCAAAGCATCAACCATCTCTCCCAGCTGTCGATCCCCTAACTGACAAGATACGGATCCTACTGACCTCATAACAAACTTGATTCGAGTCCGTTCTGAATCCTAACGGCTTTCAAACCTCCCCTCGCGACACGCCCAAAGAATCAGGTGATCCTCTATAAATACCGCTGCCCTCCAACCTCTCAGGTACGCATGCTGGAACACTCACTCATTTTCACTCATCATTACACTGAGAATAGCTCTATCTGAGCTCAGAGCTCTCGAGAAAGAACACCCATCTAGGGGAGCTCTTCTGTGAGAGTCTTCTCCTCACATCTACTTGCTGTGAATCTCCACTGACTTGGACGTCGGAGGGTTTTCCACAGAGGGAAACCCCCACAGCACCCTCTGCGCGCGGACTATCTTGCATGTTCCATCCCGAGACGACGAGTTCGGCGTCCAGATCAGGATCCGGAAGCGCACCCGAGTCGGAGAACAGATTTTCACGACAACAGATTGGTGCTAGAGGAAGGGCCTCAAATCCCATAAACTTGTGATTCAGAAGACAAGACTCAAAGAACCAGAGCAAGTGTTGCCACAAAAATCCGTTCTCCGACTCGGGTGTGCTTCCGGCTCCTGATCCGAACGCTGATCTCGTCGCCTCGGGGTGAAACCTGCGACAGTCCACACGCAGAGGATGTTGTGGAGGTTGCCCTCTGTGGAGGACCCTCCGACGCCCAAGTCAGTGAAGATTCACATCAAGCAGATGTAAGGAGAAGACTCTCACAAAAGAGCTCCCCTAGATGGGTGTTCTCTCTCGAGAGCTCTGAGCTCAGATGAGCTATTCTCAGTGTGATGATGAGTGAAAATGAGTGAGTGTTCCAGCATGCGTACCTGAGAGGTTGGAGGGCAGCGGTATTTATAGAGGATCACCTGATTCTTTGGGCGTGTCGCGAGGGGAGGTTTGAAAGCCGTTAGGATTCAGAACGGACTCGAATCAAGTTTGTTATGAGGTTAGTAGGATCCATATCTTGTCAGTTAGAGGATCGACGCTGGGAGAGCTGGTTGATGCCTTGAGATTCAGCGATTACATAAGTTCTAGGCCACTCATGTGGGTCTTAGGCCACTCCTTGGTATGATTATCCGCTTTGAATCTCATTCAGTTATAGTGGATTCGCACTCTCCTACACCGGACTCCGCAGAGGTATTCGAACGCCTCGGCCCGGCTAAGGCGAGGTGCAATTCAGTTTTCTGAGGTATAGAATAGCTTGGTTGTAGAGGTATGGGGATGGCTCGGGTTGCCGAGGTATAAGGATGGCTCGGGTAATCAAGGTATGAGAATGGCTCGGGCTACCAAGGTATGATTGGCCCGGGTTGCCGAGGTATGAGAATGGCTCGGGTTGCCGAGGTATGAGAATGGCTCGGGCTACCGAGGTATGGATGACTCGGGTTGCCGAGGTATGAGAATGATTGGTGTTGTCGGGACGACCTGACGCCGCTGAGGGCGATTGGGCTTCGCTGCTTAGTGGGTTTGACAGCTGGCCGACAGGACGTTGGAATTGGACTAGACCCAATTGTCGATGTGTGCGATCATTAATGCAATGACGATTTTACCTCTCATCACATGCCCCCCACTCTCAAGTCTGAAGTGTAAGTACGGATATAGGGAGTAGAGTTCTGGAATAATCTTATTTGAGGGATTCGAAAAGGCGGGCAATGATATTCTCGTAAATGATGGCCACTGTTTCGTCATCATTTTTCACCTTAGCTTGAGGAGGAAACGCCTCGTTTCCAGCATGTCGCGATAGCGGGAATTCCACGTGGCGGGGCTTCTTTATTTCTGGCACCCATATCGGAAGTTTTGGCATCTTTGGCTTTCCTTCGGAAGCGTTTATTTAAAGAGGGCTAGGGCGGCACTCCTTTTGCAACGCCTCTTCGTCCCTGCCATAAAGATTTTCCATTCTTCCCTGAGCCCTTGCTTGGTTGTTTGTATTCCGCCTCTTATTCAGCCAATATGAAGGGTCCTCACGATGTTGCCTCAGAGATAACCATTGATGATCTGGATAGAATCTGTTGCCATTATAGGGTTCCTCGGGATGTAGCCTTATGGGTGCCGAGGGCTGAGCACCGGGTTTCGAATGAGTTAAGCCATGGAGTCTTCTTTTATGAGGAGAGCTTAAGGGCAGGTCTCCGGTTCCCTCTTCACCCGCTGGTACAGGAGGTGATGAGGTTTTACAACATATGTCCAACAATGGTAGCCCCAAATAGCTGGCGCAATCTTATCGGATTCATCTCGATGTGCGGTCGTGTCGGGGTGACCGCGACCCTTCCTATATTCGAGTCTGCTACAACCTGGTTTCTGAAAGGAGCTCTGAGTGGCCCTACATTGGTCCCCGGAAGTCGTTCAAGATGATTTCTGATAACCCATCTTCCATAAAGGAGTGGAAGTCCCGATTTTTCATTGCCGAAGGAAACATCGGTTCAGATTTTCCGAGGGGATGGGCGAGTTATGTGAAGGATCTAGAGGCACGCCTGGAGTTGAGCGAGCAAGAGAAGAGATCTGGTAGCCCTTCGCAGTGGTCAGGAGGTATCGGCCAGCACTCTGTTATTAGAGGATGCCCTTTTCGCCGTTGGGCTTAGCTCTATTAACCCTCAAGGTGAGTCTTCACTCTGACGGTCAGTGAGTTTATGTAATCCCGTTACTGTTTAACTGAACATCTGCTATGTTTTCAGCCAAGAGGTCCGCATTTGTGGGCCAAATGAGGAAGGAGTTGGGCAAGCACCACAGGGGCTCCGGCTCCGGGGACAAGCACATGTCTGAGAAGAGGTCTCGTTCTTCCGGGTCTCACCCAAAGGAGCCGAGGAGAGACGGCATTGGCCGCCACTCTTCCACCCCCAAGAGGGGGAAGTGGGAGCGTCGGTCACGGTTGGTGAGCCCCCCGTGTCGGAGGGGGACACAGTAGTGGAGATGGAAAGTACCATTGGAGAAAACTTGGAGAGAGCCATAGAAGTTTTTCCCCCTCAAGTAGTGATTGTGTCAGATGATGCCGAGGAGATGTCGTCGGTCCATTCGATGATCCTCCTGCCAGAGGTTAATCAGCTTCAGTTACCAGCGGTGGGGAGCCCACTGCGCGTAAAAGAGGCCCCTGCTCAGGTGGAGGGGTCAGGAGAGGCAGTGGCGGCTGCTAAAGCTCGAGTGGAGCCGCTTGTCGAAAGGTTGGTGGAGGTCGAGGTGCCTCCTGCTGAGGGTCTCTCTCTTATAGTACCAGGGAATGTCGTGAAAGAGATTGAAGTTCAGGTAGAGTCTGTCGGAGATGAAGCAATAGTTGGAGAGAAGAGGAAGAAGAATCACTGAATGAAGGGGACGGGCCGGGGTTCCCTCAATCGGGGCCAAAGCATCCGAGGCCCTGCAGGCTAAAGTTTTGATGGAGGAAGCCGAGCGGATGGCGCTTCCTCAGGCCGAAGTCCCTCAGGCCGGCGGCTATAAGTTCTCTTGTCCACAGCCCAGAGGTGGATGACATGCTCATTGCCTTGATGCGGTCTTTACTGCGCACGGGGGGGGGGGGGGAGTTCCTCGACGGACAAGCCTACAGTCGGGGATATTATTGATGCAGCTTTTGGTCAGTCAGGGGCACCGAAGGATGTTTACCTTCTCCCTGAAATAAATAACGCCACTCTCATGAAGATCGCTACTAACTATGCCTCCCGAATAAGTCATCGTACCAAGGTTGTAATTCTTAGTTGGTTGGTTCGATTGTGGTTTCTTACTTGTATTTTTTGCAGAATGCCTTGATTACGAGGGCGCTGAATCGGCACTTAAATTTGGCCACTGGGGCCTGTGCTTAGGCCAGAAAGGAGGTGGTCGACCTTCGGACAAGGGTGGATTCGACCAGCCGGCTTTCCAGGGCCTTGGCATCCGTTAAGGTAGACCTTGAGAAGATGGGCGAGTCTTACCGAATTACCGCCAAGAGGGCCTTTCGGCTCGAGGCTCAAGTCAAAGAGCTCCAGGGTTTTGTGAACAGTCGGATAAGGCCTACTTGAAGTTATCCCAAATCAAGTCTAAGCATGCCGACGAGGTCAATGCCTTGCAGCGGCACTTTGACAAGAGGTGGGGTCAGCTGAAAAATAGCCATGCCGAGGAGAAGAATAATTGGAGCAGGAGGCTCGAGGAGAGGAGCGTAAGTGCCGGTGGCAGCAAGATCAGCTTGCCAGCTGAATAAGAAACTCGTTGATAGGGAAGATCGGCTGAAATGGCAGCATGATCAAATTGCCAAGCTCACCACTGATCTCAACCAATGTCAGCGGGAAATCGAGGACAAACAATCCCGAATTAATGACCTCAAGGAGGGTCTCCAACAGAATAAAGCGACCAAATTGAAGGCCCTAGAAAAGGTCCATGAGCTGAGCGATAAAATGGCTCGGCAGGAGAAAGAGGTATAGTATCTTCTTATTTACTTGCTCCTGGCATTTTTCTTTCATTTGAGGACTCAAATGACCTGATGTTTGTAGATGGGCAAAATCGGGCTCGAGGCGCAGGAGCAATTTAAGCTCTAAGGGCAAAGTTGACCGTGAGTCGCCAAATGAACCTCGAACTCAGGGGCCAGCTAGCTGAAGCTAACGACCGAATTACCTCGGCTATGGAGGAGTACAAAAGTTCTATTCAATTCTCTGAGGAGCGTAAAGAGGCTTGTGTCGATGCATTCCACTTCGGCGAGGAGGAAACTCGAGTGAAGATCTCTCGAGTGTATCCTGAGTTGGATTTATCTTTCCTGGAGGCCGAGCTATTTGATACTCATACTCCAGGGGTCGAAGAAGCCGAGTATAAGGATATTTCAGACGTCAATCTTGACGCTATCCTGGGTCCCAAAGAGGCCATGGCTCCTGAAGAATGCCTTTAGCCTACCACCGAGGAACCCGAGGTCTCTCTTCCAACAACATTCGAAGTGAGTGAAGCGAGTCAAGTCCTTCCGGATGTTACTAAGGAGGTTCCCAGGACCAACCCGAATCGATTCTTAAGGGTTGCTCATGTATTTTTTGTTTTTTCAACTTGTAATCCGATCAGGACTCAATGAATGAATCTTTTAATCTCTTTTTGCTTTGCGTTATCGCTTTGGTCATTGTCTTTTCGAATGACCTTTTGCCGGGAGTTCCTTCGATGGTAAACGAATCATAAACGAAATGCGCTTTAAGGTCAGATAGTCCTTGGGGGTTCCGAATTGAAGATTCCGCTTAATCGAAGCCAGATTAACTGGTTTTGCTGATGCATAAAATTATTCGGTTTTGCCATGGGACGTAACTCTGACTTTGCCTTGGTTGGGGCCGGGGTTAGGTGCGCGCAAGCTTACTCGGTTTGCCAAGGCACGAAATGGTTCGGCATGAAATGACCGAGAATAGCTCAAACACCTCAGCTGGGGCTGAGGTTAGATAGTTCAGTTCGTCCGAAGCAAAAAGTTGGTACATTTTTTGCCGAGGCATATAAAAGGCTTTGTCGAAGGACACTTTGTTTCTGCTTAAGGCATTTATTTTGTTGGCCTTTTCCAACGCGGGTATCTTTAACGTATGCGATAAGCACTCGATTGCCATTGGGCGGCGTCATTTTTGAAAGGGGATTTCCCTGGCCTGCGCATATCTCAAGGACCTGCGGTCGGTTTCCTGCATTTAAGACTCTTGATTCGAGATTAGAAAAAAATCTTTGTCTTTCGTCATGGCCTGGGAGGCGCGTTCAGCGCGCTTTGGAAAGCACCCTTTTCTTTTGATCTACCATGTGGCAGCACGGTCATGGCGTTTCAAATTCCGGGGCTCCCTTCTTTAATGGTTGCTCCCGGTTCGCTTGCCTATAAAATAGGGAGAGCGGGCCATGTTATGCCATCTCCTAAGGCCTCTTCCTTCTATGTGTTGTAGGGGCTTTCATGGCGCCCGTTTCAGTGAGGTTGAGAGCGGAGAGATCGAGCTTCCCTTTCGAAAGCTGGTTTGTCCCAGATAGCTGGGGTGATGGAGAAGCTGCTGAAGAGCAAGTGGTCCTCAAGAGAGGAATCTCGGAGGTCATATGGAGAGCGCATGGGATGCCCACAGAGGTCATATGGAGAGTGCACGTACGCGCTTCTTATATGTCCTTTGTCACTTGCCATGGGGCCACAGGAAATGCAAAGCATACATAGTCCCCATGGCAGACATGGAACTCACCTCCTTTCTCAGTTTGGATCTCTTAGTTCATCCGTCTGAGGAATCTTTTTCCATGTGAGGAAGGAGGAGAGTGGTGTGGGTCTACTGGTTTCCTGTCTATGTGCTTGGGCAGTGACTAGCAGCCCAGCATCCCACTCGAGGAGGAGGCATCATTGGCATAAGCATCAACAGGTCTTTGACCTGGTTAGGATCCCTCAACGCATCCATCTTGGGGATCTGTGGATGGCCTACTTTGTTCTTTGGCATTAACCAGTGGCCCAATGGAGCTGATTGGTTTCTACGATTTTTTGGGTCGGATGCAGAAACATTGTTATCGACCGAAGTTGCTCAGCCGAGCTTTTATTCATCTTTATTTCCTGTGCTATGATGCACTTGTAATGCCTCTCAGGAGGTTGTAATTTTTTATCAATAAAGAAAGCTTTTTAATCTTCTTCCTTCGAGTATTTATTTCTTTTTCCAGTATAGTTGTGCTGGGAGTTTTCTTACTCACATTATGCTTTCTAGATTGTAGCATAGTTTGCTAATTCAGCAGTGCTTTTGCTACGATATTTAGTCTTCTGAGGAGGAAGCATTTAACTTTGTTTAGGTCAGAGGGAGGCCTGGGCGGCCCTGTGAACTTTTGATGCATACATGATCCTACTCAAGGGAATGAAAGAACTTGTATAATTTTGCCGATAAGTGGAGGAAGGTTACTTACCTTTGTCGAAGCATGATAGGATGCCTTAGTCGCGTCAGAGTATTTGAGAAATCACCCGATCAGGCCGAAGCTTTAGAACTATATCGCTCGGTTTGGCTGAGGCTTCGGAAATTATTCAGAAATATATTACTCGGTTTGGCCAAGGCTTCAGAGATTACTCGGAAATATATCACTCGGTTTGGCCGAGGCTTCAAGATTATATTTTACTTGGCGCGGCCAAGGTATGGAGACCGTCATTCGGCTTGGCTGAGGCTTCAAGATTATATTTTACTTGGCGCGGCCAAGGTATGGAGACCGTCATTCGGCTTGGCTGAGGCTTCAAGATTATATTTTACTTGGTGCAGCCAAGGTACGGACATCGCTCGGCCCAGCCGAGGATTTATAAAGATTATATTTTACTTGGCGCGGCCAAGGTACGAAGCTCTCTCGGCCCAGCCGAGGTTTGTCAAATATATTTTACGTAGCGCGGTCAAGGTATGGAGATCGCTCGGCCCGGCCGACGATTTATAAAGATTATATTTTACTTGTCCGGCCAAGGTACGAAGCTCTCTCGGCCCAGCCAAGGTTTGTCAAATATATTTTACTTGGTGCGGTCAAGATACGGAGATCGCTCATCCCGACTGAGGATTTATAAACTCTTACTGATGATAGATGCGGAGATTATCCAAGTTCCACGTCCAGGGAATAGATTTTCCATTTTGATCTTGGAGTTTATAGGTGCCGGGTCTGATTACTTCCGCCACTTGGTAGGGACCTTCCCAATTTGGGGACAATTTTCCTTGCTCCAGTGGTTTTGAGATGGACGCCTTTCGAAGCACCAGATCACCGGGAAGGAAAAATTTTCCTCGGACTCTTGTGGAGTAATAGCGAGCTACTCTTTGCTGGTAGGCGGCCATCCGGATTCGGGCTTTCTCCCTGACTTCTTCTACTAAATCAAGATTGGTTCGGAGCTATTCATCATTGGATTCCTCCGACTAACCTTCCATGCAAGGGGAAGGGAGTCCATCTTCCACAGGGATGACAACCTCTGTGTCGAAAGCCATCTTAAATGGGGTTTGTCCCGTGGGTATCCTCTCAGTGGTTCGGTACGCCCACAATACATGGTGGAGTTCCTCGGCCCATCTGCCTCGCGCCTGGTTGAGCCGAGCTTTAATTCCGTGGAGGAGAGTTCGGTTGGATCTCGGCCTTTCCATTAGCTTGAGGATGTCTGACCGATGTCAGGCAATGGAGAATGCCATGATCCTTGCAGAACTCTCAGAACTTAGGGTTGTCGAACTGCTTCCTGTTGTTGGTGATGATAGTGTGAGGAAGGCCGAAGCGGCAAATGATGGATCCCCATACGAAGTATTTAGCTCGAGCTTCGGTTATTTGGGCGACTGCTTCGGCTTCAATCCACTTAGTGAAATAATCAATTACAACAAATAAGAACTTCCTTTGCCCGATTGCAAGGGGGAAAGGGCCAAGAATATCCATTCACCATTTGGCGAAGGACCAGGGGGATGATATGGAAGTCAGGTATGCCGAGGGGAGCCTTTGGACATTTGAGTGCCTCTGGCACGAATCATAAGCTCGAACGAGGTCATCGGCATCTTTCTGTATCGTCGGCCAATAATACCCTTGGCGCAATGATGCGTGTTGTAGCGCAACGATTAAAACACCTTAATTTCACTAATAGATAGCGAGAGTAAGGGATCAAATCCATAGGGACTTTAGTGGTTATTTTGAATTAAAACTATGCAATTAGGAATTTAAATAAATAGATAATGAAAATAATTAAGATATGATCTATCTTATGAGAGCACGGCCCATACCCGCAGATCATGGCCCATCACTTTTAAGAATAGATCAGTCAAGAATTATTTTCACTTAAAAAGAATTCACTAAGAACTAAACATAAATAAATATTTTATTGTAAAACATCCGAATACATAAAAATTAAAACTAAAAAAAATCTTCTTCCTTGACATCAAAAAGGCAACAGCATCAAGAAGGCATCTTTGAATCTGCTTCCATACTGAACTCCCCAAGATCCTTGCTTCCTGAATCAGATTAGCACAACCCACCAAAACTCTGAACCGAGAGAACGTCTTCCTGCCTCACGAATGCCTCTCCTTCTTTCTCTGTTCGGGGCTTCATCTCACATCTGCCCAGCCAGAGCTATTTATAGATGCTCATATGTGGAGAGGATGCGAAGAGAACGCGGAGAAATCACGGAGAAATCATGCCTTTCTATTTCCATAGGCTTCCTAACTGTTCAGATCTGATTCGAAGCCCGAACGAATGTGGATGATTTGTTTGCTTGATCCATGAACATGGAGAAGACACAGAGATCATGAACATTATTTCCTTCCAAATTTGAATTCTTTCCCCATCTGAACGAAACATGAAGAGATTTCGAATATATAACGAACGATTCTCCTTCCAATTTGAAAGTCTTCAATCCAATTTATTCCCTAATTGGTTGGTAGAGTGATGGGATAGGAAGGAAAGAAAAATCAAAAGAAAAAAAATGAATATGTGAAATCTGCGATTGAACTCGGCAATTGGTTTATCGAGTTTGCTTTGAGATGCGTGCAGATAAAGATAAATCCTTGTAAATTTAATTTTGAGCTCATTTTAAGTCCGATTTGAGTGCCGCTTGTGCCGTTGGACTTCTAAAATTGAGCTCTTTATGTTGATGAGGTTTTACCTAAAATATTATATAAAATATTTAAATATTAAATAACAATAGGTACTTTGACTTATTAATTAATAGGTTTATTATGATTATTTGTGCATTTATCACTCCCCCCCAACTTGAATTTTACTCATCCTCAAGTAAATAAAGAATCTAAAAATATGTACCAAGCTAGTCCAAGAATTGATAGTTATCTTACAATTCTAAAATCAAAAGATTTTCGGTTAGATCATAAGAAAGGTGCTTCATTGGATTATCAAGTTTACCCATTTAGTGATAGAGTGCAGCCCATAAGAATTTATAGAAGTCTTCCTTCACCAACTTTTCACTTCTCTATTTAAGTTCTCTAACTTAATTTGGGTTGGGTGTAGTGTCTTTTTGTAATTTAGTCTCCTTATTTATTTATTTATGTGTAAAGTTAGTGCAATATCCTAATCCCTTGCTTTCTAATTGACCCTTGTAGTGAGCTTTAGGCCAATGGCTCCCAAACCAGTTGGTTTTTGGGCATTAGGTGTAAAACACCCTTCGGACTTACTGACTCGAGTCAAAAAGGCTTTAGGTAGGACTGACTTTACTTAGGTTTTTCACATTCTCACCTTTTTACGCGAACAACATCACTTGCTTAGGTGACGGGGCCCGGTTACTTAGTGAAAGATGCTAAGAACCTAATTTATTAACTTTAAGATACTCTTTTTTTTTTTTTTCTTTTTTTTTTAATGACATTTTCACCATACCCTTATTAGTAGATTGTACTATTAAGATCAGTGGTCAGAAGGGTCTGAAATTATTCTAAAAATTTTTATGGGCTAAACTCTATCTTTTATTAGGTTTCCTTAATAATTTTTCCTATCTCTAAAATAATCTAACCGTTAATCTCATTGATAAATAAAATGCTTGATTAACTTCAAATCGAGACAAAATTTGGTACACAAATACTGATTATAGTTTTACTCGAGGATTTACTTATTCTACCCTCCAACTTAATTTCCATTGTCCCTAATGGAAGAAAAATTAATTTCAAGGAAAGATACTACCTGGTCAAGTATTTGAAGGTTGGAGGTTTCATTGTTGCCATCTTCTTTCAATTTACTTCCGTTGCTTTCTCTGGTCATACTAAGAAAATAGAAAGTTAAAAATAACTAATAAATTGGGTTGCCTCCCAAGAGCGCTAAGTTTAAAGTCTTCAGCCAGACTATGCTACTCATTACGATAGTATTGGGTTCACAAGATTAATTGATTCAACAACTTCTTCATCATTAATTTCTTCTATATATGGTTTCAAACGCTGACCGTTTTCCTTAAAAATATTCCCTTGCTTAGGATCTTTGAGTTCTATCGCCCCATGGGGAAATACTTGAGTTACTATAAAAGGTCCATTCCATCGTGAACGAAGTTTTTCAGGAAAAGATGTAATCTTGAATTATAAAGCCATACTTTTTGATTTGGTTCAAAAGTTTTTCTATTAATAAATTTGTCATGATATGCTTTGGTTCATTCTTTATAAATTTTTGAGCTCTCATATGCATCATTTCATAACTCTTCTAACTCATTCAATTGAAGTTTTCTAGTAACACCTGCCGTTTTCGTATCATAATTAAATTGCTTGATGGCCCAAAATACATGGTGTTCCAATTCTACGTAAATGGCAGGCCTTTCCAAATACGAGCCGGTAAGGAGACATTCCTATGGGAGTTTTAAATGCAGTACGATAAGCCCATAATGCGTCATCCAAACGTTCTGACCAATCTTTCCTATCGGGTCTCACCATTTTTCAAGGATATGTTTAATTTCTCTATTTGATATTTCAACTTGGCCACTAGTTTGGGGATGATAAGGTGTAGCTACCTTATGAGTAATTCATATTTGTTCATTAATCCTTCAAAGTGTCTATTCGTGAAATGTGTACCCCCATCACTAATTATAGCCCTTGGGCATCCAAAACGACTAAGGATGATATGCTGAATAAACTTGATTATAACTTTATGTCATTGATTCGAGTTGCCATGGCTTCAATCCATTTTGACACATAATCAACTGCCACTAGAATGTATTCTAATCCGAAAGAGGAAGGAAATGGGCCCATAAAATCAATACCCCATACATCAAAAATTTCTATAACCAAGATAGGGTTTAGGGGCATCATATCTTTTTTAGAAATATTTTCTATTTGTTGACATTGAAGACAATTATTGCCAAATTTATGTGCATTTTAAAAAGAGTTGGCCAATAGAACCACTTTGTAAGACCTTTACTGCAGTTTTTCTTCCATTAAAATTTCCCATAGGCAAGAGAATGGCAAAAGTTAAGTATGCTTTTGAATTCGCTCTCGGGGACACATTGCCTAATCACCTGATCTAACAGTACTTAAATATCAGGGTCTTTCCAAAAGTAATATTTGATTTGTGAGAAAAATCTATCTTTTTCTTGTTTTGTCCATGGGAAGGTACTTTTTCTATTGCCAAATAATTCACAATGTGGGCAAACCAGGGAAGATTGCTATGGGAAATTAAGAACAGTTGCTCATTAGAAACTTATCTCTGATTATTTATTTGTTATATTCCACTGAGATCTAAGATATGATCTGCTACCATATTTTCAGAACCCTTTTTATCTAAGATTTCTAAGTCAAATTCCTGTAGTAGAAGGATCCATCTAATCAATCTAGGTTTTGTATCCTTTTTTGATAACAAATGCCTTAATGCTGCATGATCAGAGTAAACTAAGACCTTAGACCCTAACAGATATGATCTAAATTTTTCTAGGGCAAACACGACTGCTAGTAATTCTTTTTCAGTGGTAGTATAGTTCATTTATGCATCTGAAAGAGTTTTGCTAGCATAATAAATTACATGGGGTTTTCGATTGAGTTTCCGTCCTAGAACTGACCCTACAGCATAATCAGAAGCATCACACATGATTTCGAAAGGTATGGTCCAATCTGGTGGCTCGATAATTGGTGTAATGGTCAAAGCAGTTCGCATGATGTTATAGGCTATTAGACAATCTTCATCAAAATTAAAAGAACTATCTTTGGCCAGCAAATTACACAAGGGTCGAGAAATTTTACTGAAATCCTTAATGAAGCATCTGTAAAAACTAGTGGCCAAGGAAAGATCATACTTGTTTAACTGAGGTTGGGGGTGGTAGATTTGAGATCAATTCAACCTTGGCTTTATCAACCTCAATTCCTTTCTCTGAAATAATGTGTCTGAACACAATTCCCTCATGAACCATAAAATAGCTCTTCTCCCAACTTAGGACTAAATTCATTTCCATACATCGTTTTAGTACCTTAGTCAAGTTCTCAAGGCAGCTATCAAATGAAGCATCAAAAACTAAAAAATCATCCATAAATATTTTCAAAAATTGATCAATCATATCAGAAAATATGGCTAATATACATCGTTGAAAAGTGGCTGGTGTATTACAAAGACCAAAAGGCATGCGTCTAAAGGCAAATGTTCCAAAGGACAGGTGAATGTGGTCTTTTCTTGATCTGTAGGAAATACTGGGACCTGATTGTATCCTGAATATCCATCTAAGAAATAAAGAACTTTGTCCCACTAGCCGTTCCAGAATTTGGTCGATAAAAGGCAAAGGAAAGTGGTCTTTCCTAGTTACGGACGGCATTCAACTTTCGATAATCTATACACACTCTCCAACTAGTTGATGTGCGAGTAGGAATTGATTCGCCCTTTTCATTTTAATCATGGTAATACCCGACTTTTTAGGTACTACTTGGATTGGACTAACCCATTGACTATTTGAAATTGGATAAATAATACAGCATCAAGCCATTTTACTATTTCTTTCTTAATAACATCCCTCATGTTCGGATTTAGCCTCCGTTGCATGTCTCTATGTGGTTTGGCTTCAATTTCACTATGAATGTGGTGCATGCAAACGGAAGGATCAATTCCCTTAAGATCAGCTATTGTCCATCCAATTGTCTCTTTATGTTCTTTAAGTACATCTACCAATTTATCTTTCTGCTCAGAGGTTAGGGTAGATGCAATGATTACCAGAAGGGTATCATTGGTCCAAGGAACGAATATTTTAAGTCAGCAGGAAGAGGTTTCAATTCTAGTCGGGGTGGTTCTTCCAAGGATGGTATTAAAGGGCTTGGTTTAGTTGGAAGTGGTTCATATTTTATAGTCCAAGGAGGGATGGTATCAAACTTAGGTGGTTCTAATAACAGGTTTATCTCTTTGGTGCTCATCAATATCAAAGTCATCTATTCCAAAATATGTAAGACATGTTCGTAAAGGATCCGAATCAAGCAAACTTTGAAATTTCTTATCTACAACTTCTTCGATCATGTTTACTTCATTTAAATCATACACAGGTGGTCCTTGGAAAGCATTAAAAATATTTAATCTCATCTTCTTATTTCCAAAAGATACATCCATCACACCCGTTCTACAATTTATACATGCATTAGCAGTAGCCAAAAAAGGTCTTCCAAAATGATGGGAATTTGGTTAGGATTACCACTAGATTCCATATCTAACACAAGAAGTCGACAGGAAAATAAAATTCATCTACCTTCACTAATACATCTTCCAATATTCCACAAGGTACTTTGACTGATCTATCTGCCAATTGTAGTGTTATCGTCGTGGGTTTCAACTCTCCAAATCCGAATAACTCATACACTGAACTTGGGAGAAGGTTTACACTCGCACCCAAATCTAGTAATGCTTTTTTGATTGTGAAGTTCCCTATTACACATGATATAATCGGGGTACCAGGATCTTTTAGTTTGGGTGGGGTTATTTGCTGAACAACTGAGCTGACTTGCTCAGTCAACTGAATCTTTTTTGGTATTTGTGTCTTGGCTTTCCATTTTTGTGTGCATAGATCCTTCAGAAATTTTTCATAAGCTGGAACTTGCTTGATAGCATCGAGAAGAGGTAAGTTTATTTGGACTTGCTTAAATAACTCAAGCATCTCATTCATTTTTATATTCTTTTTGTCCAAAGAAGAAGAAGATTCTAAAGCACTAGGAATGGGGCTTTAGGTGTGATTGCTTGATCATTGCATTCCTTTTCTTCTTCATTTCTTCTCTTTTTTGGTTCAGCCACTTCTAATTTCTGGGTTGGTTCAGGTGGGTTCAACGTTCTTCCACTTCTTGGAGTTATGACTGATTTAGCATGTTCTAGAATTTGTCAGGACTATTGGAACCCTCAGCCATGAATTGTCCTTTCGGGTTATCGATAGGCTGACTAGGTAACTTACCCTCCTCCCTTCTACTGAATGCTGTGGCTAATTGACCTATCTGAGTTTCTAGTTTTGTGTGTGGGAGTGAAGGATTTGAGTATTCATTTCTAGCCCTTTCAATGCTTGTAAAACCTTGTCTTCGAAAGTAGGATGATTATTCGGTGGAGGTTATGGGATGTTTGGGTATTGTAAATATGGCATGCTTCTAAAATTGGTTTCTTGATTATTAGGTCTGATTGATGATGAATTGGTTATAGGTTGAGGTTTCCAAGAAAAATTTGGGTGATTTCGCCAGCCAGGATTATAAGTATTCGCATATGGATCATTTCCTATTCTAGAGCCAATCGGGTTTGGGCTTGGTGGGCTTGCTCTTGAACAAGCTCAGAAAATTGGTATGCAGCTGGACATTCACCTGTAGAATGAGTTGGACTTGAGCAGATTATACAAACATCATGATTTTGAATAGATGGGGAAGAGGTGTTTCCAACTTGTAGAATTCGGTCAAGTTTATGGGAATAGTTCATCTACCTTAGTATAGATATCTATAGAATGACCTATTTCATATATTCCACCTCTTTTAGGTTCTACGGAGGGTCTCTACGAGCGACTGACATGTGATGTAATGAATTCTCACTCAATGTTTCAAAGAGTTGCAAAGCTTCATGTTCATTCTTTAACATAAATGTCCCACCACATGAAGCATCAACCATTTGCCGATACTTTTCTGACAATCCATCATAAAAACATTGAACTAACTGCCATTTAGGTATGGCATGATGCGGACATTTTCTAATCAATTCTTTTAATCTCTCATGTCTCATGAAACATCTCCATTAGTCTGAAAAAAACTTGTTATGGCTTTTCTAATTTGATTTGTTTTTCCTATAGGAAAGTATTTCTTAAGAAACTCTCTTGAAGATCTCCCAAGTTGAAATTGTTACAGTATCTAATGAATTTAACCAATATTTGGCTTTGTCCTTAAGAGAGAATGGGAACAACTTAAGTCTAAGAGCATCGTCAGAAAAATTTTGAATTTTTACGGTCGAACAAATTTTAAGAATTCATCTAAGTGTTTGTATGGATCCTCATTTGTAAGTCCATAAAATGAAGGTAACATTTGAATCACACTTGACTTGATCTCATATTGAGTGGCCTCCACTGGAGGCACTTGAATGCAGGAGAGTAGGTATACTTTGAAGGAGTGAAATATTCTTTTAACTGTTATGGTGGATTATTTTCGTTATTAGGGTCCATAATTCTAAGTCTGTTGCTCTAAAGATTCTCTCTATTTCAGGATCTAGGGGTATGAGATTAGATTGTAATGATCGGTGACCAAGCATACCCTATCGATGTATTCTAAAGCAAAGTAATTCAATTTTTTATTTTATTTTATTTTATTTTTTTTTAATGTAATAGAAGAAAAAGGAGACGATTCTAAAAGAAGTATCCTAAGAGATTCCTAGAACTAAGAGGAATGAAGACTAATTTAATTAGGATTTAATAATTATTAGCAATCAAGTTAACAAAGATTAAACTCTCTACCCTAGGCTTAACCTAAATCTAGACAGCTCCTAACTTCCAAGACCGCCCTGGAGCCCTCCAAGTCAAAAATTAGCTGATCAACTAGCCAGTAAAAATAAGGTCAGTGGGGGTCCCCCCTTCGCTTACTAGGTAAGTGAACGGAACCAATTAAGTAACCACTTTCTCTCCTTTTCTAGACACCAGTTAAGCAGTCAATCTCGACCCGGTCCAACTCTTTTGGGTACCTTCCTATTGAGCTCGAGTTTCTTAGGGGCTGACGTCTAGTTAATTTTAAAATTAAAGGCTTGGGTTAATGCAAAATGAAGATGGTTTATGGGCTAAGGAAGGGTGATCAACTCCCCACCTTATCTTGATTAGGGGTTTGTGCCTTTAAAATTAATTATGAAAATGCTATGCAACAAGCAGATGTCAAGCTCTTGAGGAAATTAATCTACTTACTTTTTTTTAGATTTTGTGGTTAAGTTTCTAATTTCCTAATAATTATGAGATGTCAATGGAAATATTTTAAGTTTTACAAAAATAAATTTACCTAAGTCAATCTATGCATAGAAAATAAATAAAATAATTTTTTTATTTTTTTATTTAATTTTTATTATTTTATTATTTATTTTTTAAAAAATTAATTATATTTTATGGAAAGTGTCTTAGGGTTTTTTTCAAGTTTCTTTTTTTAAGTTACGTTAATAAAAAAAAGTTGATTAGGTTAAAAGTGGGTTTGTGCTCAGAAGGAAAATATTTTTTTATGTTAAAAAGAAAATAAGAAAATTTAATAATTAAGGTAACTAAAAATAAGAATAAAATCAATAGAAAATTCATGATAATTTTTTTTTAAAAAATTAATTTTAATTTTTTTAATATATTTTTAAAAAATTAATATCTTTTTTTTCAAAATAACTGCACTTAAGTCCCCGGCAACGACGCCAAAAATTTGATGCATGTCGTAGCGCAACGATTAAAACACCTTAATTTCACTAATAGATAGCGAGAGTAAGGGATCGAATCCATAGGACTTTAGTGGTTATTTTGAATTAAAACTATGTAATTAGGAATTTAAATAAATAGATAATAAAAATAATTAAGATATGATCTATCTTAAGAGCACGGTCCGTACCCATAAATCATGGCCCATCCCTAGATCAGTCAAGAATTATTTTTACTAAAAAAGAATTTACTAAGAACTAAATATAAATAAATATTTTATTGTAAAGCATCCGAATACATAAAAATCTTTGCTTCCAGACTGAACTTCCCAAGATCCTTGCTTCCTGAATTAGATTAGCGCAACCTACCAGAACTCTAAACCGAGAGAACGTCTTTCTGCCTCATGAATGCCTCTCCTTCTTTCTATGTTCGGGGCTTCATCTCACATTTGCCCAGCCAGAGCTATGTACAGATGCTCATATGTGGAGAGGATGCGAAGAGAATGTGAGAAATCACAGAGAGATCATGCCTCTCTATTTCTATAGCAAACGCGGCTTCCTAACTGTTCAGATCTGATTCAAAGCCCGGACGAATGCGAACGATTTGTTTGCTTGATCCATGAATGCGGAGAAGACGCGAAGAGATCATGAACATCATTTCCTTCCAAATTTGAATTCTTTCCTGATTTGGCATCCGAAATATGAAGAGATTTCGAAGAGATAACATATGATTCTCCTTCCAATTTGAAAGTCTTCAATCCAATTTATTCCCTGATTGGTTGTGGAGTGATGGGATAGGAAGGGAAGAAAAATCGGAAGAAAAAAAAATGAACTGCGATTGAACTTGGCAATTGGTTTACCAAGTTTGCTTTGAGATGCGTGCAGATAAAGATAAATCCTTGTAAATTTAATTCTGAGCTCATTTTAAGTCCGATTTGAGTATCGTTTGCATCGTTGGACTTCTAAAATCGAGCTCTTTAAGTTGATATGGTTTTACCTAAAATGATATATAAAATATTTAAATATTAAATAATAATATGTACTTTGACTTATTAATTAATAGGTTTATGATGATTATTTGTGCATTTATCATGCAACACTTGTGGCACAGGGCCTGACAACCAAGATGATTGCCAAAGATGCCTTCATGGACCTCCCGAAGATCATAATCGGCCTCTATTGGTCGAAGGCATTTGAGCAGCGGCATTGAGAAGGACCGCTTGTATAGCCGGTCGTCAATCAGGGTATAATGGGATGATTACATTTTCAGCTTCCTCTCTTCTTTTCTATAAGTGGGTAGCAGCCTTTCTTTAAGGTATTTATGCAGGGAGTCCATCCAGGATGGTTCGGTGTCGATCTATATCATCTGGTCAGCATCGGCGATGCTAGGCTTCTCCAGGACCTCCGAGTGGAATTTCCGCTCGAGATCCATTGACTCCGTAGTCACCAGGCGGGATAGAAGGTCGGCGCATGCATTTTCAGCCCTTGGGATCTAGATAATTTTAAATTCATCGAAATAGGAGGATAGATCGCGCACCTTTTGGAGATACCAAATTATACTCGGTTCTCGAGCCTCGAACTCTCCCTGCACCTGGCCAGCAACAACTGGGAGTCGGTATAGGAAATTAGCTTTTTGACTTTAAGCTCATGGGTGATTTGGACTCTGGAGAGCAGGGCTTCATACTCTGCTTTGTTGCTCGAGGCTAGGAAGGAGAAGCGGATGCCATATTCGAAAGCTACGCCCTCTGGACTAGTGAGGACCAGACCGGCACCAGAATTGCCCGTGCTGGAGGATCCATCGGTGTGAAGCAACCATGGGGCACTGGGCTTTGGTTGTCTGGGGCTATCCGAAGCAGAGCCATCTTTGAGTATGGTGTACTCGAGGAGGAAGTTCGCCAGAACCTGGGCTTTAATGGCTGGATGAGACTGATACTAAATGTCGTGCTCGCTCAGCTTAACAGCCCATTTGGTCATTCTCCCTGACGCCTTCGGGTGATGAATAATCGCTTTGATGGGTTGGTCAGTCAAGACAGTGACAGTGTGCGCTTGAAAATATAGCCGCAGCTTTCGGACCGACATTACTAGAGCTAGGACCATCTTCTCGACTTAGGTATACCTTGTTTCAGCATCCTTGAACAGTTTGCTGACATAATAAATAGGTCTTTGGACTTTGTTCTCCTCTCTAATTAGCACTGAGCCAACAGCGTCTTTAGAGACTGCCAAGTATAGGTTCAGCACTTCCCCTGGCTTTGGTCTGCTGAGGAGAGGTGGTAAGCCGAGGTATTTCTTGATGTCTTCAAAGGACTTCTGGCAATTAGGGGTCCATTGGAAGTTTTTGGCCAACCAAAGCACTTTGAAGAAGGGAAGGCATTTCTCGGCCGATCGAGCAATAAAGCGGCTGAGGGCTGCTACTCTTCCAGTGAGACATTGCACGTCCTTGACTGACCCAGGTGGGGCCATTTATTGCAGGGCTTGGATCTTCTGAGGATTTGCCTCGATGCCTCGTTAAGAGACCATGAAGCCAAGGAAATTTTCAGAGTTAATCCTTAAAGCACATTTGGTGGGGTGAGCCTCATTTGATACTTTCGAAGCATGGCGAAGCTCTCCGCGAGGTCCTCGACGTGCTGGGATGCCTCCTTGCTTTTTACCAGCATATAATCAATATACACCTCCATGTTTCGACCGATTTGCTTCTTGAAGACTTTGTTAACCAGCCTTTGGTAGGTGGCACTTGCATTTTTCAAACCAAAAGGCATAACTCTGTAGCAATAGATACCTCGATCGGTGATAAAGGTGGTTTTCTCTTCATCTTTGGGTGCCATTCGGATCTAGTTATAGCCTGAATAGGCGTCCATAAAAGTCAGCATTTGATGGCCCGAAGTTGAATCCATGAGCTGGTCGATTCGCGGAAGAGGGAAGCTATCTTTTGGGCAGGCCTTGTTGAGGTCAGTGAAGTCGATGCAGATCCTCCATTTGTCATTCGACTTTTTTACCATGACCACATTCGCTAGCCAATCAGGGTAATTAACCTTCCGGATAAATTTGGCTTTGATAAGTTTATCCACTTCTTCTTCAACGGCTTTTTGGCGCTCGGAGGCGAAGCTCCTTTTCTTCTGCTTAATTGGCCTGAATGTCTCGTCCACGCTGAGGCGGTGGACCAGGACGTCTGGGTTGATTTCGGGCATATCCGATGCAGACCAGGCGAAGACATTAGTATTCCTCCGAAGGAATTCAATTAACTCTTGCCGAAGCTTTCCTTCTAACCGCGACCCGATCTTTATGGTTCGGTCGGGTCGGGTTTCATCGAGTGGTACTTCCTCTAGTTCTTCGGCTGGCTCTCCTCATTGCTCGATGAAATCTTTCCAAGCATCTAGCCCGTCCACCTTGGACTTTCTAGACTGAAGGTTGGCGACAAAGCAATGCTGAGCTATGATCTGACTTCCTCGAACAACCCTCACTCCCCATTCGGTGGGGAACTTATGGCGAGATGGGGAATGAAAATGATGGCCTTAAGAGATATTTGCCCCGGTCTACCGAGGATGGCGTTGTAAGGAGACCTGAGCTTGGTCACGCGAAAATCCATGAGCACGATAGCCACGCGGGGCCAGGTGCCGACTCGGACTACAGAGTGATGACTCTTTCAGGGATTATGGAGTCACCTGTGAAGCCCACTAGGGTGGACTCCATGGGTTGGAGGCTTTCTACCCGGAATTGTAATCTCACAAAGGCATCAAAATACAGAACGTTAACAGAGCTTCCACTATCAATCAAGATACGGTGTACAACATAATTTTTCTTATTCAAAGATACAACCAAAGCGTCATCATGGGGGTACTGTACCTCCCTAAGGTCTTCATCAAAGAAAGTGAGCTCATCAACTCAAACTTTCTTTGGCGGGCTTTCCTCCTCGCTTGGCCAAGAAGATGGGGAGCCGGCCGCTGCTATTACATTGACGTTGCCGATGATCGGAGGATTTGGTGGAGGAAGCTGGCGAGGCTCGGGTTGGCGATTCTCCTCATTGTTCGGCTCTGGGGGCCCTCTGAACCGGTCCAGTCTGCCTTGCCAGATTAATCGCTTGATCTCGTTCTTGAGCTGCCAACAGTCCTCGATATCGTGCCCATAATCTCGATGGAAGCGGCAGTACTTGGTCGGATCCCTCCGGGTTGCATTGCCTCGAAGAGGAGGAGGCCAAGGAATTTGCCGCTCGATCTCCATCAGGATATGCGCTCTTGGCGCTATGAGGGAGTGTAGCGGTCGAACCTTCGGACCAGACTCCAGGTTCGGTCTCAAGGCGGCGGTGGAGGAGCTCTATGATGGCGAAGCGGGCTAGCACGATGGTGGGCCCGTTGCTTGTCCGAGCCCTTTGCCTCTTCTTCAGCTGCTCGGCCCGAACTAATCTCCTCAATTCTTCAACCCTGGCGTACTTGTCCGCCAGGGACATCATGTCTGAAAGGCTCTTTGGGTAGTTAACCTCTAGAGCCAGGTAGAAGCTCCCTCCTTTGACACTCCTCCAGCCAGGGCAGACATGGCCACCTCATGGTTGAGATGGTCGACTTCTAAGAGGGCCATGTTGAAGCGGCCGAGGTAATTCTTCAGTAATTCCCCCTCTCTCTGCTTGACCTCGAAGAGGGAATCGGATCTCCGTCGCTGGCGATGGCTACTGACGAACTGGCTGATGAGCAAACAGCTCAGTTTGTCAAAAGAATCAATAGAACCTGGCTTCAGGCTGTTGAACCAGGTTCGAGCAGATCCCCTTAGAGTGGAGGGGAAGGCTCGACATAGGATCACATCTAACGCTCCGTGGAACATCATGATGGATCTGAAGCTGCTCAGGTGGTCGTCAGGATTGGTGGATCCATGGTACGGCTCGATGGTAGGCTGCTTGACATGAGGGGGAATCACTTCTCTCATGATCCTCTTGGAGAAGGGGATGCCTTGCTTCGCTTTCGGTTGGGACGGAGGGGCTTGCCTGACGATGTCTAACTCCTGACTCCATTCCCGATGCATCTCATGCATCTGTTTCCTAATCCCTTCATCCAGAGTGGTAGGAGGGATCGGGCGATGGGAAGACGGTAGGGGTATTGAGTTCTGGGAAGACACCGAAGAGGGAGAACGAACCCGCCTAGATCTAAGTGAGCTCTTCCCTCCAGCTTGCTATGGCGCTGGCTTCGCTTTTGCGGGCTGGTGATGATAATCCGCTGCTTCCAGCGGATTAGAGGAAGAGATTGCTGGCGGAGCAGGGGCAACGGCCTCTTCATGAAGCTGAGGAGCAGGGATGGCGGGGCTAGGGGTCGCTTGGAGGCCTTGGACTAGCTGGGTCAATGCCTGGACCTGTTGAACCAGAGCGGCAAACTGGTCCAGCGTTACCGTTGTCGTCAGCGGCGAAGGAGCACCGCTGATCGGATCAGGCCTTTGAGAGGCGGTCTGATCTTGAGCCTCGGATGTGGCTCTTCTTCGATTGGCCATTAGAGGATGCTTCCTCTGGTTCTTTGAGTCTTGTCTCCTGGATCACAAGTTTATGGGACTTGAGGCCCTTCCTCTAGCATCAATCTATTGCCACAAAAATCAGTTCTTCGACTCGGATGTGCTTCCGACTCTTGATCTGAACACCAATCTCGTCGCCTCGGGGTGGAACCTGCAAGACAGTCCACGCGCAGAGGGTGCTGTTGGGGTCGCGGCTAGAAGAAAAGCTTTGGCAAGAATTAATTGAATTCCTTCGGAGGAATGCTGACGCCTTCGCCTTGTCTGCATCGGATATGCCCAAAATCAGCCCAGACGTCCTGGTCCACCACCTCAGCGTGGAAGAGACATTCAGGCCAATTAAGCAGAAGAAAAGGAGCTTTGCCCCCGAGCGCCAAAAAGCCATCAAAGAAGAAGTGAATATACTCATCAAAGCCAAATTTATCTGGGAGGTTAATTACCCCGACTGGCTGGTGAATGTGGCCATGGTGAAAAAGTCGAATGGCAAATGGAGGATATGCATCGACTTCACTGACCTCAATAAGGCCTACCCAAAAGATAGCTTCCCTCTTCCACAGATCGACCAGCTCATGGATTCAACTTCAGGCCATCAAATGCTGACTTTTATGGATCCCTATTCGGGCTACAACCAGATCCGAATGGCGCCCGAAGACGAGGAGAAAACCGCCTTCAACACCGACCGAGGTATCTATTGCTACCGAGTTATGCCTTTTGATTTGAAAAATGTAGATGCCACCTACCAAAGGCTGGTTAACAAAGTCTTCAAGGAGCAAATCGGTCGAAACATGGAGGTGTATGTTGATGATATGCTGGTAAAAAGCAAGGAGGCATCCCAGCACGTCGAGGACCTCGCTGAGAGCTTCGCCACGCTTCGAAAGTATCAAATGAGGCTCAATCCTACCAAATATGCTTTCAGAGTTAACTCCGGAAAATTCCTTGGCTTCATGATCTCTCAGCGAGGCATCGAGGCAAATCCTCAGAGATCCAAGCCCTGCAACAAATGGCCCCACCTGGGTCAGTCAAGGACGTGCAATGCCTCACTGGGAGAGTAGCAGCCCTCAGTCGCTTCATTGCTCGATCGGCCGAGAAATGCCTTCCCTTCTTCAAAGCGCTTCGATCGGCCAAAAACTTTCAATGGACCCCTGATTGCCAGAAGTCCTTTGAAGACCTCAAGAAATACCTCGGCTCACCACCTCTCCCAGCAACCCGAAGCCAGGGGAAGTGCTGAACCTATACTTGGTGGTCTCTGAAGACGTTGTTGGCTCGGTGCTAATTAGAGAGGAGAACAAAGTCCAAAGACATGTTTATTATGTCAGCAAACTGCTCAAGGATGCTAAAACAAGGTATACCCGAGTCGAAAAGATGGTCTGGCTCTAGTAACATCGGTTCGAAAGCTGCGGCCATATTTCCAAGTGCACACTGTCACTGTCCTGACTGACCAACCCATCAAAGCATTATTCATCACCCGGAGGTGTCAGGAAGAATGACCAAATGGGCTGTCGAGCTGAGCGAGCATGACATTTAGTATCAGCCTCGTCCATCCATTAAAGCCCAGGTTCTGGTGGACTTCCTCCTCGAGTGTACCATACCCAAAAATGGCTCTGCTTCAGATACCCCCAGACAACCAAAGCCCAACGCCCCATGGTTTCTTCATGCCGATGGATCCTTCAACGCAGGCGATTCTAGTGCCGATCTGGTCCTCACCAGTCCATAAGGCGCAGCTTTCGAATATGGCGTTCGCTTCTCCTTTTCGGCCTCGAGCAACGAAGCAGAGTATGAAACCCTGCTCTCCGGACTCCAAATCGCCCACAGCTTAAAGTCAAAAAACTAATTGCCTACACCGACTCCTAGTTGGTGGCTGGCCAGGTGCAGGGAGAGTTCGAGGCTTAAGAATCGAGTATGATTCGATATCTCCAAAAGGTGCACGATTTATCCTCCTGTTTCGATGAATATAAAATTATCTAGATCCCAAGGGCTGAAAATACGCGCGCCGACCTTCTTCCCACCTGGCGACTACGGAGTCAATGGATCTCGAGCAAAAATTCCACTTGGAGGTCCTAAAGAAGCCCAACATCGCCGATGCTAACCAGATGATGCAGATCGACACCGAACCATCCTGGATAGACCCCCTGCACAAATACCTTAAAGAAGGGCTGCTACCCACTGATAGAAAAGAAGCTAGGAAGTTGAAAATGCAATCATCCCATTATACCCTGATGATGACCGGCTATACAAGCGGTCCTTCTCAATGCCGCTGCTCAAATGCCCTCGACCAACAGAGGCCGATTATGCTCTTCGGGAGGTCCATGAAGGTATCTATGGCAATCATCTTGGTAGTCGGGCCCTGTGCCACAAAGTATTGTGCTAAGGGTATTATTGGCCGATGATGCAGAAAGATGTCGATGACCTTGTTCGAGCTTGTGATTTGTGCCAGAGGCACTCAAATGTCCAGAGGCTCCCCTCGGCACACCTGACTTCCATATCAACCCCCTAACCCTTCGCCAAATGGGGAATGGATATTCTTGGCCCTTTCCCCTCGCAACGGGGCAAAAGAAGTTCTTATTTGTTGCAATTGATTATTTCACTAAGTGGGTTGAAGCTGAAGCAGTCGCCCAAATAACCGAAGCTTGAGCTAAATACTTCGTATGGAGATCCATCATTTGCTGCTTCGGCCTTCCCACACTATCATCACCGACAACGGGAAGCAGTTCGACAACCCTAAGTTCGAGAGTTCTGCGAGGATCATGGCATTCTCCATCGTCTGACATCGGTCGGACATCCTCAAGCTAATGGAGAGGCCGAGGTAACCAACGAACTCTCCTGCGGGAATTAAAGCTCGGCTCAACCAAGCGCAAGGTAGATGGGCCGAGGAACTCCACCATGTGTTGTGGGCGTACCGAACCACTGAAAGGATACCCATGGGCAAACCCCATTTAAGATGGCTTTTGGCACAGAGGCTGTCATCCCTGTGGAAGTTGGACTCCCCTCCCCTTGCGTGGAAGGTTATTCGGAGGAATCTAATGATGAACAGCTCTAAACCAATCTTGATTTAGTAAAGAAGTCAGGGAGAAAGCCCGAATCCGGATGGCCACCTACCAGCAAAGAGTAGCCCACTATCACTCCACAAGAGTCCGAGGAAAATTTTTCCTCCCGGTGATCTGGTGCTTCGAAAGGTCCGTCTCGAAGCCACTAGAGCAAGAAAATTGTTTCCAAATTGGGAAGGTCCCTACCAAGTGGCGGAAGTAATCAGACTCAGCACCTATAAACTCAAGATCTAAATGAAAAATCTATTCTCGGACGTGGAACTCGGATAATCTCTGCGTCTATCATCAGTAAGAGTATGCCCTCCCCAAACCTACTCTGCCCATTAAGTTAAATTTTCAAGATTTGCAAAATTTCTATTTTTATTGCCTTCTTTAATAGCTAATGAGAAGCAGGTTTATAAATCCTCGGCCGTGCCGAGCGATCTCTGTACCTTAACCGCGCCAAGTAAAATATATTTGACAAACCTCAGCTGGGCCGAGAGAGCTTCGTACCTTGGCCGCACCAAGTAAAATATAATCTTTATAAATCCTCGGCCAGGCGAGCGACTTCGTACCTTGGCCGCGCCAAGTAAAATATATTTGATAAACCTCGGCTGAGCCGAGAGAGCTTGTACCTTGGCCGCGCCAAGTAAAATATAATCTTTATAAATCCTTGGCTGGGCCAAACGATCTCCGTACCTTGGCGCGCCAAGTAAAATATATTTAACAAACCTCGGCTGGGCCGAGAGAGCATCGTACCTTGGCCATGCCAAGTAAAATATAACCTTGAAGCCTCGGCCAAGCCGAATGACGGTCTCCGTACCTTGGCCACATCAAGTAAAATATAATTTTGAAGCCTCGGCCAAACCAAGTAATATATTTCTGAATTATTTCCGAATCCTCGGCCAAACCAAGCGATATAGTTCTAAAGCTTTGGCCTGATCGGGTGATTTCTCAAATACTCTGACGCGACTAAGGTGTCCTATTATGCTTCGACAAAGGTAAGTAACCTTCCTCCACTTACCGGCAAAATTATACAAGTTCTTTCATTCCCTCGAGTAGGATCATGTATGCATCAAAAGTTCACAGGGCCGCCCAGGCCTCCCTCTGACCTAAACAAAGGTGAATGCTTCCTCCTCAGAAGACTAAATATCGTAGCAAAAGCGCTGCTGAATTAGTAAACTATGCTACAATCTAGAAAGCATGATGTGAGTAAGAAAACTCCTAGCACAACCATACTGGAAAAAGAAATAAATACTCGAAGGAAGAAGATTAAAAAGCTTTCTTTATTGATAAAAAATTACAACCTCCTGAGAGCATTACAAGTGCATCATAGCATAGGAAATAAAGACGAATAAAAGCTCGGCTGAGCAACTTCGGTTGATAATGATGTTTCTGCATCCGACCCAAAAAATCACAGAAACCAATCGGCTCCATTGGGCCACTGGTTAATGCCAAAGAACAAAGTAGGCCATCCACGGATCCCCAAGATGGATGCGTTGAGGGATCCTAACCAGGTCAAAGACCTGTGGATGCTTATGCCAATGATGCCTCCTCCCCGAGTGGGATGTTGGACTGCTAGTCACTGCCCAACCACATAGACAGGGGACCAGTAGACCAACCCCACTCTCCTCCCTCTTCACATGAAAAAGATTCCTTATGCAGATGAACTGAGAGATCCAAATTGAGAAAGGAGGTGAGCTCCATGTCTTACATGGGGAGTACGTATGCTTTGCATTTCCTATGGTCCCCATGGCAACTGACAAAGGACACACAGGAAGAGTGTACGTGCGCTCCCATATGACCTCTGCGGGCATCCTGTGCGCTCTCCATATAACCTCCGAGACTCCTTTCTTAAGGACTGCTTGCTCTTCAGTAGCTTCTCCATCACCCAGCTATCTGGGACGAACCAGCTTTCAAAAGGAAGCTCGATCTCTCCGCTCTCAATGAAACAGGCACCATGAAAGCTCTTACAACTCACAGAAAGAGAAGGTCTTGGGAGATAGCCTAACACGGCCCACTCTCCCCATTTTATAGGCAAGCGAACCGGGAGCAACCATTAAAGAAGGAGCCCAGAATTTGAAACGCCATGACCACGCTGCCACGTGGTGGATCAAAAGAAAAGGGCGCTTTCCAAAGCGCGCTGAACGCGCCTCCGAGGCCATGACGAAGACAAAGATTTTCTTATAATCTCGAATCAAGAGTCTTAAATGCAGGAAATCGACCAGGTCCTTGAGATATGCATAGGCCTGGAAAATCCCCTTTCGAAAACGACGCCGCCCAATGGCGATCGAGTGCTTATCGCATACGTTAAAGAGACCCGTGTTGGAAAAGGCCAACGGGATAAATGCCTTAAGCGAAAACAAAGCGTCCTTCGGCAAAGCCGTTTTATATGCCTCGGCAAAAAATGTACCAACTTTTTGCTTCGGACAAACCAAACTATCTAACCTCGGCCCCAGCCGAGGTATTTGAGCTGTTCTCGGTCATTTCACGAACCATTTCGTGCCTTGGCAAACCGAGTAAGCTTGCACGCACCTAACCTCGGCCCAACCAAGGCAAAGTCGGAGTTACATCCCATGGCAAAACCAAACAATTTTATGCATCAGCAAAACCAGTTAATCTGGCTTCGATTGAGTGGAATCTTCGATTCGGAACCCCCAAGGGGTATCTGACCTTAAAGCGCATTTCGTTTACGATTCGTTTACCATCGAAGGAACTCCCAGCAAAAAGGTCGTTCGAAAAGACAATGAACAAAGTGATAAGGCAAAGCAAAAAGAGATTAAAAGATTCATTCATTGAGTCCCGGATTACAAGTTGAAAAAAAAAATACATGAGCAACCCTTAAGAATCAGGGTTCGGGTCGGTCCCGGGAACCTCCTTGGTAACATCCGAAAGGACTTGACTTGCTTCATCCACTTCGAATGTTGTTGGAAGAGAGACCTCGGGTTCCTCGGCGGTAGGCTGAAGGCATTCTTTAGGAGCCATGGCCTCTTTGGGACCCAGGATAGCGTCAAGATCGACGTCCGAAATATCCTTATACTCGGCTTCTTTGGCCCCCGGGTATGAGTATCAAATAGCTCGGCCTCTAGGAAAGATAAATCCAACTGGGGATACACTCGAGAGATCTTCGCTCGAGTTTCCTCCTCGCCGAACCGGAATGCATCGGCACAAGCCTCTTTACGCTCCTCAGAGAATTGAACAGAACTTTTGTACTCCTCCACAGCCGAGGTAATTCAGTCGTTAGCTTCAGCTAGCTGGCCCCCGAGTTCAAGGTTCATTTGGCGACTCACGGTCAACTCCGCCCTTAGAGCCTTAAATTGCTCCTGCGCCTCGAGCCCGATTTTGCCCATCTGCAAACATCGGTCGTTTGAGTCCACAAACGAAAAAAAATGCCAGAAGCAAGTAAATGAGAAGACACTATACCTCTTCCTCCTGCCGAGCCATTTTATCGCTCAGCTCATGGACCTTTTCCAGGGCTTCAATTTGGCCGCTTTATTCTATTGGAGACCCTCCTTGAGGTCATTAATTCAGGATGTTTGTCCTCCATTTCCCGCTAACATTGGTTGAGATCAGTGGTGAGCTTGGCAATTTGATCATGCTGCCATTTTAGCCGATCTTCCCTATCAACGAGTTTCTTATTCAGGCTGGCAAGCTGATCTTGCTGCCACTGGCACTTACGCTCCTCCTCGAGCCTCCTGCTCCAATTATTCTTCTCCTCAGCATGGCTATTTTTCAGTTGACCCCACCTCTTGTCAAAGTGCCACTGCAAGGCATTGACCTCGTCGGCATGCTTAGACTTGATTTGGGATAACTCCAGGCAGCCTTATCCGACTGTTCATGAAAACCCTGGAGCTCTTTGACTTGAGCCTCGAGCCGAAAGGCCCTCTTGGCGGTAATTTGGTAAGACTCGCCCATCTTTTCAAGGTCACCTTAACGGATGCCAAGGCCCTAGAAAGCCGGCTGGTCGAATCCACCCTTGTCCGAAAGTCGGCCACCTCCTTCCTGGCCTAAGCGCAGGCCCCAGTGGCCAAATTTAAGCGCCAATTCAGCACCCTCGTAATCAAGGCATTCTGCAGAAAAACAAGTAAGAAACCACGGCCGAACCAACCAACTAAGAATTACAACCTTGGTACGATGACTTACTCGGGAGGCATAGTTAGTAGCGATCTTCATGAGAGTGGCATTATTTATTTTGGGAGAAGGTAAACATCCTTCGGCACCCTGACTGACCAAAAGCTGCATCAATAATATCCCAGACTGCAGGCTCGTCCGTCAGGAACTCCCCCCGTGCGCAGTACAGACCGCATCAAGGCGGTGAGCATGTCATCCACCTCTGGGCTGTAGACAAGAGAACTCATAGCCGAAGAGCCGGCCTGAGGGACTTCGGCCTGAGGAAGCGCCATCCGTCGGCTTCCTCCATCAGAACTTTAGCCTGCAGGGCCTCAGATGCTTCGGCCCCGGTTGAGGGAACCCCGGCCCGAGCGTCCCCTTCATTCAGTGATTCTTCTTCTTCTTCCTCTTCCTCTCCAACTGTTGCTTCATCTCCGACAGACTCCACCTGAACTTCAATCTCTTTCACGACATCCCCTGGTACCATAAGAGAGAGACCCTTAGTAGAGGCACCTCGACCTCCACCAACCTTTCGACAGGCAGCTCCACTCGAGCTTCGACAGCCGCCACTGCCTCTCCTGACCCTCCACCTAAGCAGGGGCCTCTTCCATGCGCAGTGGGCTCCCCACCGCTGGTAACTGAAGCTGATTAACCTCTGGCAGGAGGATCGCCGGATGGACCGGCGACATCTCCTCGGCATCATCTGACACAATCACTACTTGAGGGGGAAACTTCTATGGCTCTCTCCAAGTTTTCCCCAATGGTACTCTCCATCCCCACTACTGTGTCCCCCTTCGGCAGGGGGCTCACCAACCACGACCGACGCTCCGCTTCCCCCCTCTTAAGGGTGGAAGAGTGGCGGCCAACGCCGTCTCTCCTCGGCTCCTTTGAGCGAGACCCGAAAGGATGAGACCTCTTCTCGGACCATGTGCTTGTCCCCGGAGCCAGAGCCCCTGTGGCGCTTGCCCAACTCCTTCCTCATTTGGCCCACAAATGCAACCTCTCGGCTGAAAACATAGCAGATGTTCAGTTAAACAGTAACGGAATTACATAAACTCACTGACCATCAGAGTGAAGACTCACCTTGAGGGTCAATAGAGCTAAGCCCGGTGGCAAAAGGGCATCCTCTGATAACAGAGTGCTGGCGATACCTCCTGACCACTGCGAAGGGTTACCAGATCTCTCTTCTCTTGCTCGCTCAACTCCGGGTGCGCCTCGGATCCTTCACATAACTCGCCCATCCCCTCGGAAAATCTGAACCGATGTTTCCTTCGGCAATGAAAAATTGGGACTTCCACTCCTTTATCGAAGATGGGTTATCAGAAATCATCTTGAACGACTTTTGGGGACCAATGTAGGGCCACTCAGAGCTCCTTCTGAAACCAGGTTGTAGCAGACTCGGAATATAGGAAGGGTCGCGGTCACCCCGATGCGACTGCACATCGAGATGAATCCGATAAGATTGCGCCAGCTATTTGGGGCTACCATTGTTGGACATATGTTGTAAAACCTCATCACCTCCTGTACTAGCAGTGAAGAGGGAACCGGAGACCTGCCCTTAAGCTCTCCTCATAAAAGAAACTCCATGGCTTGACTCAGTCAAAACCCGGTGCTCAGCCCTCGGCACCCATAAGGCTACAAGGAACCCTATAATGGCGACGGATTCTATCCAGATCGTCAAAAGGTTATCTCTGAGGCAACATCGCTAGGACCCTTCATATTGGCTGAATAAGAGGCGGAATAGGAACAAGCAAGCAAGGGCTCAGGGAAGAATGAAAAATCTTTATGGCAGGACGAAGAGGCGTTGCAAAAGGAGCGCCGCCTAGCCCTCTTTAAATAAACGCTTTTGAAGGAAAGCCAAAGATGCCAAAACTTCCGATATGGGCGCCAGAAATAAAGGAGCATCGCCACGTGGAATTTCCGCTATCGCGGCCTGCTAGAAACGAGGCGTTTCCTCCTCGAGCTATGACGAAAAATGATGACAAAACAACGGCCCATCATTTACGAGATTATCATTGCCCACCTTTTCAAATCCCCCAAATAAGATTGTTCTGAACTCTACTCCCTATATCCGAACTTACACTTTGGACTAGGGAGTGGGGGTATGTGATGAGGGTAAAATCGTTGCATTAATGACCGCACACATCGACAATTGGGTCTAGTCCAATTCCAACGTCCTGTCGGCCAGCTGTCAAACCCACTAAGCAGCGAAGCCCAATCGCCCTCAGCGGCATCAGGTCGTCCCGACAACCCCAACCATTCTCATACCTCGACAACCCGAGCCATCCATACCTCAGGAGCCCGAGCCATTCTCATACCTCGGCAACCCGAGCCATCCATACCTCGGTAGCTCGAGCCATTCTCATACCTCGGCAACCCAAGCCATTCATACCTTGGTAGCCCGAGCCATTCTTATACCTCGGTTACCCGAGCCATCCTTATACCTCAGCAACCCGAGCCGTTCCCACACCTCTACAGACCAAGCTATTCTATACCTCAGAAAACCGAATTACCCCTCGCCTCAGCCGGGCCGAGGTGCTCGAATACCTCTGCGGAGTTCAGCGCGGGAGAGTGCGAATCCACTATAACTAAATGAGATTCAAAGTGGGGAATCATACCCAGGAGTGGCCTAAGACCCACAGGAGTGGCCTAGAACCTATGTAATCGCTGAATCTCAAGGCATCAACTAGCTCTCCCAGCCGTCGATCCTCTAACTAACAAGATACGGATCCTACTGACCTCATAACAAACTTGATTTGAGTCCGTTCTGAATCCTAACGGCTTTCAGACCTCCCCTCACGATACGCCCAAAGAATCAGGTGATCCCCTATAAATACCACTGCCCTTCAACCTCTCAGGTATGCACGTTGGAACACTCACTCATTTTCACTCATCATTACACTGAGAATAGCTCCATCTGAGCTCAGAGCTGTCAGAGAGAACACCATCTAGGGGAGCTCTTTGTGAGAGTCTTCTCCTCACATCTGCTTGCTATGAATCTCCACTGACTTGGGTGTCGGAGGGTCTTCGTAGAGGGCAACCCCCACAACCCTTTGCGCACGAACTGTCTTGCAGGTTCCACCCGAGGCGATGAGATTGGCGTCCGGATCAGGAGCCGGAAGCACATCCGAGTCGGAGAATGGATTTCCGTGGCAATACTTTTTTATATTATTTTTTTTATGTGAAATGAATTGAATAATGAGGCTTTTTAAATTGGATGGATCTTAGGCGTAGTATTGTCCTATGTGCATACCTTCTGATTCTATCTCTCACCTTCTTTTTCTGCTACCTCAATCTCTATGAAGAAATTTTTCAAATTTTGTTTCCTTAAAATCCAACAATTAAAAAGATTTTTTGAGGTATTTTTAAATCTCTTTAATAATTTTTTTATACCTATTATTAAGCAAGTTAAAAAATTATAGAACACCAAAAATAAAAATTTTTGGCTTTGCTGCTAGGAGAAAGAGCAATTTTGGCCAACCATTATTTGATATGATGTAAATATTGTGCTTGTATGTCTGCATGTTGAGCCTCGTTCTATAATTATTTATCTTNCTATTGCCATGAGATTTAATAAAAGTTTTACAATTTACTAAATAATCTCATGACAGTTGGAATATCCAACTTATTGTTTATCTTGTATTTGGATATTCAATTCTAATATATCTTTGTTTGATTCTCTGAGGTCTAGTCCATATATATATATATATATATATATATATCTTTGTTTGATTCTCTTATTTGAGGTCTAGTCCATATATATATATATATATATATATATATATATTATTTCCTTAGAATTTGTCAAATCCAAGAAGAATTTGGCAAATCAATTAACTAAGGGATTAGATTTATCGATGGGGTATTAAGCGCAAGGCCTTTAATATGCGCTGACCGCTTAAACCCAATTGATCCATACTGTGTATGTGATTAGTAGAAGTCTGAGTCAAAGGACCTAGTTTAAGGTCTAATCCACTATGGTTCAAGTCCACAGGATACCTCAACTATTGCGCAGTATAAGAGGCCCTAAGATTTTTTTATATTTATTTTATTTTTTTATTTAAAACTTTTATTGGGGATTGTTGAAAAAAGTTTAAATAAAAAAAAGGAACGACCGCGAGCGTCCCGTAACGTTCGTTAACATCCAGAAATAGCCCAATAGCCCAAACAATTCATTTTGTAAGTCGTTTCTGACGTGATTTGGGGCTAACGGCTATCAGGCCTTTAATGGGCCGAGCCGTTGGAGCTTGGGCTAAGGACTAAAAGATTCAAGATGGTATAGAATGATTTTGTGTTCTCATTATTTCTAATTTTCATTAATCTTTTCTTGGGCATCTGAAGGTAATCATTGGATTTGCACCTCCACACGATCTTTCTCGTAGTAAGAGGATCGGATCAAGCCGGATCGTTGTACCTTGGGGATAGATCGCCAACAACCTGCATGAAAGAACGAAAATCTGATCCTTAGGGCATTGTCTAACATGCCTCGATCTTGGTTTGATTCATATCATCTTTTTTTTTTACTTTATTATGTATTTAAATTTCTATAATATATTTCTAGCAATTTCTAAAAAATAATTTTTTTAAGATCAAAAATTATTTTCCAACATATATATATATATTCATCACAAGCAAACCCTAAAAGGCAATAACCAAATTCAAGTGGTGGTCTTTTCCATAAAATATTCAATGTTTATAATAGAGATTGATCAAAATAATTATATCCATAAATCTGCAAAAAATGATAACTTAGAAAAAGACTAATATGTAACTAAAAGCTAAAATTCAAGTCTTATTTATATCTAATAACTATAGATAGATATCATTAATGAATAATAAAAAAAAGATAATACATACCCCATAGTATATAATTATAAAAAAATCAGAAAAATAATTATCTAACACGATAGCAAGGCTCTAAGTTTGTATCTATCAATAAGTCTTACTTGTCTACGGTCATTGCTTGATTGTATAAACAAGAAAATATAGAATAAAAATAATAATATTTCAATACATCCTATGAAAACTACAAACCATAATAAATAAATAAAATATAATAGTTTCTGTTGCCGCTGAAATCCGTCCTCCGACTCAGGCGCGGTCGATCTCCAGGAAGAGGGGGGCGAACCTGCAAAAGAAGTCCACACGCGGAGGGACGCTGGGGGTGGTCCTCCGCGGAAGACCCTCCGACGCTCAAGTCAGTGGAGAAGAAATCGGCGATCAACCAGACAGTGGGGAGGTGGATCTCTCCGGGAGACCTCTCCGGGGGCGGCCAATCAGGGCAGGAGCGCCGACGAGCTGCTGGAGAGAGGAGTGAGGTGCGTGTAAGAGGCGCATGCCTGTGCCCAAGGAGAGAGTGCGTACCTAAGGGAATCTGCGAGTATGGTATTTATAGACTGTCACCTGGGTCTTGAGCGTCTTCTGAAAGGTTCGGAGGTTGTTACGATATGAAGGCGGGCAGAATCAGGCCGTTGTGGGGCCGTTAGAATCCATATCCCGTTTGTTCAGGTATCGATGGCTGGGAGAGCTCCTTGATGTATCGAGATCTGGTTGAGTAGGCCTGGGGCGGTTATGATAGGTTTTAGGTCACGTCCCGACATGATTCCTTTTCTAGGATGCCGTTCTGGTAGGCCCGGGCTCTCCCGCGTCAGGTTCCACGGAGGTAGATGTTAGGCTGTGGATCGCTCGCAGAAGCCGAGCTACGGAAGCCCGGAAGGGCCAGGCTACGGAAGCCCAGAAGGACCGAGCTACGGAAGCCCGGAAGGGCCGGGCTACGGAAGCCCGAAAGAGCCGAGCTAAGGAAGCCCGGAAGGGCCGAGCTACGGAAGCTCGGGGGCCGAGCTACGGAAGCCCGGAGGAGACGAAGGGAGGAGGTTAGCCTTAACCGCCTCGCACGTATATTAATGTAATGACTATTTTATCCCTCAACACATGCCCTCCATTCCCTAGTTCGAAGCGTAGGTTCGGGCGTAGGGAGTACAAGTTCAAATGGCGCGTCTTGGATGGGACGTCTTGGTTTAGACAGCTCGCGCAATGATGCCCTAATTAATGCGATAGGGCCATCCCGCCTTCGGGGCTAAGGCTCCTTCACGAGCGACGGTTGGGATTGCGCCACGCTACGAAACTCGATCGATCGGGCGTTTGTCGAGGCAATTCCGGATGCCTAGGATGAGATGCCCCACCTCTTCAGGGCGGCTTCCTTGGCGGAGAAGCGAAGTGACAGCCGCATTGTCTCTATATATATGTGTGCATGCTCTCGGCGTCTTCTCGTCTTGCTTTCAGAAGAGTTCTGGCCTTTCATCTTCTTTGACGCTTATCGTTTTCGTTTGATACCTCTTTCAATGGCGATGAGCCCCGACGACGTGGCCTCAGAAATCGTTGCCGAAGACTTGGGGAGGATTCATCAGCGGTATGGCTTGCCCTTGGATGTCGTCCTACGGGCGCCGGAACCCGAAGATAGAGTTACCCGGGATTTAGAGTCTGGGGTCTTCATCTACGAAGATAGTTTGAAGGCGAGTCTTTGTTTTCCTCTCCACCCCTTGGTGAAGGAAATCATGACCCACTATAACATCTGCCCGTCAATGGTGGCTCCAAACAGCTGGCGGAATATCGTCGGATTCATCTCAATGTGCCACCAGATTCAAATCGTCGCCACTCTCCCCCTTTTCCGCACCTGCTACCACCTGATTCCTGGAAGGAAATCAGAGTGGCCCTACATCGAGCCCCGGAGATCCTTCAACGTCATTGCGGATAAGCCCTCCTCCATCAAGGGGTGGAAGAGTCGGTTTGTTATCGCGGAGGGGAACGTTGGCTCCGACTTCCCTCAGAGATGGGGGGATGTTGCAAGGGATGCGGAGACGCATCCGGCTTTGTCGGCGCAGGAGGAGAAGGATTTGGACGTCCTTCGTAACGGACAGGTGTTTTCGGCTAATGACTTGCTATCGGAGGGGGCCCTCTTCGCAGCCGGGCTCAGCCCCCTGGACCCGCAAGGTGAGTCTCTTTCGTGCAGTGTATTTTTCTCGATTAATGTGCTTGGACCTGAGTATGTGTGTTCTGGTCTGACAGCCGCAAGGTCAGCGTTGTCAAACCTCTCCAAGAGGAAGAGAGGGAAACGCCCAGGGGAAGGTAGCGGCGCGGATAGTGGCCGGCCCGAAAAAAGGGCTCATACTTCCGCAAGAAGCCCGCCGGACGCCGAGGCAGTCACGGTAGAAGCGCCGGGGGCGAAGGAGGGCCCGGGAGAGAGGTTATGGCCTCCGACCCTCTCATGTTAGAGATCTCGGACAGCTCGGACGAGGCTCCGTTGGTTCGTCCGACCGCGTCCCCCCTGAAAGAGGAATCAGCGGCGGATTTGGCGGAGGCGGTCATCGCCGAGGAGCCTACTGTCCCCGCGGGATCGCTGTCGGCTCCGGCAGGAGAGGAAGAGGTGGCAGCCGCAGCCGGGGAGGTTCAGGGGGAGCCTTCTCTCGGTCTCTCCGCAGGGGAGTCTGGTAGCAGTGAGGCAGGTCAGACTGAGGCCTTGGGGGAGCCTACGGAGGAGATGCAAGCGGTAGAACAGGCCGAGACCTCGGGGGGTCCGGTGGCGGAGACACAGATGGTGGTAACCGAGGAAGGGGCGTCGAAGGAGGAGACGCGGCAAGGCGGGAGCTCCGCATCGGGAGCTTCTTCGAAAAAGGTTTTGGGGAGGCTGGTGCTTGGGCTGGACGAACTATCTGAAGAAACCCAAGCCAGGGCCTTGGTGGAGGAGGCTGGAAGGTTGAAGGCCTCTCAGACGGGGGCCGCCCAGGCCGGTCCTTCAGGTGGGTTGGCCAACCCAGCAGCTTGGATGCTGATATTGAGGAGGCATTTTCCGCCATGATGAGGTCGGCCCTGTATCCGGGCGCGGATCCCTCGGCGGACAAATTTGCCGATTTGGAGTTGGTGGATGCTGCATTCGGTCAGCAAGGCATGGCCGAGAGTATCCATCTCCTTCCCGACATTGACAACACAACCCTGATGAGGATGACTCGGGCCTATGCCTCGCGGGTGAATTACTTTTCTTGTGCGGTAGATGTTTCCCGATTGACCCCATCATGGGTTCTTATTCATTTTTGTCTCGCAGAGCGTTTTGCTTTCCCGGGCGATATGCTGGCGCTTGAGTTTGGCGACAGGGGCCAGCATTCAGGCCAAGCGGGACAATGCCGAGCTCCAATCACGATTAAAAGTGTCTGAGAAGTTCGAAGAGCTCATGGATATGACTGATAGGAGCTTGAAGGGAATAAGGGCGGCACACCAGGTCGCTCTGGCCGAGGTGTCCAAGCAGAAGCATATGGTGGAGGAGTTGCAGGAACTCCTGGCGAAAAACGACAATGCGTGCTTGGAGCTGGCCAGAATCGAGTCGAGGCATTCCGCGGAGGTGAAGGCGATGCAAAGAGAACATAGCGAGAGCATGGGTCGGCTGGGGAAGGAAGCTGCCGACGAGAGGAAGCGTTTAACTCGGATGCTTGGCGAGGTGGAGGAGCGACTGAAGCGCCGTGACAACGAAATTGCTCATTTGAAGGAGGGCGCTAAATGGCAACAAGGGGTGATAGCTCGGGTGAACAATGAGCTAACCCAAGCCCAGGAGGTAATCGGAGCCAAGCAGTCGAAGATCAACAGTCTGCAAGAGAGAGTTGAGCTGGTCGGGGCTGATAGAACTAGAGCCAGGAGTGAGGCTGAGGAGTCGGCCAAGAGGTTGGCCAGACGAGAGGAGGAGGTACGACCTCATTTCCCCCCCTCCTTTTTTTTTTTTTTTTTAGCTTTTTTCTACTGGTTTCTTGTGATGCCGACCTATTTCGGCTTTCTCAGATGGCGGAGTTGGGGCTGGAGGTTCGGGCTCTTCAAGGCGAGCTTGTGTCTAGCCGCAACAAGAGCTCAGAATTCAAGACGCGGGCCGGCGAGTTCGAGGAGCAAAATATTATTCTGCGGGCCCAAGTCGCAGAGGCCGAGAAACAGGCCGCCGAGGCCAAAATGCAGCTCGTCATACTTAAGGGGAGGCAAGACGCTATCAGCGTAGATGCCTTCCATCATGGGATGGAAGAGTGTAAACAGAGGATACTCAGTGGGCACCCGGAATGGGATCTTTCTTTCCTGAGTGCTGAAAATCCCGACGATGGCGAGTCTGAAGAAGAAGAAGAAGATGAATATGTTGACGTTTCTGATGCCGAACTTGGCGCCGCCCCTGGTCCCAGCGAAGCTGTAGCTTCTGAGGGACGGTCGCAAACTGCCGCAGGGGGCAAAAATATTGGAGAAGGGCGAAACTAGTCACGCCTCCGCAGATGTGACTAAGGGCTTTTCCAAAGCTGGTGCGGCTCCCGGTCCTTAGGAGCTGTTCTTGTATCCCATCTTTTAGACATTAGTCTGACGTTTCTTAGTAAATGAATTCCCCGTTTTCACTTAAGTGTTTTCCTTGCGTGACCTTGTTGTTGTTCCTGCCTCGAATGTGAGCGACCTATGGCTCACTGACGCTCTTAGGTCATCCTTACCTCGAGATTGAAGGAAACGCACCGGCTAAGGCCGATGGGCAAACTAGGTCGGCTTGGGCCGACGAAGAAAAGTAGGTCGGCTGGGGCCGACAAGAAAAGTAGGTCGGCTGGGGCCGACGGGCAAAACAGGTCGGCTGGGTCCGACAGGCAAAGTAGGTCGGCTGGGGCCGACGGGCAGAATAGGTCGGCTGAGGCCGACAGGCAAAGTAGGTTGGCTGGGGCCGACAGACAAAGTAGGTCGGCTGGGGCCGACAAGCAAAGTAGGTCGGCTGGTGCCGACAAACGAAATGGGTCGGCTGGGGCCGACAGGCAAAGTAGGTCGGCTGGTGCCGACAGATAAAATAGGTCGGCTGGGGCCGACAGACGAAATAGGTCGGCTGGGGCCGATAGGCAAAAAGGCCTTCGCGCTTTCTGCTATTCCGTCAATTGTTCTGCTGTTCCATAGGTGATTCGGTTTTTATTTCATCAGAATTGATGATACGGCGTAGTGGGGGGCATAAAGCTGCATCAGAGCTTTCCGAAAGGTGCTCTTTTCCCATGCGGATCACTTCGTCGCGCACGCAATCGCTTACCATTGGAGGACATCACTTTCGAAGGACGATATTCTGAACCCGCCAGTTTTCGAAGCGTCAGCGGACGATTTCCTGCATTTAATGACCGTAATTCGGGATCAGGAAGTGATCTCCGCACACGTCACAACTAAGGCGGTGGGCTTGGCGCGCAGTGGGGCGTTGCGCTCATCCTGAGGGGCCACATGGAGGCATGGGCCAAGTGCTTGAATCTCGGGACTTTCAGCTTTGATAGCTTGTTCCCGGTTCTTTTCTGCCTATAAAAAGGGGAAAAAGGGGTCATGTTTGGTTATCCCCAAAGTGTCTTTTCCATTAGAGCTTCCATTATGCTCGTTTCTCTGCTGCTACGAGTGGGAGGACCGATTTTTCTCTCATAGGCTCCTTGCCGCCGGACAGCTGGGGCGACCGGGGAGCTGCCGAAGAATGGCTCGCCCTTAGGGGATGAGTCCTGGAGATCACATGGAGAGCGCACATGGGGGGCGCAGAGATCACACGGGGAGCGCACATATACTCTTCCCGTGCGACCTTTGTGGCCCGTTACGGGGGGCTTACGGTAGGAAGTGTATCGACACCCCGTAGCACGCACAGACTCTCCTCTTTCGCTGGCCTGGATTCCCATCCCTTCTCTGAGGGGAATCCTTGCCACGGGTCGGAGAAAATGGGAGTAACCAGGGTCTGATGGTCCCCGGGCCTCTCGGTCGGGCAGCGACCTACGATCCAGCACCCCCTCCTAGGGGAGCGGGCTGGTTTGCCCGAATCCTCAGAATCAGCATCCACGGGCCGTGCCGCCTTCCGAATCTCTTCATTCGGCGGAGCCATGGAGGGTCAGCTTTATCGACCGTCCAAGCGGGCTGACCGTTTTGTGGTTTGCCTGATTTATCGATCCGGACGCCGAAACATCACAGATTGGTCAGGTCAGCTTTGGAGCAGTTGCCCGAGTTTTGTATTTGCCTTTATTTTATGCATTTCAATACTCTTGTAACGCCTGTGAGGCATTTGTAACTGATCTTGATCAGCAATAAAGAGAGTTATGCTCTATTTATTGATCTCTATCTTTCTTGTGCCGAACTTGTAGTTGTTGTCGTTTTGTGGGGTACAAAGGCATCCCGCTCGTCCCTAGACGAGGATCTCGCGCCGTTCGAACTAATCGAGGCTCGCGCGATGGTTCAGATATCATTCGGCAAAACATGCTCCTTGCTCTGGTCAGAAGCCTGGTTTTTTTGTGCTTCGCTTTTGCCGGAGCCCGATTTATCGTGGGTCGGCCTTGGCCAAAGTTAGGGAATTCGTACCCCTTCCCATCATGGTTCAGGGAACCTGTCGCTCGGGCCAGCCGAGTTTCGGAGATATTTGACTTGGCCCTACCAAGGTTTGGAGATAATTGACTTGGCCCTGCCAAGGTTCAGAGATAATTAACTTTACCCTGCCAAGGTTCGGAGATTCAGTCACTCGGCCCTGCCGAGGTTCGGAGATCCGGGCTCAAGAGAGCGCCTCAGTTGTCATTGTGGACTATAGCATTAGGTCCACGTGGCGCTTGATAGGGGCGCCAGAGTGGAACGGGTGGTATATTGTCACGCTTTTATTGGCGACGCCACTCTTCCCGAGGGGACGGGTTATTGGCCGAATGCCGAACTTCTGCGTTTCCCAAAAAAGAGGCCAGCATTAAGGGGCTCGGGGAAGCGCCGAATGCATTTATTGTGGGGGCCGACAGATTGAAAATGTTTGCTTGGGGAATTCCCGAACAACCTGCTCGCACTTACCGATCTCGCTTGGGATGGGGCGCGACACTTCGGATTTCGCAAACGTTGAAACGATGACGTGTGGCAAGTTCTTATGGGTCGGTGGTTACGGCGCGACCGGTAGGGATACCTGCCTGACGAGTATAAATACGATCGAGGGGTATCGGTTTCGGCCATCCCTCGGTTTGAGTTCTGAAAGAATGGCCTCCTCAGGGCGATCATCAGTCGGGTCACGTTCCTCGCTCGACAGCCTGCCTTGTTTGGAGGGGAGGCGTACCTCCGTTACTGTTGACGGAGAGGGCTTAGCGTCGGCCTTTGTGAGTAATCAGCAGCTCGCAAGGATCGCCGAGAGTACCTAGATGTGTCGATCAGGGAGGCGGAGGCCTCACACCGGTTGATGGACCGGCAGAGGGAGGAGATTGCGTCCCTTCGTCAGCAAGTGGTTGACTTGACGGAGCGCCTGGAGGAGCTGCTAGCCTCCGGGAGTGACTCCGGATTCTGATTTAGGGCCTCTCTTCTTGTTTTTGTTTTTTACTGCTCTTTGTAATCCTCTTTATAAATGAAAGATGGATCTGTTTTTGAAGTCCTTTTCTTCAAGAGTTTATGGCCTTGACCCGTGTGATGAATTAGGGTGTTGGCGTGCCCCCATCGTTTTTGTGCGTTGATGTAGGCGCTTTGAACGACGGGTTATAGGGGCGTCACCCAAAAGATTTTAGTAGCGGAGAGGGGGATCTCCCAGCTCTGCTTGGGGTCTCTGGGCAATTATGCGGGGCTCAATGACCTCAAAAAGGGGTTTGCCAATGGTGGCTTCTTTTCGTGCGTCGACGGTTTTTGTTTAACGCGCTCGTTTTCAAATCGGACAAAGTCCTTCGGGGACTATTTGGAGGCTGCCCGGCTTTAGTCGGGGCCTGTGTACTTTGGTTTTTATCCGGAATTTCAGCCCGAATGATTTTTACCTGGCCTTGCCATAGCCAGGAGGATTCGTTACTCAGCCCTGCCGAGGTTCGGAGAATATTTTATTTGGCCCTGCCAAGGTTCGAAGATTTGTTGCTCGGCCCAGTCGAGGTTTGGAGAATATTTTACTTGGCCCTGCCAAGGTTCGGAGATTTGTTGCTCGGCCCAACCGAGGTTCGGAGAATATTTTACTTGGCCCTGCCAAGGTTCGGAGATTTGTTGCTCGGCCCAGCCGAGGTTCGAGAATATTTTACTTGGCCCTGCCAAGGTTCGGAGATTTATTGCTCGGCCCTGCCGAGGTTCAGAGAATATTTTACTTGGCCCTGCCAAGGTTCGGAGATTTGTTGCTTGGCTCAGCCGAGGTTCGGAGAATATTTTACTTGGCCCTGCCAAGGTTCGGAGATTTGTTGCTCAGCCCAGCCGAGGTTCGGAGAATATTTTACTTGGCCCTGCCAAGGTTCGGAGATTTGTTGCTCGGCCCAGCCGAGGTTCGGAGAATATTTTACTTGGCCCCGCCAAGGTTCGGAGATTTGTTGCTCGGCCCAGCCGAGGTTCGGAAATATTTTACTTGGCCCCGCCAAGGTTCGGAGATTTGTTGCTCGGCCCTGCCGAGGTTCGGAGAATATTTTACTTGGCCCTGCCAAGGTTCGGAGATTTGTTGCTCGGCCCAGCCGAGGTTCGGAGAATATTTACTTGGCCCTGCCAAGGTTCAGAGATTTGTTGCTCAGCCCAGCCGAGGTTCAGAGAATATTTTACTTGGCCCTGCCAAGGTTCAGAGATTTCCTGTTCAAACAGACAGCTCGGTCGTGCCGAGGATTGGTAAGCAGTATCTGTTTCTCCTTGCAATTTATAGCAATGCAGTGCATAATGATTCACACGACAGGTTTTGAGGAAACAGATAAGCAGGAACGTGTGGTGAGGGATGTGAAGATGAATTCAGAGAGGACATACCCTATTGATAATATTTACGAAGGTTGTCCGCGTTCCAAGTCCGGGGAATGGACTTCCCATCCAGATCCTGCAGCTTGTAGGCTCCTGGTCCAATAATCTCCGCTACCTGGTACGGGCCCTCCCAGTTTGGCGCCAGCTTTCCTTGCTCCAGCGGTTTGGAAACAGAAGCCTTTCGGAGGACAAGGTCGCCAGGCAGGAAGGCTTTTCCTTTGACCCTGGAGGCATGGTAGCGGGCCACCCTTTGCTGATAGGCAGCCGTTCTGATCCGGCCTTCTCTCTGATTTCTTCTATCAGGTCGAGGTTGGTGCGGAGTTGTTCGTTGCTAGTCCCCTCCGAGTAGCTCTCCACCCGCAATGATGGGAGACCGACTTCACAGGGATAACGGCCTCTGTACCGAAAGCCATCGGAAAGGGGTCTCGTCTGTTGGGATTCTTGGGGTTGTGCGGTAGGCCCATAAGACATGGTGCAGCTCATCGCCCACCTGCTTGGGCTCTGGAGAGCGAGCTTTGATTCCCTGGAGGAGGGTTCTGTTGGTCACCTCGGCTGCTCCGTTGGCTTGTGGGTGCCCGACCGAAGTGAGGTGGTGACGGATTCCGTGCTCCTCGCAGAACTGGCGAAATTTGGAGTTGTCGAACTGCTTGCCGTTATCGGTGATTATAGTATGGGGGAGGCCGAATCGGCAGATGATGGACCTCCACACAAAGTCTCGGGCCCGTGCCTCGGTAATTTGTGCAACCGCTTCCGCTTCGACCCATTTGGTGAAGTAGTCGATGGCGACAAATAGAATTTCCGCTGTCCTGTTGCAAGCGGGAATGGGCCGAGGATGTCCATCCCCCATTTGGCAAAGGGCCAAGCGGAGGATATAGAAACTAGCTCGGCGGAAGGGAGTCTTTGGATGCTTGAATGTCTTTGGCAGGGGTCGCAGGCGCGGACCAGATCGTCCGCGTCTTTCTGCATGGTCGGCCAGTAATAGCCTTGTCGCAGCACTTGTGGCATAGGGACCGGCTTCCCAAATGGTTGCCGCAAATCCCTTCATGTACCTCGCGCAGAGTAGTCCGCTTCTGATGGGCGAAGGCACCTAAGCAGCGGCATGGAAAATGACCGCTTGTACAGTTGGTTGTCAATCAACACGTAGTGGATGGCCTGCAGCTTCAGCTTCCTAGCCTCTCTTCGGTCGGACGGAAGCGACCCTTCTTTGAGATATTTGAGGATAGGGTCGAACCAGGATGGTTCGGCCTCAACTTGCATCACGCGGTCGGCTTCCGTGATGCTCGGCTTTTCCAGAGTCTCCAGGTGGAATTTTTGCTCGGCATCCATTGTCTCCGTGGTTGCCATCGGGAGAGTAGGTCGGCACGGGCGTTCTCGGATCTGGGAATCTGAATAATTTCAAATTCAAAAAAATGGGGAAGCAAGTTACGCACCTCCTGGAGATATCGAATCATGTTTGGCTCCCGAGCTTCAAACTCTCCCCGAACATGGCCGGCTACCAGCTGAGAGTCGGTGAAGGCGTTGAGCTTTTCCACCTTCAGATTGCGGGCGATCCGGAGACCGGCTAACAGGGCTTCGTACTCGGCTTCGTTGTTGGAAGCCGGGAAGGAGAATCGGACGCCATACTCGAAGGTCATCCCCTCAGGACTGGTGAGAACTAGACCCGCACCGGAGTGATGGGCATTGGACGACCCGTCGACGTGGAGGAGCCACCGGGCTCCAGACTTTGGCTCTTCAAGGAGTCTGGGGTAGAACCGTCCTCCGGGATGGTACACTCGAGGAGGAAGTCGGCCAGTACTTGGGCTTTGATGGCTGGGCGAGGCTGAAAATGTATGTCATGCTCGCTTAGCTCGACGGCCCATTTGGTCATTCTTCCCGATGTTTCGGGACGGTGGACCACCGCCTTGATGGGTTGGTCAGTCAGGACCGTCACGGAATGTGCTTGGAAATACGGCCGTAGCTTTCGAACTGAGGTGATCAAGGCCAACACCATCTTTTCAATCCTGCTGTACCTCGTCTCCGCATCGCGGAGCAGCCTGCTCACATAGTAGATCGGCTTCTGGACTTGCCTTCTTCTTTGACTAGCACCGAACAAACCGCCCTCCGAAACAGCCAGGTACAAGAATAGGGTCTCTCCTGGGGTCGGACTGCTGAGGAGCGGGGGCGAGCCGAGGTACTTCTTGAGATCTTGAAATGATTTGGCATTCGGGAGTCCACTGGAAGTTTTTGGCCGATCGGAGAGTTTTGAAGAAGGGGAGGCATCTCTCGGCCGACCGCGCCACAAAGCGGTTAAGGGCCGCTATCCTCCCGGTTAGGCGCTGGACCTCTTTAACAGATGGGGGCGCCATTTGTTGGAGAGCTTGAATCTTCTGGGGGTTAGCTTCGATACCTCGCTGGGAGACCATGAAGCCGAGGAACTTCCCCGAGTGACGCCGAAGGCGCACTTGGTCGGGTTGAGTTTCATCCCATACTTGCGCAGCGTTGCAAAGCTCTCCGAGAGGTCCTCGACATGCTGTGACGCTTCCTTGCTTTTGACCAGCATGTCGTCCACGTACACCTCCATGTTCCGGCCGATTTGCTCCTTGAACACCTTGTTGACCAGCCGCTGGTAGGTCGCCCTGCATTTTAAGACCAAAAGGCATAACACGGTAACAGTAGGTACCTCGGTCGGTTATGAAGGCGGTCTTTTCTTCATCTTCGGGGGCCATTCGGATCTGATTGTAGCCGGAATAGGCGTCCATGAATGACAGCATCTGGTGGCCTGAGGTGGCATCCACGAGCTGATCGATCCGAGGGAGGGGGAAGCTGTCCTTCGGGCAGGCTTTGTTGAGGTCGGTGAAGTCGATGCAGATCCTCCATTTGCCGTTCGACTTTTTCACCATGACATTTGACAGCCAGCTTGGGTAATTTACCTCTCGGACGAAGTTGGCCTTTATGAGTTTGTCGACCTCTTCTTCAATGGCTTTTGCCGCTCTGGGGCGAAGCTTCTCTTCTTCTGCTTAACAGGCCTGTGCATCTCGTCCACATTGAGATGGTGGACGAGGACCTCGGGGTTGATTCCTGGCATGTCGGAGGCGGTCCAGGCGAAGATGTCGGCATTGCTTGGAGGAACCTGATCAACCTGTGCCGAGGACTCTCCTTTGAGCAGCGACCCGATTTTGGTTCGGTCGGGCTGAGCTTCGTCCAATGGTACTTCCTCCAATTCCTCTGCCGGTTCTCCCCGTTGTTCGGCGAAGTCTTCGCGAGCGTCTAGCCCGTCAACTTCGGGCATTCTAGACTGAAGGCTCGTAACGAAACATTGCCGAGCCATGGCTTGACTTCCCCGAACCACCAACTCCTCGCTCGGTGGGGAACTTCATAGACAGATGCGGGATGGAGACAACTGCCTTGAGGGACATTAAACCAGGCCTGCCGAATATGGCGTTGTATGGGGATCTGAGGTCGGTCACTAGGAAATCGGTCTGTACAATAGTCACAAGGGGCCAGGTTCCCGCGCGGACCGTCAGGGTGACGATTCCCTTCCGGGACAATGACGTCGCCGGTGAATCCCATCAAGGTGGAATCCACGGCTCGAAGGTTTTCCATGAGCAATTTCATCCTGGCAAACACACCGAGGTACAAAACATTTACCGAGCTTCCACTATCAACGAGGATTCGGCTTACATCATAATTGTTCAAATTAAGGGATACAACTAGTGCGTCATCGTGGGGAGCTGTATCCCAGGAGATCATCGTCGGAGAAGGAGAGTTCGCCGTCCGTGCCTTCTTTGGCACTGATCCATCCGCCGCCCTGGGGCTCGATCCGCCGGCCTCTTCAATCATGTTGATGCGGCCGATCACGGGCGGATTGGGTGGAGGAGGAGGTTGTTGGAGCTCGGGCTGGCGGTCACCTCCTTGTTGTTGCGGCTCGGGCGCCCTCCTGAACTGATCAGTCGTCCCCGCCGAATCAGCCTCTCTATTTCATTCTTCAGCTGCCAGCATTCTTCAGTGTCATGACCGTGCTCCCTATGGTAGCGGCAGTACTTGGCGGGATCTCTTCGGGTCGGGTTCCCTCGGAGAGGTACTGGCCGGGGAAGTTGGCGCTCTATCTCCATGAGGATTTGTGCCCGGGGCACAGTCAGCGGAGTATAGCGATCGAATCGCCTGGGAGGACTCCGGGAGCGATTCCTTGGCGGTGGCGGAGGGACTCTTTGGCGGCGAGGCGGACTTGGCCGCCGGGGGACGGTGCCTGTCGGGACTTTGGGCTCTTGCTTCTTTGCATGCTCAGCGCGGGCAATTCTCCGCGATTCCTCGACCCTAGCATATTTGTCCGCAAGGGCCATCATATCAGAGAGACATGGGGGGTAGCTGACCTCCATCGCCAGGTAGAAGTCGCTCTCCTTCGAAACTCCCCCCGCCAGGGCGGACATAGCCACCTCATGATTAAGGTGGTCCACCTCTAACATGGCCTTGTTGAAACGGCCAAGGTAATTCCTCAAGGACTCCCCCTCTCTCTGCTTGACTTCGGAGAGGGAGTCGGATCTTCGTCGGTGGCGGCGCTGCTGACGAACTGGCCAATAAAAAGGCGGCTCAGCTCGTCGAATGAATCAATGGAACCTGGTTTCAAGGCGTTGAACCAGGTTCGGGCGGATCCTCTGAGGGTGGAGGGGAAGGCGCGGCAGAGGACCGCATCAGATGCTCCGTGGAACATCATTATTGACCGGAAGCTACTGAGATGGTCGTCCGGATCAGTGGAGCCGTGATAGGGTTCGACGGCTGGTAGTTTGACATGGGAGGGAATCACTTCCTCCATGATCCCCTTAGAGAAAGGGATGCCCTGCTCCGCCTTGGGCTGGGCAGATGGGTCTGCTTGGCGGCGTCCAGCTCCTGACGCATCTCCTGGATCTGACGGCGGATCTCCTCTTCACCGGTTAGGAGGAGCTGGGCGGAGAGAATCGCAAGGATGGCGTGGAATCATGGTGAGATGTCGCCGGGGAGAGGGAGCGGGCTCGCCGAGATCTGAGAGGATCTCTATCATAACCGGCTCGCGGGACTGGTTTGTCCCCCCTGGGGCGATGTGGGGGATCCGCTGATTCATGCGGATCAGAGGAGGAGGTCGCCGGCGAAGAAGGAATCGCCGCCTCCTTCTGAGGATGCGAAGCAGGAGGAGCTGCAAGGCGCTCTTGTACCAGGTGGGTAAGGGCCTGGACTTGTTGGACCAGTGTAGCGAACTGGTCCTGGGTCACCGGGATGGCAGGCGGCGACGGGGTTTCGACCGGTGGTGGTTGCGGCGCTACACCGCTCGTCGGATCAGGCCTCTGGGAAGCGACCTGATCTTGGGCTTCAGAGGTTGCTCTCCTCCGGTTGGCCATTGAGAGGTTCTTCTCCGGATTTAGATCCTTGTCTCCTTTCTTCAAGTTTTAATGGGACTTGAGACCCCTTCCTCTAGCGCCAATCTGTTGCCGCGGGATCCGTCCTCCGACTCGGGCGCGTCGATCTCCAGGAAGAGGGGGGCGGACCTGCAAAAGAAGTCCACACGCGGAGGGACGCTGGGGGTGGTCCTCCGCGGAAGACCCTCCGACGCTCAAGTCAGTGGAGAAGAAATCGGCGATCAACCAGACAGTGGGGAGGTGGATCTCTCCGGGAGACCTCTCCGGGGGCGGCCAATCGGAAGCTCCAGAGGGCAGGAGCGCCGACGAGCTGCTGGAGAGAGGAGTGAGGTGCGCGTGTAAGAGGCACGTGCCTGTGCCCAAGGAGAGTGCGTACCTGAGGGAATCTGCGAGTATGGTATTTATAGACTGTCACCTGGGTCTTGAGCGTCTTCTGGAAGGTTCGGAGGTTGTTACGATATGGAGGCGGGCAGAATCAGGCCGTTGTGGGGCCGTTAGAATCCATATCCCGTTTGTTCAGGTATCGACGGCTGGGAGAGCTCCTTGATGTCTCGAGATCTGGTTGAGTAGGCCTGGGGCGGTTATGATAGGTTTTAGGCCACGTCCCGACATGATTCCTTTTGTAGGATGCTGTTCTGGTAGGCCCGGGCTCTCCCGCGTCAGGTTCCGCGGAGGTAGATGTTAGGTTGTGGATCGCTCACAGAAGCCGAGCTACGGAAGCCCGGAAGGACCGGGCTACGGAAGCCCGGAAGGGCCGAGCTATGGAAGTTCGGAAGGGCCGAGCTACGGAAGCCCGGAAGGGCCGGGCTATGGAAGCCCGGAAGAGGCGAGCTAAGGAAGCCCGGAAGGGTCGAGCTACGGAAGCCCGGAGGGCCGAGCTACGGAAGCCCGGAGGAGACGAAGGGAGGAGGTTAGCCTTAACCGCCTCGCACGGATATTAATGTAATGATAATTTTACCCCTCAACAGTTTCTTACAAAAGGCATCGATGATCCTAACTAAAAGGCACAAAAGTAATCAATGCATTAAAAAGAAAAATCTATTAAACATCCAATATCCAACCAAACAATGAACAAAATCAATCTCATATATATATTATGACCAATGATTTAGATTTTTCAAATTATATAGTACATGAAATATTTCAACTCATCGATTTTACTTCTAATGTTCATATTGTACTCACTTAATATATAAATAAGTGCCTTCAAGATACAAAATACTTTTACATTATTTTATCCAAATATTTTTTTATATACCAATTAAATTTGCCTACTTAAATAATATAAACCAAATGAAAACACAGCAATGTGCTATTAAAATCATTCATTTTGCATCAATTTCAATGCTTAAAAAAAAATATAAAAAATGGCGTCTGCCTTTTTTTTTCAAAAATTTATGCACACAATATTATCATCAATAGTATGTATTTAGGATCAAATACACTCCAGCGCATTATAACATGTCTCTCATATATTCACTCAATTATCATGTTCTTGGACTCAGTTTAGCAATATGTAAGTTTGATCCACTAAGATAGTGGGTCCTATTTGTAGAATTTCAGCTATCTAATAAAATCAATGAAATTTTAATTAAACTCATATTCAATTATTATAATATGATCAGATTGAGTTATTGAGTTTTCAAATATCATGCACGTTCACAGTTTATATTCAAAATATGCGCATGACCTGCTTACGGCCGCCATGTTTTATGCACGAATCCTAAAGCAAACCGGCTTCACATCTCACTCATATTCCTTTTTTTTTTAATAATTTTTTATTTTGTTTACGTCGCGGAGCAAGTCCGCCAACGAAAATAAACCCGAATCCGATAAAAACGCAACAGATCGCTCTATGAAATCCATTCCTCCCAGCTTTGTGCCTTCGCTTCGCCCTTCCTCGCTCCTGGCCGCCTTCCTCTCTCTCTGCTCCAAATTTACCGAAACCGAAAGCCATTTCGGTTCTTTTGTTTCGGGTTTTCATTAATAATTCCGAATTTTATTCCTTCTTTTTTAGCTACTCAATTTACTAATTTCCGGATTCGCTGCTCTTAATGCATCAGGAGTATTTTAATTTTTTTTTGGCTCTGAATTACTGACTGAATCACAGTTATTGATTCGACCATTCATTTTTTTCTTTTTTTTTTCTCATATTCTTTTCACCTGGCCACCCCTTCCATTTATCGACAATTGAATTGCCTGGCTTACCACAACCAGCTTAGAAAGTCCGAATTTTCCTCTCAAATCATCATCACTTCATCTCTCTTTATTTTTGCTAAATCTTTGACCTCTTCCATCACTGTCTTCTCTCTACTCATCTTCCAGTTCCGGACTCTTGCGTCGAAGTTCTTTTCAAAATGGTAAGAGCCGGTTTCTCTGCCGTGTTGATGGTGTTTTTGGTGGGACTTGGTCCATGGTGGAGCATCCACTCTCTGGAATCAAAGGAAGGGAGACTTCTAGTTGGCATGACCATCGTCCCAAATGCAAAGGCTTCGGGGGCAGGCAAGTCCACTGCCTTAATATAAAACAACTATTTTATTATTCGTTTATAATCTCATTCTCTGACGTTGGCCGCATGATTTGATTCATCTTCCTTTTATTATTATTTATTTAATTTTCATGTTATAATATTATTTTTTAAAAAATATTATTAATCTTTGCAGTTTGTCTGGATGGGAGCTCGCCTGCATACCACCTCCACGAAGGATCCGGCGCCGGCGCCCGCAACTGGCTCCTCCAGTTCGAGGTGAGGAGACGCCCGATCATCGCCGTCGGATCGAAATCGGACGGGTCAGAAGTCTCTACGAGGTCCGTCGAACCGAACCGTCTGATCTGATGGAATTAGTCTCTGATGCAGGGAGGAGGGTGGTGCCAAAGCGTCGAATCGTGTTTGGAGAGATCGACGACCCGGCGTGGATCCACGAAGTACATGAGCAAGGAGGAGGTCTTCTCCGGCATCCTCAGCAACGATTTCTCCATGAACCCAGGTAAGTCCTGGGACCGTTCCATTTCAGTCACAGCCGTTGATTCCGGGATAAATCTTGTCCGAACCGTCCTTTTGGTGCCCTTGGTTGGGGGGGGGGAGGGCGGGTTAGAAAGAAGAAAGGTCCTTTCTAAAGTACACGAAACCGACAGAGGGGACGAAGGGAGGAGTGATTGCTCTGGAATTTTATGGAGTCGGTTGATAACTAAAAAGCGTCCAATTGAAGGAAGGTGGAGGACGAGGGTCTAACAGCCTTGCCTTTTTATATTCTCGACATTTATTGCCGTTAAGTTTGGAGGGGCCCCGCTGGCCATGCTTTTCCGTCCTAACTCCGTAAACGGAGAATCTTTCGTCCCATTTTCATAGTCTATGATAAATTTCAATCCCGTCTCCTCAGCTTCCAGGCTTCCACCTCCGGCATTTATAAACTTTCAGCTAAAATTTATGGAAATAATTTTATATGTATCAAAATATATAGGACTCTATTTTTTTTTATTCTGTTCCCGTCAATAAAGCTAAACATAATCTTCATCTTTATCTCTATTAAAAAAAAAAATTTCATCCGAAATGAAACTTCACTTTATGAATTAAAATTATGTCCTTATGCTAGCCACTACAAAAAAAATGACTTTTGCCTACGATTTTCGTACCTACGATTTTAAAATCGTAGGCAAAAGATATATTTCCCTACGATTTTTTAAAAATCGTAGGCAAAGATTCCATAGTCGTAAGTTAGAACCTTTCCCTACGATTTTCAAAAAATCATAGGGAAAGGCTCTGGATCTTTCCCTATAATTTTCAGAAAATCGTAGGGAAAAGATTTTCCCTACGATTTTCAAATATTCGTAGGGAAAGATCGAGAACCTTTCCCTACGATTTTTTAAAAATCGTAGGGAAAAGCTATACCAAAAAATTTGGAGGCAAAATCTCCCTCCAAAATTTTTCTGAAAAGATCTTTCCCTACGATTTTAAAAAAATCGTAGGTAAAGGCTCTGGATCTTTCCCTACGAATTGTTGAAAATCGTAGGGAAAAGCTATACCAAAATTTGGAGGCAAAAATCTCCCTCCAAAATTTTTTTAAAAAAATATTTCCCTACGATTTTTAAAAAAATCATAGGGAAAGATCTAGAGCCTTTACCTACGATTTTTTAAAAATCGTAGGGAAAGACTTTTTATTTTTTTAAAAAGTCTTTCGCTACAATTTTAACAAAAATCGTAGGTAAAGGTCCAGAGTCTTTCCCTACGATTTTCACAAAATCGTAGGGAAAGGCTCTAGAGCCTTTCATGGAAAGGATGCAGACTTTTACCTACAATATTCATGAAGATCGTAGGGAAAGATAGGCAACATTTCCCTACGAATTTAAAAAATCGTAGGAAAAACCCTTTTTCAGAAATCCAACCCTTTCCCTACGATTGTCACGAAAATCGTAGGGAAAGGATGTATACCTTTCCCAAAATTAAATTTATATTTACTATTATTTAATTATATATATATATATAATAATTAGAAATTATATAATTATTTTTTCTTATACTGTATATAATTATATTGTTAACATGTTATATATATATTCTTAGTAATAATTACTATAGTTTCTTTAATTCTATATTATTATTTACATATATTATATTAGTAAATATGTATTTATATATAATACAAAAATAAAATATTATATAATATTTTTTTATATATAAAATAATTACTTATTATAAATTGCAGTATACTATGATTTATTATGTATTATCATGTTGTTAATAAATTATTAATCTTATATTGTAATACATAATGTATATAGAACATGTTATAAAGTTATTATAATAATATAGAAATATATATATTATTATCAATATTATTATGCAATATAATATTAATAAAAATATTATTATGTATATATCTTTTTTTAGTTATCCTTTTAAAAGACATTTTCTTGATAATCAAATTTTTGGAGATAAAATTACCCGCCAATATTTTTCTGAAAAAGTCTTTCCCTACGATTTTCATGAAAATCGTAGAGAATCATATCTTTCCTTTACATAATAAAAATATTATTATGTATATATCTTTTTTTAGTTATCCTTTTAAAAGACTTTTTCTTGATCATCAAATTTTTGGAGATAAAATTACCCGCCAATATTTTTCTAAAAAAGTCTTTCCTTACGATTTTCATGAAAATCATAGAGAATCATATCTTTCCTCTGTAAAGAAAATACCGAGGTATCGGATTGATCGCAACGGTCCAATCGATCATCGTCGATCGGGATCATGGCTTGGATCGATCGCAACCATCAGATCATCGCCGATCGGATGGATCGCAAACTATCGGATCGATCATCCCCGATCGGGATCATGGCTTGGATCGATCGCAACCGTCGGATCTTCGATCAGATTGATCGCAATGGTCCGATCGATCATCGTCGATCGGGATCATGGCTTGGATCGATCGCAACCATCGGATCATCGCCGATTGGATGGATCGCAACCATTGGATATCATCGACAATCGGATGGATTGCAACTATCGGATCGATCATCGCTTTCGGGATCATGGCTTGGATCGATCACAACCGTCGGATCATCGCCGATCAGAGTGATCGCAACGATCTAATCGATCATCACCGATCGAGATCATGGTTTGTATCGATCGCAACCGTTGGATCGTCTTCGATCGGATCGATTGCAACGGTCTGATCGATCATCACCGATCGGGATCATGGCTTGGATCGATCCAACCATCGGATCGTTTCCGATCAGATGGATCACAACTGTTAGATCGATCATCGCCAATCGAGATCATGGCTTGGATCGATCGCAAACCGTCAGATCATCGCCGATCGGATGGATCGCAACCGTCGGATCGATCATCGCCGATCGGGATCATGGCTTGGATCGATCGCAACCATCGGATCATCGCCGATCGGATGGATCGTAACTATCGTATCGATGATCTATGATCGGGATCATGGCTTGGATCGATCGCAACCATCGGATATCATTGACAATCGGATGGATTGCAACTGTTGGATCGACGATTGCAATCGATCCATGCCATGATTCCGATCATAGATCATAAACTTATAATATACATTTATCAGATTGACAGAGTATGTCATCAAATTAAAATTCATAATAAGAGTTGCCGCTTCCTTATCATTAACAAATCCAAAAAAAAAAAAAATTTGAGATTTACCGGCAAGTATTTATTCATTTTGATAGGTTTTTATGCAAACACTATTATCTTGTCAGCTATATCTGTCATCATGGTTGTTAATTTGTAATTGCACAAATCATACCATGATGATTATTCAAGAATCAAACATTCAAAAAGATATCTTACAAGCCATCAATGTCTCTTGTGAGTTGTTTTTCTATTTTTTGAGGAAAGGGAGGGAGATACCCCCCACAGAGCCACCCTGCTGCAGGCAGGATTCTAAACCAGATTATTGGTACCACAACCAGTGACCTTATCAACTGCACTAGTTGGCACCCTCAAGTTGGTTTTCAGAACGTGTAAGCAAAATGTATAAGGTTGGTTCCTTGGGAATTGTAAGGGAAAAAGCACTTCATGGTTTGCCATACTATCATCATAAGCTCAGAGGGCAATCTGAGTTTTCACTATATGCCACCAAAAATCTGCCTTTGTTGTCGCTAATGATACTTAGCATTATTTCATCACTAAAAGCACATGACAATAAGTAACCTAATGATCTGTCAAATTAGCTGTTGTTATCAGGAACAAGTTTCTATTATAAAATTGTAACTGACTTGCTGAATTCAGTTGTGGATTGCTAGACTAGTGGCAATAAGGGAGGTATTTAAACCAAAGTTTTAAGTCCTGATAGGACATAGAACATCCTGACTATCCCATCCCAAAAGAAGAAGAAAGAGGAAATGAATAAAAAGGAAAGAAAGAAGAAAGAAGAAAAATAAAGAAGAAGAAAAAGGGAAGGAAGAAAGAAAAGAATGAAAAAAAGAAAGAAAGAAATAAAACAAAAGAAATAAAGAAAATCAAAAGGAAGAGAGAGGAAGGTATCAAGACGCTTTTCTGAAACAGCCATCAAGATCGAATGAGATGTGTGGCCTTCCATTCCATGGAGAAGCTGGGATATCACTGTTCCATGGATTTAAACTCTATTTTGGATGGATATAAAATATTGACATCATTGGAACTTAACAATGACCGCAGCAAATATATAATTTCTAGAGTATTCCTGAATAAAGAGATTACAAGGAGTGCTCCTTAAAAGTGGCTTCTTGGAAGTTATGTAATGAAGTGCCTGTATCTATGCTTATTAGTTATTTAGAATTGTTCTCTCTTCCCCCCCCCCCCCCCCCCCCTTCATGACTGTATCATCATCAGCTCATTGCTAATAATATGCTTGGTTTTGCCGTCCTCCTCCATTTAAGAAAGAAACCTGTTCATTATTTTGGATATATCAATAGAAGAAACTGGGTGGCATGAACATTGGAGGTTGACCAGAATTTATTAAAGCAGGAAATGTAGAAGGCATCAATTACTTTCAACCGAATGCTCATTCAGGAATATAGATTGAATATCATATGATTCTAATTTTGATTGCTGATTGCTTGGTGGAAGGGATATAAGGAAAGGATCATCTGTGTTAATAAAAGCAGAAGTCTACCCCAAGGCACAAGTCTTTATGGCTTGAGAGTAAGATCTAGTCTTTGAGTTTCTATACTGAGCAGCTTTGCAACTTTTGACTTTGTATATTTGTTATTAAATTGAAAGCAATCAAAAGTTGGATGGCATAGTTCACTAAACTAGTTTCTCTGTTGATTTCTACTCTATGCTTATCCCCATGAGCTTATAATGTGTATTCTATCTTGCAAAATCATTTATGCAATAGGATGTAGAGAATTTATGATTTTGGCAAACCTGAAAACTGGTCATCTGTTAACCTACATGGTGTTTTAAGAAAAGCACGGCCAGATTCATGCATGCATATAGTGCTACACATCAATGTGATGACATGTGGCTATCATTTGAAGGTTTCATCTGGAACAATTAGGAGGATTATAGCCAATTATGTTGCAACCACATTAGAACATTGTTGCACCCATGTGAGAACATAGGCGTTCCTATCAAGAACAACTACAAAATAAGTGTATTTAAAATGCAGCAGCATTGGTCACAACTACATGGTTCATTTCAAAACTTAGCTTATTTTTTGCAATGATTTAAGGTTAGCATTTTTTGTAATTCATTACTGGAAAAGAAAATTTACCCAAGAAAATATAATGCTTCAATAATTAGTTCAAAATCATGACTATCTCATGCCACACAAGTTGGTTCCACTTTGCCCAATTATTTTCCTTTCCTTAAAAATAAAAACTATCTAGTGCAACAAAATGTGCATATTTGAAAGAATAATTCTCTAAATTAGCTGCATCATGTACATTGAATATGCAAACTAAGTACAGCATTTACCAGAGTGAGTTAATATTGAGTGTTACTGAAAATTTATACTTATAACCACATGTTATCTGCAAATGTGATGAGTATGTGGGTGCTATGGATGCTAAGGATACAAAATAGCTTGCGAACCAATAAGGAATTGAAATCAAAATTTCCTTCTAGCTTACTATAATTATATTGAAGTGAGATAACAGATCACACATAGAAAACAAGCAGCCCTGAAAGAACTCAGAGCCGAAACAAACCCAGAGAACCCAAGTAACAGATACCAACCAGACCCAAAAAACACACAAACAGAGAATTCCCATGCACAACCAAGTGCATATAATAGAGAGAGGAGAAGAGTCTCACCCTTAATAAGCACTATAGTGGTAAGGTGGGTAAACACCAGGAGAAGAAGGAGAGCATTTATTGGAAAGAGAGTGCTTAGAAAGAAAGCCATGACCATGCTTCATAACATTGAAATGGGAGAAACCAACTTTTGAGAACATCTCAAAGATGCCAGAACTTGGCAAGCATAAATATGAAGTAAAAGAAAATTAAAAACATTGTGTGGCCTGCAATAAAATCAACAAATCCAAATGATGCTACATCGCAACAGTACAGTGAACAAAGTTATCCCTTAATGGAGATGGAGTGCAAGAGGCTTTTTTTTGTGGTAACTCCTACCACCAAATTTCTCTTGGTTCCATCAAGAAGGTCTACTATCAGATGCCCTTTAGATTCCCCTTGGATTCGTACCCAACTACCTTTCCTTACTCCAACCACCTACCATCTCTGTAAGACGACGACAAGAAGAGGGGAGGACAGCCGGAGGGGAAATGCGGGAACCAGTGCCAAATAACTTCACGTAGGACCCTGGAGCGGATCCAGGAAGGCAGGTGCTTGATCTAAATATAAATATTATTGTTATTAACCTTTTTATTTTTTATTTTATTTTATTTTATTTTTGAGATGGGGCGGCTGGAGGATGTAGCGTGGAGCTTACACTAATGTTATAAATTATTGGTTTCATTAATTTTTTCCTCCACTGATTATAAACTTTTTTATGCTCACTAAAGTATTTTAGTTACATTATCAAAAAAGAGAGGAGGAGAATAACAATTTGCCCTGCATTTATAATGAAATGTAGGGTATTGACATCATTTAAGATACGATTAGTGGAGAAAAAATAAAAACATCATTTATAAATGTCACAATATCTTTATTTTTCAATATTCGCTCATGTTTTAAAATTTTATAATAATTTAAAAATTAATGAGGAAATCTAGCTTTGGAAATCAACCACACTCCTTCGAATATCTTCATGCATTCCACGGGCCTAGTGCTTCCATCATCCCATAATCTCTATATGGCGCTTCTCCTTTTATCATCGTTTTCTTCCCAAAATTTTTATTAGCTCTTCCTTTGCCACCTTCTTCGTTTGGCCGTACCTTCCATTATTGGCATCCTACGCTCTCTCATCCACATAGCTCACCGTTGCCTTATTCTTTGCTTCCTTCCATCATCAATGCCTCCCACCTAGCCTTCCTCGTGGGCAGCAGTGTCCATCGCCACTGCTAACATTCTATGCATTGGCTATAGCTCTGCCTACGCCATTTCTCTGCTCCTTGATCTCCACCATCATTGACATGAAACTTGTCACTCACCAACATCTGCCTTGACCTTAACTCTACCAGAGATTGTTTATCCAATTGACCTCAATCCCTAATATTTCTATGATCTCTACTAGTACAATCCTTATTCTCCTCTCTCGCATGACCATTTTCATTTTGTTTGATCATCTAGAATGTGATCAATGGAGAACCCAGCCCTTAAAATCTCATCTTCTACTTATTTTTGAATTAAGCTTTAGGATTCTGATAAGCCAATCTATTTTTGTTAGTGTTCTACCTTATGGGAGAAGTTTCTTCAACAGCCCAAGCAATAAGGTGAATGAATTGTTTCTCCATCCATTCATGCATTTAATATTCACTAACTAAATAAGGAAAGCCAAGTTACTAAATTTCTTGTAACCAAGATATAGTTCCCAATTGGCATTATCAAGTAACTCATAGAATTTTTTAGCTTCTACATTATGCTCCCCACTGTGTTCTTTAAGCTGACTGACCATCCCACCATCTTGGTTTGCAATTTCAAATGCATCATGGAACATCTCATATATGTCATCTAAATCATCGTAGGTATCAGAGTCGTGAGCTAATTCAATTGATAGATTACCTTCCTCATGGTAAACTTAATTAGTATAAACCTTTAGAAAACCATCGCATATGAGATCATACACATCTTCTCTACTTTTCCTTAAGCAATTATTGTAGTTAACACATGGACACGATCTTCTCTCCCTCGGATGCATTACCAAATGCATCGATAAATTGAGCAACTCCCTTTAAAGTACAAGTTGCTCACCCTATATTAATTAATAGCAAATGAAAACAATCATCAAGACAATGAATTACAAAATTAATTAACAACTTTTGAAGCTTAACGATCTTTACCAAATTACCTAGATTCATTAATCCAACTCTTATCCCATGAACAAAAATCTTATCTCCTATAATTGGTTGACCTTAATATAAATGATCTAGAATTAAATACAAATGGATAAAAGAGGAAATAGTCAGACTGGCTATGATAATGTACAAAAATCTACCTAGAAATGATATTTCATATAGTATATTATAGTAACCATAGTTTAATAATTTATAATAACCACCATAGTTTAAATGTATGCATGCCAAGACCTAGTTTCAACTTAACAGAAACATAAATGATTTTGGCAAGGGGAACTCAACTAACTCAAACCTAGGTTGAGTTTGGGTTTCCCAAACCTGGACCTGACAACTTGTTGACATCTTCTGGTATGGTTCTAACTAAAGGATTTAGGTAAACCATTCCCATTACACAAGCATGCATAAAAATTAGGTTTTATTTTTTGCATTGATACCCTAGCCTATCTATACATCATAGATTCTTGATCAATACCAGTTCTTGGTTCCAATTCTAATTAGTTTTGTTGAGATTCGAAAATTAGTGAACAATCTTCATGGGCTAGGTTCTTGGTTAGCTACTAACCAAAACTAACTATAATCATGTATATCCCTAGCATGAATAGCATTAGACAATATTTGTGCAGTAAAAGGTTCAACAGCTCTAAAGTGAATGCAATGACTCTTTCTCTAGCTTAGGAGTGTTCCTAAAGACCTTATAAATTATTCTACTTTTACTTTTTTTTATCGAACTAGTCTATTAATTAGAAGAACAACAATTTTACTGATTAAAAGGAAAATATGGTTTTGAATAGGTAAGGTAGGGAACCTGTATGCTCCTCAAAGCAACCCATGAATGGTAAAGATTAAACCAAAGGCAAAATTAAACAATACATCAGCAAGAACATAAGCATACTTCTAGGTAAAAAGATAAAACTTTAAAGTAAGAGTAGGTTAATGAAAACCAACACGATTTTCAGAGAGGAAGTGGAGAAGTTCATGAGAATACCATAAGCACAACACGAATTCAAGCATAAAAGTTACAATTTAGTAGGATGGATACACATCCATGTTTAACTTCTATGTCGACCCATTGACATGATTGATTTGATCACTCTCTACAAAAGCTAAAACACAACTTTTATTACATCACAAATTAAGTATGCACAAAAACTGAATCCATACCAGCCCTTGGTGGAGCTTCTTATTTTGTTGAATGAAAGAAGTTTTCCCCCTAGTTTAACTCAGAAATCAGTGCCAATGCCTGCATATCATAAATTACAGAAGGGATATGGCCACCATGAAGCCAGCAGTAAACATAATCAAATTAAAATGCTAATGTGTTGCTTACTGAAACATCATTATAAGAATAATAAGTTCATTATCGTTGTTATCTTTCCAATGGAAGGAACAGAGTTCAATTTTTTATGAAAACATTAAAAAGAATCATATCACTTACCTAATGTGCAATTTGAGTACAACTAATATGATAGCATGGAAACAAGACTTTATTACTTTTATTGAAGAATATTGCTTTAGCAAGTTACTTTCGTACAAGAAAACTTATGGCACAGAAAAGGCCTTTGAAAAATTGAGAAGATCAATATTGATATCTGATTTATAATCAAATATTTTGGTAAAAGTGTAATTAACTGACAAGTGTAATTCGGTCAATATGTGGTCAATTCAATGAACAGTCAAAGCCAGAGGACGTTGATCCCATCTTAATCCTAGTCCTCTCTGGCTTGGTGTCCAGTTCCTAAAGGAGAGAACTTTGGACGATCAAAGAGCCTGAAATGAATATAAAAAACTTTAGTGTATGAAATATACCTTACCACTCATGCAGCCTAAGATCATGCAATCACATAACACCTCTCAATACACTAAAAGTTGAAATAAATATATATAGAGAGAAGTAAAGTTCGTAAATGCCAACAGAGAATCCATAGCACAACATAAAGAACAGAAATAGAACACCTAAAGAAAAAAGAAAAGAAGAAGAATCTGATCCCTCCAAATGCACAAAATTTGCATAAAAAATAAGAAAAAACTGTATTGGCTTACCAGAATCCTAAAGCTCAATACAAAAATAAGTACAAGATGAGATTTTAAGGGCTACATTCTTTGCCAATCACATCCTAGATGAATAAAGAAAAAGATAAATGATGACGAGAGAGAGAGAGAGAGAGAGAGAGAGAGAGAGAGAGGAAAATAGGGATTGTACCAATAGAGACCGTACAAAAATATGAGGGATTGAAGTTAATCAGGTAGGCAATCTCCATTAGATCTAAGGTTGAGGCTGACGTTGGCGAGCAACAAGTTTCGCATCAGAAATAGTTGCCGTCTTAATGGCAGTGAGGAAGCCATCGCTGCCCGTAAGGAAGGCTGAGGGAGAGGTATTGATGATGGAACGAGGTGGAGAAAAGCAAAACAGTGAGCATGTGAGAGAGTGTGGGATGCTGATGTTGAAAAAAGCGATGGCGAGACGGGAAAGAAGGCAATAAAGGAAGAACCAGCGGAGATTTTGAGAAAGAAGGCAACGAGGGGAGGAGAAGCGTCGGATTTTGGGAATGATTGAAGGGCTAAGCGCGCTAAAGCCAGATTTCTTTATTAATTTTTAAAATATGAGTTAATACTTAAAAATAAAGATATTCTAATATTATGTCAGCTAATTATTCCTTAAAAAATATCAATACCTTATATTTTATTATAAATGAAGGACAACCTCTAATTCCTCTGCATTTTTTAAAAATACGATTAAAATAGTGCATCAGATTCTATAATTTCATTCACTGCATCAACTTCACTGGAAGATAAAGCTGGCACCTTGAAGTAATCCAAATCTTGTAAGGAAAAACAATAGCACAACCCTCAAGATGCTAGAAATCCCAAGCAAAAGACCATCTAAACTACACATCTAACTCGTTAAGCAAGCCTGTCACAAACGATGTATATCAACCTCAAGCTCAAACTTCTCTTGAATAAACTCGAGCTCCAGCCACAACATGGGAAAAAATTCTTACACCTGACTCTAGGAACAAACATCTGATGTTACAAGCACCAGTACATATTTATCAAGCATATCCAGATTTCCCACAGTTCATGCTGACACATAAACCAGCTGCATTTGAAATGAATACACATTCTCATCAAAGTTGGGACAATGTAAACTCAGCATCATAGATAGCAACAAACATTTTACAGGTTTACGTTAAGTGCAAGAGATGGTTACATAGGACACAGTTAAGGATGTCTTCCTTTACCCTCTCAAACTGCCATGAGGACAGAGGTTTACATATGATATGATTCATCTTGATTTAAAGTAACTACCACATCCCAAATTTGACAAGCATATGCTGGCATCTCTTGAATTACTATAAGTTCTACTTTGATGAGTTTCAGATTCTCTCATCAAAGTTTGAAACTGACAGTAGATTGAAATGTTCTACTTTGCAGTTCGACGTGAAAGAATGCTGGCTCTTGTTACACCATAATAAAGTGGTTTGCTTCCAGGGTAAACGATAAAGTTCCAGCCAACTGGAGATCCGCCAGTCATGTAAGTCTCCTGAACCACTTCTTCCAGTATCTTTGCAAATTCTGTTACCTCTGAAACCTTTGCTCCTTGAGGTGCTTTCTGCGCCATGGTACTGTCTGATACATTAGGGGCATCGCCAGATTGAGTTTGTGCTGCCTGCTTTTCTTCCTCTGATGTTACGTCAGTATTCAGTTGCTTTAGCAATTCCAATATAATCTTCATCTCTATCAATTGAAATGGCAAGCACAAGAAGAAAAGAATATGTATTGTCAGACATCTTGCATTTTTAATCTGTAATAATAAAAGCACCAAATAACTATATATGCAACTTACCAACAGAAAGCAATGCAAGTTACTGCAAGGTTTGTGAGTCATGCCAAAAAAGAGTGTGAAATCCTTGTATTACAATGAATTCAAAAAGTTTGGTTATTTAAAATTTTAAAAGAGGCTTGAGCTGAACCAAAGAGTCTCATTGAACATCGCTAGCTGCCTCTTACAGCATAACAGAATCCAACAATAATCTTTCAGTAGAACATAGAGCCAGCAACCACCATCCAAGAATAAACAAAAATTTATCCTGTGGTAAGTTTGTACTGAAATGGAAAATACTGAATCCATTAATTAGTCATAAAGCTGCTGTTTTACCAATGTGTATTGACACAGCATTGTTTGATCAAGTATGAAGTTCCATTATGCAGCATTATGTAAAAGAGAAAATTATGAAAGGCTGTTTAAATAAGTTTTATGTTCTTTTCCTTTTTTGTTCTCTTTTTTTCTTTTTTTCTTTTCTAGGGGAAGTGGTCTTTGGATCAAGATATGGAGGACAAACAAAGCGGTACCTTTGCTCTGGTACCAAAATTATGGAGGACCACTTGGGAATTGCTTGCTTGAGCACGGGTGGATGTCCAAGCTAGGGAACCATAGTTTGAATGAAGACTTCCAAATCTTTTTATTTTTGGATGTCCAAGAATATGGGTAGATGGGGATGGTTCACCATCGAAGGCTTCTCAGATAATTCTTATTGTTTTGATAAGTTGTGAATCAAATCGGCATAAGTTAGTGTGAAGTTTACGTGACTGTAATCCTATCTAAGTTTGTGAATCCTATAAATTTAATTAAGTATTAACTAAAGCCTTACAAATTATATTTTAAGATTTTTTTTCAGATATTTTGTTTTCTTATTAGTTTTAAATTAAATTGCTTTTGAGATTTTTATCCGGAATAAAAGCATCCTAACCTAATATTTGCTAAACTGTTATTTTCTAAAATTCCTTGAATTTGTTCCTGAGAGGGAGTTAACTTTTTATTCTTAAGTAATTTATTTTTTTTAATATTTTTATTGAATTCAAATGGAGGATAATTCTCTTATTTACATGGGAAATCTTAATTAAATGGAAAGAAAAGAGGAAACAGGAGAGAGGATAAGAGATCACGAGATGCTTTTAGACTCATATACCACACAAAAAAATTAAAACATTATGAAAAAATTTAAAAATTGCAAAACATAGTGAACCGGCTCAAACCATCAATACATATTGCCAATTTGGTTCAATATGCTAATAGCTCAGTACCGGTTCGACAACAGTTTATGGTTCAGCCTACCTTGGTCATAATTTAAAGCATTTGCTGATAAGAATTCTAGTACAAGAATATTTGGTTAAGTAAGGAGTGAGCTTAAAAATATGAGAACATGTAGGTCTAAACAGCCTAATCTTCACACTAGTTCTTGGGACAGAAATTTTTGCATTATCTCAGGGTTCTAAGATATATGCATTCACCTCAAAAGTTAACTTCACATTGGTTCTAATGTAATACTTCCTTTAAATGAGAGCACAGAGATCCAATGCCCCTCATGAAATGCATTCGCAGATCAAGGTGACTCCCAAGGTTGTTAAATCTTAACCCATGCCCATCCACCATCAATCTCAATATGTTGCATTGCAAATTGATTCCTCATTTATTGTGTCATTACTTTTTTAATGGCCACAGACTAATCAAGAATGCAAGAACAAGGATTTCATCAATAAAAAATAATAATAAAATAAAAGGTACAGCAACAAGCCTACCAATCTATGAATCCTATTTACTTGAGGCACTTGATAACTGGAAAATAGACAACATTGGGTATACTGGTAGGAGAATATTGAAGAACTTCTAGCACATGGTTAATACTTGAATAACTTTTTTCCACAGGTATGTATAGCTTTCATGACTTGGAACTTACTGTTTTGAATGTCATGAGCCGCATTGCTGTTCTGGAAGTCAGGGGTCCGAAGAATCTTTAAAAAATAAAACAACAATAGGATTATTACAGTAAACTCCATGTGGATGCAGAAATATTAATGCAACTTTTGAGAAGCTGCAACATTATCAACTTTTATGTACTCTAAGCCATTGCAGGAACAAGCAATTTCTAGTTGAAAACAAAACTCATAAATATATACACGGAAAGAGTAAATCGAAGCAGTCAACAGGATAAAAAAGCCTCAAGAAGATGTAACAGATAGTATTAAAATGATGGAAGTGGAAGGTAAAGGAAACATTAAAATAGTGGTTAGTAAAATATTAGAGTGCCCCATTATGTCTGACAATTAGATAGACAAGCAGATAAAAAACTTGACTAACTTTATTAGTTAATTGTCCAGTGAAACTTTGATTTTAAGGCAAATTGGTTGGTCAAAAAAGATTTATAATGGCAAATCATCTGCATGAACAGCTAGGTCAACTTGCTAATGGAAATAGGGAAGAAAATGTGGTTTGAGTGCTTAGTAGCAATATTTTTACTCATGTAAAGGCTAGGTAAGGTTGATAAAGTATAAGTGGCAGCTAGTTCAAATTCCTTTTACCAATTGCCTCAATCTTATGTTGGTGAAATTATAAAATAAAAATGCACCAAAAGTGAAATTACTAAGGAAAGAATAGTGACATCATTTATGTGCAAAAATCATAATAACACATTTTATATTGAGAACCAAGTATGTCTCAAGAAACTGGAAGAACTGTAATTCTCTCTATGAAACAACATAGATCAAATCACACAATAACAACAATTCATGGTCTTTGCAGTCGTAATGAAATTATACTTGCAAAAGAAGAATCTAATTTTCCGAGAAAACCAAAATATATGAATTAAATTTCAAGGTTAAGAAAAGTTTCTGAATGAGAATAAATTCATGACCACATATTCATTCCCCAATTCAAAAACTTTTACAAAGGAAGAAAAAGTACAAAAAACAAAAACAAAGTAAAATTTTACCGATATCCGCTAGAAACAGAAAAGTACAACAGATATACCTTTTATTGGAAGGTTAAACATTGGATAAATTATCCATTGTTGTTTTTTCAATACAACTAATCAGTTGTTATATTTCTTAGTCCTGGATATTTCTATTCAGAAGATTTCAATAAGGTGTGGCCTATTATTAAGCAAATAAAAGAAAATATGACCTGAAATCAAAGCTTCATCAAGTCAATTCACTAAATTTCAAGGATGATGATATGATAATTTGGCAAAAAAAAAGTATAAACAAAAGAAACATGGTCAAACCAATCTCTTGATATGTAAACACCCGAAAGATATTGTAATGTCTACTTCTGACTTTATCACACAACCAACATATTTCTTTTCTCTGTTTCTTTTTCTTTTCTTTTTTTTTGGCTGAGGAAAACTGCAACCAATTTATTTCATTTCTAAAGCATTTCCACTATTTCTTAAATGCTTTTCCATAACAAATTTTTGGAAAACTAGAACCCTAAAACCCTAAAATTTAATAATCTTCTGGAAAATGTCTCGTTGACAATTTTTCATGTTGAAGAACTTCTTTTACATTTATATCAAGTTTCAGCATAAATATAAACTCCGGTTAGAATAGTTCAATCTCCAAAACTGGATGGAGAACAAGGGTGCCACCTTTTGCAGAGGAAGAAACTTTCTAGCATGCACCTAACATTTCCAATTTATACTTTAATGGAACATCAGAGAAATTTGGAAGATCGCTCTTTATTCTCAACTGAAATGAAAATCTTCTCAATATTCAAAGATATTTTCCATCTTTTTCCTTTTATTTCCTGGATCATCAAGTATTTCTTTCTAATCAGCAGAAGCTCTTTTATATTTCACCAGCTTGGCTAAATGTATTCCTAGCCTATCAATACAATATATTGATTCCTACGTTCTGGCTCTACAAATTCAACGCTAGTCTGATCTAAAATTCTCGTGCATCCACTAGAAAACTCTGGGAAGTGGATGAGCAAGTACTTCTGTTTCACTCTTCTGGCACAAATTCTAGTTGAAATCTAGCCGAAAAAAAGATATGCAGATACCTAAAGAGCTCCTCTTTGGGGAAATGGTCAAATCTCAACTAGCTTCCTAACTTCCGCGAAAAAAAAAAAAGCAATCTTGGCCATAGTTAAGAATAACTTCCTACGTTTTAATAAGGATATTGAAAATAATCCACTGAAACCACTCCGAAACAAAAGCAAAATTAATTTTTTTGGTCCAATAGATCCTTGATATTGATCGCTGCAACCATTCTAACCAAAGAAAGCAACGAAACAACAAGAAAGAACGAGAAAACGAATCTCCTTTCCATTTTATTTGCCCTACAACAGATGCCCAAACAGCGAAAAAACCACCTAAAAGGACGAAATTTCGGGATCATTCCTATAATTCCAAACAAAAAGAAAGCGGGATCACCTCGAGGAACGAAGGGCGAAGGTCTCGGACAATGGAGCGAATCTTGAAGTAGGGGGTGTTTTGGAACCCCCCATCCTCCAGCTTCCTCTTCTTCGCCGGAGGAGCCTCAGCCGCGTCACCACGCCTCCGCCGGTGGCACCACCGCTTCCTGGTTTGGAGGGTTGTGGTTGGAGTTTGGAGAGACATTGCCGCGGTCTTCCATGTTTCTCACAGAGAGAGAGACGGCGGGTTGATGAATTGATGGAGTTCGGACAGGAGGGGCGGAGTGCGGTCTCCGACACGGTGATTGTCTTTTGCCACGTGCATTGCACGTGAGCATTTAAAAGGATAATAAAGTATTATTTCGATTAATTTTATATTATTTATAATATATTGCAATATAATTTCACTAAATTCATTGTCTAGGTAATATCGATGTGGTTTATAAATTTATCAAGCATATAATCCACCAGGGCACTTTTATAATTCACAAGGCAGGCGTAGGATTTAAACATTATGATGGGAAAAATAAAGTACAGCTAAAGCTCACACAACACCTAGAAGAAGCCAAGACCATCTTTTTAAGGTTCATAGCTTAAAAATGATAGTTTTTGTTTGCTACATTGGAAAGAAACAAGAAGCGTCTTCAGGTAAAATTAAATATATTAATTAAAGCATAGAATGATATGCTGAACAAGAAACCATAATCTTGAGCAAAGAATTTTGAGACTTTAAGTCTTTGCGAGACTTTGACTATTTGTGCCTGAGACAAATGATCATTCATGAACAACTCGAGATTTAGAAAAGAGAACTCTCGCATTCTGTGAGCACCATGGTCATCTGAACCCAGACTAACGAAGCTATTCTTGCTACTGTGGTTACCACGACTTTCGATATGGACTTTTGGAAACGATAATTTTAGGTCCTAATAAAGAAATTGTACATTAGAATTTTTTCTTTACTTATCTATCTATTAATTTAAGATACAGATGGAAAAAGATTTTGAGGTCAGCATCGTGAGAACAATTTGGACTCTGAATTGTTTTCTTGTTTCTTTTTTTTTTTAAGGAGGCAAAAAGAAATGAAAATTTAATCCAGCCTTTTTTTTCTACGTATGTGCTTCTCAAAAGCCAATCCTAGTTAAGAGTCTCAAGATGTTACTTGGGGTCAGACTACTAGCACTTGGAACCCTGTTCATATCACCTCCCCTATTTCTTATATAATGAAAGTTTTGCTGTGATTTAAATTTGCAGAAATAAAAAACAAAGAAAAATATCTAATAGGTATTAACAACAAGAGATATAAAATGCAAGGCAACACTTGTAATGGCCATTAACTTATTCTTGTCGCCTTATCTTGTTCTTGTTTCTTTTGTTAATTTCTTTAATTACCTTTATTGTTTTTCTTGGTATGGTACCTTCATCTCTTGCATCTATTTTCCTCCTATCATTATTAAACCAATTAACATAGGAAAATCGTTGAAGAACAAGAAGAATGCTTTGCAGAATAAAGGAAAAGAATTGGGGCCTTTAAGTAGCATAAATCTTATCAAGTGATATGGCTGATACAACGCTGTCAGAATAGACGGTAACGGCGATTGACGAGGCCCTCTCGGCCTCTTGAGCCCCTCTCGGTCTCGGGCTACATGAACAGTGCCCGCTTCGAGTTCCGGTCTCAGCCTCGAGCTACAGCTTCGGGCCCAATGAACAGTATCTCAACCCCCGAGACCCCCTCGGTCTCGGGCTATATGAACAGTGCCCGGCTTCGAGTTCCGGTCTCAGCCTCGAGCCACAGCTCCCGGGCCCAATGAACAGTATCTCAACCCCGAGACCCCCTCGTTCGGGCTACATGAACAGTGCCCGGCTTCGAGTTTCGGTCTCAGCCTCGAGCCACAGCTCCGGGCCCTATGAACAGTATCTCAACCCCCGAGACCCCCTCGGTCTCGGACTACATGAACAGTGCCCGGCTTCGAGTTCGGTCTCAGCCTCGAGCCACAGCTCCCAGGCCCAATGAGCAGTATCTCAACCCCCGAGACCCCCTCGGTCTCGGGCTACATGAACAGTACCCGGCTTTGAGTTCCGGTCTCAGCCTCGAGCCACAGCTCATGGGCCCAATGAACAGTATCTCAACCCCCGAGACCCCCTCGGTCTCGGGCTACATGAACAGTGCTCGATGCATGGTCTGGCCCTTGAGCCCAGCAGCCTATGGCCTCGGGCCACCTGGCCTGCCCACGTGATCCGCCGCACATCCGTAGCAGTGTGTGGCCATACCTCATAATGGCGTATGGTCCATCGCGTGTCTGTCACTGTGCATGACCATATCCGTTACAGCGTACGGTCCACCACCCGCCTACAACTGTGCGCAGTCACATCCGACAGCGGCGCGCACTAGGTATAACCACAGATGCAGACACCTATGAGGCCGTACTGATAGGTGACATAGGACACCTCCACATGCACGGTGTCAGTACGATCTGTCACTGTCAGACTCATCTTTTTGTCCGTTATTGAACGAGGTGCCTTGAAATCAGCAATCTTCCGGAATAAAGGGTGTATCTTCGAACAGGTATAAAAGTGCACACTCTCACTTCAGTTCTCGTCTGTTCCCGAGTGACTAACTTGAGCGTCAGAGGGTCCCCACCGGAGCATCCGGTCTCCAGGAACTTTTCTTGCAGGAGTCCAGTGAGGAGGACGTCCGTTTCCCCGGCGTTTGAAGAAAGTGACTCGGCGTCATCAGATTGGCGCGCCAGGAAGGGGGGAAGAGAAAGATATCGAACCAGCAATCTACAACCTCTTTCTCCCCGAGCTCTTGAGCCATGGTGACAACCCGTGCAAAAGGGGTCTCTGTCAGTTGCGCTGGGGGGCGTCAAGAAGCAGATCCGCTGGCGGTTGGCCCCTCAGCTCCCCCAGCCGGTGTCCCTGCACCGCCGCATCTCCAGGCAGCTGAACCTTTCGCTCCCCGGTTGACGTCTCTGTACCTCCTCCACAGCAGCTTCAGGAAGACCGGCTTGCCGCCCTAGCCACGCAGGTTTAGTCCTTGGCGGCGGTGGTTCAAGGTCAGCAGCACCAGCAGGCGGCCCCACGGCAGCCGGAGCCATTCCCATCAGTTTCGGGGGTGGTGCAACCCAGTCAGCATTCCTTCCGGAGGAGATCGCCGGTCCCGGAGGCTCGCCACCGCCATGCTTCGCCCAAGCCTCACCACCGGGGGGCTTCCAAAAGACCCCGATCGCCTTCTCGTCACGCCAGCGTTTCTCCCAAGCGGCGGCACGGGAAGGAGGCAGAGCGCCCTCGCCGACATCGCCGTCACTCTTCTCCATCCTCAGAATCCTCAGGGGAGGGGTCCTTCGATGGCAGGATAGCCCGTCGAGCCGAGCGTCGACTCGATGAGTATAACCAACGATTGGAGGAACTTAGCCGCCGAATCACCCACCTGCCAGAGGCGGACTATGACAGCCGGCCTCCGCTGTCCCGCCGTATCATGGAGGAGCCCATCTCCACCCGGTTCTGCCTCCCTCAGCTGGATCCATATGACGGACCACGGATCCCCTGGACCACCTAGAAAGTTACAAGGTTCTCATGCAAGTCCAGGGGGCAACCGATTCGCTCATGTGCATCGCCTTCCCTGCCACCCTGAAGAAAGCTGCCCGAGCTTGATACTCTCGCCTGCCACCGCGAAGTATTGATTCTTTCCGTTAGCTGGAGAGAGCCTTCTTGGCCCATTTTGATGCCTGTCGGAAGATTCCAAGGGTAGTGACAGCCTCTTTGCTGTCCAGCAGAAGAGCGGCGAGTCCTTGCGGGATTACGTTGCTCGGTTCAAGGAGGCAGCCCTGGAAGTCTACAATCTTGAAGACTCAGTGGCCACTTTGGCCCTGAAGCGAGGGCTCCTCCGTCCCGCTTCGCGTACTCCCTTGATAAGAAGCCGCCCGGTTCTTACGCCGAACTTTTGACCCAGGCCCAGAAGTATATCCGCACCGACGAGGCTGACTCCTCTCGGCGCGAGGCTAGCGAGAGTGTCCTCAAGAAGCCGGCCCGCCCTAAGCCTGTTGAAGTTCGACCCAGGAAGCCCAAACCGCCCCGCCGACCAGACAACTGTCCTCGAGCTCCTGCACAGAGAGACGGGCTCTACACTCCTCTGCTCGCCCCTATATCGCACATTCTGCTCAAGATCGAGGGTGAGTCCTATCTTCAGCGCCCACCTTCGATGAACCCAAAAATCCCCTGCAACAAGAATCTCTACTGCCGCTACCACCGGGATCATGGCCACGACACCGACGACTGTCGCCAGCTGAAGAAGGCGATAGAGGATCTTATCCAGCGTGGCCACCTGGGGAAGTTCATTCGAAGGAACAACCCGGATGCTCCTGGTCCGTCGGTGCCTCCGCTACCGGTGATCGACAATGCTCCAACTGAGAAGACAGTGGCGATGATTTCCTAGGGGGCAGGTGGCCCACCCAAGAGGCCGCGGGGGAGGGGTAGTTAGATTCTGTAATCCCTTTTTCTAAAAGGAACTTAGAAGGGGTGGTAAATAAAAATGATGATAGCGTCATGTCCATGACGATTGCTAAACATCATGTAAAGAGAATTCTGCTTGATAGTAGGAGCTCGATGGATGTTTTGAATTATAATACTTTTGTTCGCATGAACCTGTCACCCGACCTGCTTCGGCCCATCGCCACGCCCCTAATGGGGTTCACCGGAGATTCCGTGAAGGTCGAGGGGGAGATCACTCTTCCTGTCACGACTGGCACGGCTCCGCGCCAAAGCACAGTCTATGAACTTCCTGGTGGTCCGAGTGCCCCTCGCCTATAATGCAATCCTCGGAGGCCAGGGCTCAATCTTTTGGATGCTGTCATATCCACTAAGAGGCTCCTCGTGAGGTTTTCCACCAGTGAAGGAGTGGGGGAGATGCGGGGAGAGCAAACCCACCCCTACTTTGCTACCACATGGCCCCTAGTCCACAGGGAGTGATACCTGCACCTGCACCGGAAGCGCTGGACCCCCGGGACCTGGAGAGAAGATGAGAGCCGGCCGAGCGCCTGCTTGCTTTCCCTCTTGGAGAGGACCCAACAAGGATGATCCAGATCGAGCCCTGCTCCCGGAGGATGCCCGTGGCCAGCTCCTCGCTTTCTTACGGGCCAACGCTGATGTCTTCGCCTGGTCGGCGTCCGATATGCCAGGCATTCTAGAAGAAGTGATCACCCACCGGCTCAACATCAAGCCGGAGTGCCGACCCATTCGATAGAAGAAGAGGAGCTTCGCTCTTGACAGACAGAAGGCCGTGGATGAGGAGGTGCGAAAGCTGTTGGCAGCCGGTCACATCTGTGAGGTGCACTACCCCGACTGGCTAGCGAATGTTGTGATGGTTCGCAATGCCAGCGGGAGCTAGAGGATGTGCGTGGACTTCACCAATCTCAACAAGGCGTGCCCCAAAGATAGCTTCCCACTGCCCCGGATCGACCAGCTAGTGGACGCTATGTCCGGGCACGAAACTCTTAGCTTCATGGATGCATTTTTGGGGTACAACCAAATCAGGATGAACTCGGCTGATGAAGAAGCAACCTCTTTCGTCACTGAGAAAGGGATTTACTGCTACAAGGTGATGCCGTTTGGGTTAAAGAATGCTGGAGCCACCTATCAGAGGTTGATGAATAAGGTCTTTGAGGACCAGATCGGGCGTAACATGGAGGTGTACGTGGACGATATGCTGACCAAGAGTGCCAATGCTGCTGACCACGTCGCTGACCTCACAGAGACCTTCAACAACCTACGCTGGTACCGAATGAGGCTAAACCCCCGCAAGTATGCCTTCGGGTGGCGGCAGGCAAGTTTCTGGGCTTTATGGTAACCCAGCAGGGGATCGAGGCCAATCCTGACAAGATTCGGGCTATCTTGGATATGAGGCCCCAGCTAATAAGAAGGAGGTGCAATGCCTAACCGGGAGGGTAGCGGCCTTGAGTCGCTTCATGTCAAGATCGGCAGAAAGGTGCCTGCCCTTCTTTAAGGCGCTGCGCAAAGTCAACAGCTTCGAGTGGACAAAGGAGTGTCAGGATGCCTTCGAAGAGTTGAAGCAATTTTTATCCACTCCCCGCTGTTGTCCAAGCCAAGGGGCGGGGAAGAGCTCTTCCTGTATCTTGCAGCCTCCCCCGAGGCCGTCAGTTCTGTGCTCGTGCGTATGGATGCCGACGGAGTGCAGAGGCCGGTCTACTACACCAGAAGGTGCTTCATGATGCCGAGACCAGATATTCTAGGACCGAGAAGATCATTTTCGCCCTAGTGGTCTCTGCCCAACGCTTCCGACCCTACTTCCAAGCTCATCCCATCGTGGTGCTCACGGACCAACCTCTTCGGACCATCTTGTCCCGTCCTGACACCTCTGGTCGGTTAGCCAAGTGGGCCATCAAGCTGAGCGAGTTCGACCTATCTATTCGGCCAAGGTCTGCCATGAAGTCTCAAGTGTTAGCTGATTTCTTGGTTGAGTGCACTTGGGCCGAGGAGTATTCGAAGGAATCGCGTCCGGAGGTGCGCATGGAGTCCTCCTCGGCCGAGGAAACAGAAAAGGAAGACTGGATCTTGCATGTGGATGGAGCAGCAAATTCCCGGGGAAGTGGAGCCGGGCTCATCCTTGCGAGCCCCGAGGGGGAGGTGGTGGAGTATACCCTTCGGTTTCTGTTCCCGGCCACTAATAACCAGGCGGAGTATGAAGCCCTGTTGGTGGGAATGAGGCTGGCCGAGGGGCTCAGTGCGGGGCGTCTGAGGGCCTTCACGGACTCCCAGCTTATTTCTGGACAGGTTGCTGGGGAGTACGAAGCCAGAGATCCGACCATGTCCATTACCTAAGCAAGGTGCAATCCCAAGCCTCTCGATTCTCTTACTTCTGCGTCAGCTATATCCCCCGAGCAGAGAACGCTAGGGCCGACGTGCTGTCCCGTTTGGCCACCTTGGCCGACGGACCCTGGAAGAACGTATGCGGAGCACTGCAGACCCCAAGCATTGAAGCTACGGATGAAGCACTGCCGGTTGAGCAAGGGCCCTCCTGGATGGATGCCTACGTCCGATATTTGACCGACGACACTCTCCCAGAAGACCCCGCTGAGGCCAGACTACTCAGACGGCGGGCCCCGAAGTTCCTGATGATGGACGGAAGCTTTATCGAAGATCATTTTCTTACCCGGTCCTCAAGTGCGTCGGACCAGCCGAAGCAGACTACATCTTGCGGGAAATCCATGAGGGCATTTGCGGGAGTCATTTGGGGGGCAGAGCCCTAGCTTACAAGGCCTTACGGCAGGGGTACTACTAGCTGACCATAAGGGAAGACACGGCCGAGCTTGTTAAGAAGTGTGATAGCTGCCAGCGCCACGCCAATATTCAGCGACAGCCGACATCTCAGCTGACCCCCCTGGCGCCTTGGCCCTTCGCCCAGTGGGTATGGACATCTTGGGACCATTCCCCCCAGCCTCGGACAGCGCAAGTTCCTCCTAGTGGCCGTCGATCACTTCACCAAGTGGATTGAGGCCGAAGCCCTTGCTAAGATCACTGAGAGCAAGGTGAGATCCTTCTTTTGGAAGTCTATTATATGCCGGTTCAGACTACCATACACTCTGGTCACCGACAATGGCCGGCAGTTTGACAACGCACCCTTCCGAGGATTCTGCACCGAACTGGGCATCCATCAGAGATTCACTTCCGTCGGACACCCTCAGACCAACAGAGCGGCCAAGGTAACCAATCGCATCATTCTCCAAGACTACGAACCAGACTGGATGATTGCAAGGGACGTTGGGTGGAGGAGCTCCACAGTGTGCTATGGGCCTACCACACAACGCCATGAGCCCCCCTGGAGAGACCCCATTCAGCCTGGTCTTTGGGTCCGAAGCTGTCATTCCGGTGGAGATAGGCTCTCAGAGCCCTCGGGTGGAGTCATATAGTGAGGAAGACAACCCGACCGGCTGCGAGCCAACCTCGACCTAGTGGAAGAGGTGCGAGATCGGGCACAGCTCCGGATGGCGGTTTACCGATAATGAGCTGCCAAATATTACAACTCGGCGTGCGCCCCAAGACCTTTTTGCCGAAGACCTGATCCTTCGACGAGCCGAGGTCTCGAAGCCGACGGAAGGAGGCAAGCTAGCTCCGAACTGGGAGGGGCCCTACCGGATCACCGAAGTACTCCATCACGGGGCATACAAGATTGAAGAGTTGGATGGGAGGCCGCTCCCCCGGATGTGGAACGCTGACAACCTCCGTCGGTACTATCAGTAGTGCATTTCCTTCTTACATTAAATACCATGCTTGTATTCTTTTGGGTTTTCACCCCTCATTTCATATCAATAAACTTGAGTTTTAGCATCTCAGTTTTTCAGCAAAAGCCCTGGGCCAGCCAAGCACAAAGCCTAGTGTACCACTGGTAGAGCGATGTACCATCGGCTCTCAACAACTAAAGCCCGACCCCGATCGGCACAAGAAGCCCTGGGCTAGCCAGGCACAAAGCCCAGTGTACCACTGGCAGAGCGATGTACCATCGGCTCTTAACAACTAAAGCCCGACCCCGGTCGGCACAAAAAGCCCTGGGCCAGCCAAGCACCAAGCCCAGTGTACCATCGGCAAAGCGGCGTGCAAGCGTCCCCTGGAAGCTTGAGTCTATCTTAGCCTTCCGAGTCCGATGCTCCATCGGTCACCGGAAGTCCATACTCCTCGACTCTAGGATTCGGCCCTACATGGCTAAGTCGAGGTTATTCGAGAATGAATTAAAGGTTACTCCTCAGTACCGACGAAGCCCCTAAGGGTCCCACGTCAGCAGCCAAAGGACTTGGGGTAAAAGTTACAATTGGATAAAGACAATTTTCATTGAAGGAAAGAGTGTACTTCATTAACTTGAAAGTGCTTACAAAGCGCCGACCAAGTCGGACTTGCAAAAATAAAAAAGTACAACTTGAAGCTCACGGTTCAGTCAGCGCAGGCTCATCGTCAGACGAACCAACCTCAGAGAGACGCTCCGGCTCGACCTCAAGGGCCTGTGGAAAGTCCAGGTCTCGGGCGACCTTTTTCTTTCCACACTGAAACCCCTGGAGATACGCTTCCGCCGAAGCTTCGGCCAGCTCGTCCATGAAGCGCTCGGATGCCCTAAACTCCTATGGTCCTGGCAGTCCTGGCCTCAACAGCTGCCTCTACCTCGGCAGCTCGAGCTTCCTTCTCTGCAGCTAGAGATCCCGCCGCTGCCCTCTCAGCCTCCAGGGCACGACCCGTTTCCTCCTCGGCCTTCCTCGCCCTCTCCTCGGCCTCCTTCGCCCTCTCTTCGGCCTCCTTCGCCCTCTCCTCGGCCTCGCCCACCCGATTCTTGGCCATCTGGATGGTCGCGATCAACTCTGAAATATGCAGGTCCCTGGCCGCGACGGCGCTTTCGGCCTCCATCAGCTGCTGAGGGCCTCCGCAAACGGTTGGTCTCAACCTCTACCCGGCTCTCGGCCGCCTTTATCTCATCGGCTCGGGCGGTCCTGGCCGATTCCAAGGCCCTCTCGGCGCCTCCGCTCGAGCACGAGCCTCCTCGGCCTCTTTCTGGGCCTCCACATGAGGGTCTTTCCCCCATGGATGACCTCCCTTATAGCAGCCAAGGAGTTCGCAATCTGCATGCAGGCCTCGTGTCAAAAAGAGAAAGAAAGAAGAAAAGGGAAATCTAAAGGCAAGGAGCTGCGAAACTACTTACTTTGACCAGGGTCGCGTAGGACTCTTGGAAGAACGTGGCGCCTTCAAATGGCTAAGTTCTTCCTGGACCTCGGGCACGAAGATTGATGAGATGAGCTGCTCCGCCCAGCGCCCATCATCCAAAATGGAGTCCCGATGCAGCCTCGGCCTGGCTCCATTTCCTCCAGCAGCCTCGGCGGTTTCAGACTCGGCGCACGGAGGGCTGCTTGCCGGTGTCTGCTCGGGGGCAACTCGCTGCCCCCGACGGTCCCTCACCCCAGCTCCTTGTTACCTCGGCGGGGACTGGTCCACGGGGAGCGGGGGGCTCCTCCGCTATCGCCGGCTCCTCCGTGGCCGGCTCCTCCGCTATCACCGGCTCTTCCGTGGCCGGCTCCTCTGTTGTTGCCTCCTCGGCCACCGCCCTTTCTGGTGGGGTGTCGGCCGTCAGATCGATCTCCGAGACGGCCGAAGGCTCTTGCGGTGTAGGTGGCTCGGGAACCCGCACTGTCGGGCGTTTCGGGGCCGGTGCTTGCTGCCCCTCACTCGGCCCCTCCTGGGCCCTCCTCTTGGCAGCGGCCTTCATGAGTCTGCGGGTTGGGACCTTCATGGCTGTGCAACGTCGGCTGGGGTCAGTCAAAAAAAAAAAAATGAACGAAACAGGAAGACTTTGACTAAGTATGAGGGAGACTTACCACGGTGGGAGATGAGACCCGCCAACTGGAGGTTTTCCTCTGTTAGAAGCAGGTTGTACCGAGGGATGTCGGTAGTCAATAGCTGCCCCAACGCTTCTTTGTCTCCAGGATGGATAGTAGAATTCATGTTACCTCGAAGGTCGGGGTCCCCCACCGGGGCTTAACTTGGTCAAGACTGGCAAAGAAAAATCGGGATTTCCATCCCTTGATGGAGGTAGGAAGAAGAAGCTTAAGGACTCGGCCGGGTCGGGGCTAAAATAGCCACCAACCCTTCTGAGCCCGGAGGATGTAGAAAGAGCGAAAGAGAGAGACTCGAGGGGTAATGTGGAGATGATGGCAGAGGACGACAAAGGCACTAACGACCCTAAGGGAGTTCGGACCAGCTGAGAAGGGGTCAAGGAGTAATAGTCAAGGAGGTTTATGAAAAAAGGAGGAAAGGGTAAGCGGAGGCCCACCCTCAGGGAAATTTCGTAAATGGCCACTCGGCCTGGTCGAGATGAGATCACTCTATCGTCGGGGGTCGGGAGATAGAGCCGACATCCCGGGGATTTGGTAACGGGCCCGGATGTTCGCCAAATCCTGGCCTGTCATCGTGGAGGCGACCCCTTCCGGGATTCCGCCCCCACCCTTGAGGAGGTGCCGGCCTCCACCTGGCGTCTCCTCGATGGGGCCATACCAGCCACCACCAGACGCCTCCCTGCGGGAGCCTCCCCAGCGACCCGCCGCCAGGCCAGGGGGACGCGGTCCTCCGAATCAGAGGACCACTCAAGAGGGGGTGAAGGAGAAGGGGGAGAAGAAGGAGAAGCATGAAGCCTCTCGGGAGAAGGACGATCCTCTGAATCATCCTCCGAGGTCCAGGACTGGAACTCATTATTGGAAGAAGGAACAGAGAGGTCTAGAAGAGACAAAGAGCTGACCTGGGGAAGAAAATACGTGCGCGGGCTCTTAGGTTGCAGGGAAGGCCAGGAGGCAGAAAATCAGGGAAGCAGAGGAAGAAGACAACGATGGCAGAAGCAATGTGGCCATATTCAACCCCCCACCCAAGTTTTATTCAGTTTCGAATTATCCCGCCCTGTCTCGTCAGCCACGTGGACTCTCACCATAGGCTGGGCTGCCTCGATGATCGCTCAGCGCGTGATACGATATGCTTCCGGCCAACGATGGGATGCCACTGACGTCATCATTATGATGGGCAATGATGGCGACTTTCCTCACGGACTTCGAAGGATCAACCTTGCCTCGAGGATGATCGCCGCAGATCGGGTGAACGATAGTGGCCGCCCTTTCACATCCCCCATGACGCCTGCATAAAGTCATTGCAGCGCCCAGGGACACGTGTCTAGGGGCGGTTCGCAAAGGACGAGGATCAGCCACTTGGAGGTGACACCCCTTTTGCCTTGCTAGGGTGGGCCCACTCCGTCTCAGGGGTGAGGGGGCATCTGATATGGCTGATCCAACGCCGTCAGAATAACGGTAACGGTGACTGACGGAGGCCCTTTCGGCCTCTGAGCCCCCTCGGTCTCGGGCTACATGAACAGTGCCCGCTTCGAGTTCCGGTCTCAGCCTCGAGCCACAGCTCCGGGCCCAATGAACAGTATCTCAACCCCCGAGACCCCCTCGGTCTCGGGCTACATGAACAGTGCCCGCTTCGAGTTCCGGTCTCAGCCTCGAGCCATAGCTCTCGGGCCCAATGAACAGTATCTCAACCCCCGAGACCCCCTCGGTCTCGGGCTACATGAACAGTGCCCGGCTTCGAGTTTCGGTCTCAGCCTCGAGCCACAGCTCCCAGGCCCAATGAACAGTATCTCAACCCCGAGACCCCCTCGGTCTCGGGCTACATGAACAGTGCCCGGCTTCGAGTTCCGGTCTTAGCCTCGAGCCACAGCTCCCGGGCCCTATGAACAGTATCTCAACCCCCGAGACCCCCTCGGTCTCGGGCTACATGAACAGTGCCCGGCTTCAAGTTCCGGTCTCAGCCTCGAGCCATAGCTCCCGGGCCCTATGAACAATATCTCAACCCCCGAGACCCCCTCGGTCTCGGACTACATGAATAGTGCCCGGCTTCGAGTTCCGATCTCAGCCTCGAGCCACAGCTCCCGGGCCCAATGAACAGTATCTCAACCCTCGAGACCCCCTCGGTCTCGGGCTACATGAACAGTGCCCGGCTTCGAGTTCCGGTCTCAGCCTCGAGCCACAGCTCCGGGCCCAATGAACAGTATCTCAACCCCCGAGACCCCCTCGGTCTCGGGCTACATGAATAGTGCCCGGCTTCGAGTTCCGGTCTCAGCCTCGAGCTACAGCTCCCGGGCCCAATGAACAGTATCTCAACCCCGAGAAGTGCCCAGCTTCGAGTTCCGGTCTCAGCCTTGAGCCACAGCTCCCGGGCCCAATGAACAGTATCTCAACCCCCGAGACTCCCCGGTCTCGGGCTACATGAATAGTGCCCGGCTTCGAGTTCCGGTCTCAACCTGAGCCACAGCTCCCGGGCCCAATGAATAGTATCTCAACCCCCGAGACCCCCTCGGTCTCGGACAACATGAACAGTGCCCGGCTTCGAGTTCCGATCTCAGCCTCGAGCCACAGCTCCCGGGCCCAATGAACAGTATCTCAACCCCCGAGACCCCCTCGGTCTCGGGCTACATGAACAGTGCCGGCTTCGAGTTTCGGTCTCAGCCTCGAGCCACAGCTCCCAGGCCCAATGAACAATATCTCAACCCCCGAGACCCCTCGGTCTCGGGCTACATGAACAGTGCCCGGCTTCGAGTTCCGATCTCAGCCTCGAGCCACAGCTCCCGGACCCAATGAACAGTATCTCAACCCCCGAGACCCCCTCGGTCTCGGGCTACATGAACAGTGCCCGGCTTCGAGTTCCGATCTTAGCCTTGAGCCACAGCTCCCGGGCCCTATGAACAGTATCTCAACCCCCGAGACCCCTCGGTCTCGGACTATATGAATAGTGCCCGGCTTCGAGTTCCGGTCTCAGCCTCGAGCCACAGCTCCCGGGCCAATGAACAGTATCTCAACCCCGAACCCCCTCGGTCTCGGGCTAATGAACAGTGCCCGATGCATGGTCTGGCCCTTGAGCCCAGCAGCCTATGGCCTCGAGCCTCCTGGCCTGCCCGCGTGGTCCGCCGAACATCCGTAGCAGTGTGTGGCCATACCTCATAACGGCGTATGGTCCATCGCGTGTCTGTCACTGTGCATGATGATACCCCGTTACAGCGTACGGTCCCCACCCGCCTACAACTGTACGCAGTCACATCCGGCAGCGGCGCGCACCAGGTATAACCACGGATGCCATACACCTGTGAGGTCGTACTAACAGTGACAAGGACACCTCTGACGTGCACGGTGACAGTACGATCTGTCACTGTCAGACTCATCTTTTTGTCCGTTATTGAACGAGGCGCCTTGAAATTAGCAATCTTTGGAACGAAGGGTGTATCTTCGAACAGGTATAAAAGTGCACACTCTCACTTCAGTTCTCGTCTATTCCGAGTGACTAACTTGAGCGTCGGAGGGTCCCCACCAGAGCATCCGGTCTTCGGGGACTTTTCTTGCAGAAGTCCAGCGAGAAGGACGTCCGTTTTTTCGGCGTTTGAAGAAAGTGACTCGGCGTCATCATCAAGTAATATGCTGATGTTTAAAATTAATCTTCACATATGCTAACAGATAAGATACATCATCATCACTCAAATGATAGAGCATATTCCAATCGAATTATTTGTTTTTCTGCATGAGAAAAGAAGAGAGCATAAGGGTCCTAACATTTTTCTTTAGTAAAAACCATCAGGCACTCAATTCAATTAAAAGTACATAAAAAAAAGAGAAAAAGTCCTAAAGCTCTTAAATAAGTTACCCGAGATCTAATAAAGAATGAACTTGTTTATCTAGACTTGGACTACTTTTATAAATGTTTGGAGAAATTAATTTTAACCTCAGCCTATATCGAACACTTTGATGATCTTGACCTCGAAAGAAAAGGAAACCACAAAGGCATATTCTCTCAATAGATTTATTGATTCCTTTTAGAGTGGTTTTACGCTAAAAAAGAAAAGTCCTAATTAAAATAGGATAATCTTGAAACCTATGAAAGTAGTGATCTAGTATTTCAATCTTAATTAGAATGGCAACATCGGTTCTAAAGGCTAACTTGAACGATATCTCCCTAGTGGGCACCTACTCGTATATCAATAAGCCCATAGAATGTTGAAGAGCTCTCTACCAAAGTCCTTTGACCAGGTCAAGTTGAGTCTTCAAGGCTTACAATAGAGAGATGAGCTACAAAGAGAACCAATAATCAATATTCAACTCTTAATAAAATTCCCAGAGTCGAGCATTACCGAACTATTTATTATTATCAATAATTTTGAAATCTTAAACCACATAATTGACTTACAAATGAAGCCTTAGATATTTTACTTGACAATTCAAGCTAATATCTCGGCTTCAACCCACTTGAAAGTAATTAATTGCTATAATGAGAAGTTTTCTTTAGCTCTGAGCAGCCCTGGGCTAATTGGAATAGCCCAAAAATATCTATCCTCCATTGAGCAAATGACCAAAGGCTACAAATCAATTAGAGTTGGCTAGTAGGTTGGTGTGATATAAATGATTGCTTCTGATATTGCTAACACTGTATGAATCAGGTAGCAGCATCTTCCATTATGGCCGATCAATAATAGCTTATCGAAGTATTTGGTATGCTAATGCTCTATCTAATAAGTGATTGTCATAAATAACTTCATGAACTTCTCGAAGCACAATTAGCTTTTATTATTCAGAGGCACATTAAATATGGCAAAGTGAAGAAACTTTTATAAAGTATGCCATCAATTAAATGTATATCTGGCTGCCTTGCAATAATTATCCTATCCTTATTCCTGTCCTAAGGGAGCGGATCTTCTCTAAGAAAGGCAACAATCGGTCCATCTAGCTTAGCAAAGGTTCAATCTGGATCACTCCCCGTCCATTTTCCTTACGCTGGGTCTACCAGTTATTGTAAAGAGATATTTCAGTGGGATGTAAGTTGCATCCAAGCCAACTTTGACAAGGAATCAGCTTTGACTATATATATATATATATATCCTAAGGAATGATCAGAATGCCAAAAATACTTGAGTCGCTTTTGCATATTTGGCTCTCTGACTCCAATATTCACTCTAAACTTAACTAACAACTAATTGCGAGTTGCTTATGCCCTTAAAACAAATAACTCTAATTTCTTTGGCAAGCTTCGACTAAAGCTTCTAATTTGGCGTTATTGTCGAGGTCTTAAATCTAAACTTCCGTATATATTGGTTTGGCTCCTTTCAAGCTAATAAGGGTCAGCTCAACTCCACTAGCAGCACTATTGGCAGACCCATTCATGCATAGACTTCAAGTAGGCTGTGACAGCTCTTCCTAATTATAAATTTATAAACTTACATCTTATGTTTAAGAGTAAAAATAATATTTTCACTAATTTCCTAGAAAAAACGGATCACCAACCAAACGAGCACAAGGAAAACGTGTTTTCTAGACCCTTTTTTTTCATGATTAATTAACATAACCTTAACAATCTACTTCTAGGAATCGACCACCTAGCATACACTTTTCAAGAATATATTATCCAGTGATGAACTTTTCATTTTCCAAACGTGGTCCAAATGCTTGCTATTCCCCTGACTTAAAACACACTGAGAATTAAATCAGATGGTAACTATAATTTTTTGATTAAAGGGGGTTTTTACTTAATTTTAAATCATTCACAAAATTTTTGTTTTGCACAACTTGGTACACGCATCGAAAAAATACTCGTGATGCTAGCCACTAAGTGAATAGGCTACATTTGATGACCTGTTCTTGGATTTGGGCCATCTTTTCCAGCTCCTTGTGCCTTCGTACACCAAAACCAAATTGGTACCAAAAAAAAAAAAAAGTTCGGATATAACGGATGAAATATTACGACAATGTAGTTTATGAATCATGGGCCAGGCAACAGTCTAATTTGTGAGGTCAATAATCTTAACCCGACACAATGTAGACATATATGAAGAGAGAGTCCCTAGCGTAGAATAAACTGAATTTTGCCCACCAACAATGAAGTTAATTAAGCAAATAACAAACCAAACTTCCCTATCAAATATGTAATTAATCTACCAACCAACTGGGTAGGTTATACTCCACTACAATGGCTCAAAGGACAGCCATCCTAGAAGAAATATAGTGCAATAGCCAGTGTATGCTTGATATAGAGAGTATGCTGAAACTGAAAGTTCTATCAGGGAAAAAGTAAAGAAAACAGAGGGTGCATCTCCGTTGCTTGTCGATCATATCAGTAGAAAAGGCAGAAAACCACATAACCTCATGGAGACAATGCAGTAATGGACATCTGTAATGCATTGTGAGACTAAACAACAAACTCCATGAATGTTTATAAATAATCAATGGAAGTTCAAGGTCAAATCAGAAGAGAGGTAAACTTGAAGGGAAACGGACATATATCCACTCCCTTTCATATGATGCCACATGAATCCATCCAATTTGGTCAAGCAGTTGGATCTTTAGATCATAAAGCTTTTTCTTTGGGGGCTCCGATTCATCCTGAATCATATCATTCAACACCTGCCACAACGAACAACATCACGTTAACCTAGGTTCTATTGCAATAGTTTTGCTTAGCTTGACATTTTGCACATCCAAGAATATGAAACATTCTTCTGATCATATATTTAAATATTTGGTCATAACTAACATGCCAAAACACTATAATCATTTTCAACAAATTTACATATAATTGGTTATAGCTAGAAAGTTTCACAAATAAGATCCTAGAACACGTAATCTTCACTAATTTACGTAGGAGAGCCAAGAAGTACTACATAACGGGCATTGAAGAATAATTGTGAAGGTAGCTATTGCTATAGCATCGGTAAGGGCTTTCGAGTCAGTGCAGTTTTGCAGGGGAAAGAAAGGGTCTCAAATATACATGAAACATCAGAGAACATTTAGTTGTTTTGTTGTAATTAACAGATTAAAATTAAAAGCAGGAAGGAACATATTTGCTCAAGCCATTTCATTTTCAGATGTTAAAAACAAAAACAATACCAGAATATTTTATGTCAAAAAATCTAAAAACTAATACAAAGGGCCAAGACGTGCCATTTGGAGTCCCATGTCTCTAGGCATTGCAACCTCATCTCATGCCTACCTGGCCCTAATCAAGGACATGTTGCAAGAGGAGTGACTAAAACTCCATATTAGCCATTTTGAACATAGACTGGTCTTTGTGGGCTCTCTCCTAGTTGCAGCAAACCCTAACCAATCAACCTCAGAAAAAGAACTGCTGCCTCTGTTCTTGAATCTTCATTTTCCCTTGTCTGATGGATTTCTATAAAGAATAGAAGTTCTTTGCTTTTGCCCTATTACCTACTGTATCTTAGTAAGCATCTCTGCTCCCCACCTTCCAAATGTGGATTGCACAGCATGTCCATGCTCAACGGAGAAAGACATTTCTGTAAATACATATACCTATGCTCTCCTCTGCCACTCATAGTATCCTTCATGATCCAGGGTTATTCAGGGATTTTTTCTCTCTAAAGTTTGAAATATCATCCTTTAGGAACCATTGCAAATAGTAACGAAACTTTTTGTTTCTTTCCCCTTTGGTGTTCATTAATTTTTAGACTAAACAATTATGACTATCAAGTGTGATGCTGATACGAAAGAATGGAACAAAACAAAAACAACTAACTTGCTTCATGATCCACTGCAACAGCAACAACTAATCATTACTCGGAACTAGCTAGAATTGGCAACATGAATCCTTTTTTTTCCAATCTGCTCTACTTAGGGCCATACTTTTTAAAAATGTAGCGGTATCAAGTCATTATTGCTTCCTCTTATATAATTCTTGATCTACTTCTATTTTTCCTTCCTTATATATGTATCATATCACTCTTTTGTATTAGTGCATTCATCGGTTTATATTGTACATATCTAAACTGTATAAACTGTCCTTTCAATTTGCCCTCGATTTGAGCTGCCATTATCCTTTTATAAATGACTATTTATTATTCTATCTTTCTTGTTACAACGTATCCATCTTAACATTCTCATTTTGGCCATATTCATCTTGTACATATATTAATTTCTAACTGCCCAACATTTTATACCATAAAGCATAGTTGATCTTATAACAGTCTTTAAAACTTTTTCTTTAATTTGATAGGTAACCTACAATCACATAATATCCCAATCATATTTCTTCATTTTATCCATCTACTTAATCCCATGGATAGCATCCTCTTTAATATCTTCTTTTACATAAATAATTGATCCTAGATTCAAAAAACAAACACTCTTAGGAACTTCATGACCATTAATTTGTATTTCTACCTTCATCTTTATTTTCAATTTTATTAAAAGTACATTCCATATATTTTGTTTAGGTTTGACTTAATCTAAAACTTTTAAATTCTAACACACTTCTCCATAATTTCAATTTAGGATTAATTATAACCTTGGTTTCATTCACTAATATTATATCATCCACAAGTAGCATGCACCAAATATGCCTAACAAGCTCATTCATAACTAGCACAAAAAAATATCATCCCAATATGCTTAGCGAACTCATTCATAACGAAAAAAAAAAATCATGACATAGAGTAGATCATTGGTATAAACCTATTTAGATTAGAAACCCACTAGCATTACCACAGTAATTTTCAAACTAGTAACTACTCTACTAACATTTCTTTAGTAACATTAATGTAACAAAAAGATAAGAATGCACTACAACCTTAACTTTTTTAATCATAGAGCTTCGTCTAATGCAAAGAGAAACTACATAAGAGCTTCCATCATATCCTAAATCTTTAGGTCATGCATATTGTGATTGAGACTATCATGCATATTATGATTGAGACTATGGTGTTACTGTACCATGCAAATTCCATTCCAAAAAGGAGGGAAAAGTTAAAAAAAATGGCATTGGTGGCAAAAGAAAATCTGTTGGGGGCATTTGGTATTAGTTGATTTAGATGAAGATGATGAGATCATTGCATTTGGTTACACCTCAATGATCTTACATTGCAATGATCTCATATTATCCCCACCTATAGAACCATTATCTAACCCAATGATCCCATACATGTCTATGAGGTTGGGTATTCAAAATCACCCTTAGGCAGTGATTTTGACTTGAGATTTAGGGATCAAAATGCCCATCATCTGTATAAAAAATTGCTTGATATTTTTTATATTAATATAATTAATTTAATTTATAATTATATATTATATATATTATATATATGATATTATGATATAATATAATTATTATTATACTATAATATTATTATTATAGCATAATTATAATATTATATTATATCATAATATAATATGAGGTAGACTTGGCTACATTCGGTGTAGCCAAATTTAGATCCGGTCACCTCCCCCATCCTTGAATCCATATAGTTTACGGATCTCAAAGATAAAAAAAAAAAAATGGGGTGGCTCATGATCCATGTAGATCCAAGGGTGAGGGAGATGATTAGATGCTAAAACCTTATATAATATTATAATTTAATTTAAACATTATAATAACAAATTATATGGAATAATGATAAATTGACATGGCACTTGCAAAATATATTAAAGGTTATTTTTTGATAACAAAAAGTTAATTAATTAGGGATAATATTGCTACTTTATAGACTGTGATTTAGGATTCCTATAGCAAACCAAATGCGATGATCTTACATCACTAGGGATCTTTAATCACTTACATATATCATATCAAACACTTATCTTAAAATCATTGGAGACCATATCACCCTAATATATGATCATCGGTGATCTAATATTACCATGGTGATCCTATTTGTGTTAGCAAACACCCCCGAGAGGAGATCTTATTGCTAAATAACCAAAATGAAGATAAATATGAAATTTAGAACAGATTCAAACATCAATAGCAAACCCCATACTAATTTTGCATCGAAACCATAGGGTAATGGATAATGACACATGTCACAAGACTGCATCTTGTACGGATACATTGTGTATTGATGACAAAAACCTATGGAATGATGCAATACCGTTCATATCTTCCCATCCCAACAACATTTGAAAGTTGAAACCTTGTTTGAAACTATAACAATCATTACAAATAATTCAAAATATTCCCTTTTTCCTAAAGATTGTGCATTATCTTAAATTATCTTACATTCCTCTCTTAATAAAGCATAGAAGTATACGCTAGTATTTGCTTGTCAAAGTCAAAAAAAATCATCCACCAAGTTTTTACAAAGTTTTAACAAAAGAATGGATCTGAAACAAGTTGTGGAGAAAAAGAATACAGCAGAATATACCTTTAAAGCTGTTCCTAGTCTTCCGCAATGTCGCTCACGTACCACCAGCAGCATGCAGTACTTTGTGGATTTAACGTCAACCCATTTCTTTAATTCCTTGAAGTTCTCCTCAAATGGATCTGGTTGGTCACTTGTCTTGGTAAGAGTTTCAGCTCCATCTAAACTTTTGCTGGTAGCAGTCTCAGATTTCTCCACTGGCTTATCAACCTGCTAGAAGGTAAGTCTTACCAAAGAGCTAGAAAATTCACCACTAATTGGAACTTCTCTCTAGAGAAGTAACCGAGCATAGTCAGAGCTAATTAAAATTACCCAATGGTAATAGTTCAAGTACTAAAACAACATGCTATATGGAACAGAGTGTTGGGCAATACCGAAACAACATATGAATAAATTAAGTGTAACAGAAATGCGCATGTTAAGATGGATATGTGGTAAAACTTTAAAAGATAGAATTAAAAATAAACATATACAAGAAATGATAGAAGTAGCCCCAATTGAAGATAAAATAAGAAAAACCGATTATGGTGGTTTGGACATATACAACGAAAACCTTTAGATGCTCTAGTTAGAAAGAGTGATCTTTTAACAGTTCATGGTAATGATAGAGGTAGAGGTAGACCTAAACTAACATGAATAAAATAATTAAGAAAGATATAACTATTTGTAATTTGAGTGTCGACTTAGTCTTGAATAGAGCAGAGTGGAGGAAGCGGATTCATGTAGCCGACCCCATGTAGTTGGGAAAAGGCTTAGATGAGTTGAGTTGAGTTAATAGTTCAAGTCTAAACTAAAATAAATTCAATAATTTACACACATAACTGATGTAAAGTCCAGAAAAACATATGAATTAATTAAAGGCTAATTTGGCGCTTATCACAAAACATGAATAGAACTTACATATACGGTATTTTGCTGTAAAGTATTTCTTTCAGGAACTTTTAGCCATCTCAACTATGAAAGTGTGAACTACATAGATTAAGAGTGTGAAATAAAAGAACAATATTAAAAGCATGCACTGGTAAGCCAATGCACATGCCGATTAGAGGTTTGAATGTGTACCATACATACTATGGCTGCCAATACTTGCATGCATCAACATAGGAAAAAGTGGATTTAGGCTACATTCAACAGCTACCCGGCATACAATAACAATAACATCTGTATTTAGATTTTTGCTAAGTGCTATTTCGAGAATTAGGATTTCAACCTAAGAATTCTAACCCACTAATCATTACATCAGCATTCATCCCAAGCAAAGATAAATCAAATTTACTAATGTTTGCTATTATTATACTTTAATCCAATACAGTTTAAAAATTAATGACCTTTTGTAAATCTTGCAATATCTTTAGATGTCACCAATATGATCTATCAGCATAAGTTCAATTCAAGATTACCAATCTTATGCTGGTCCATAGTGTTGTATTTCTCCGATCAACAGACATATGAACCAGTTCACACTCGCATGGTTTGTTACAGAATCCACACCCTATAACATGTTCTTAACTTTGCTTCATGGTGAGCATAGCATCACTTCATAGCATGATGATGGAACAGCACTTGCATCTTTAATTGCAATGATGTATATCAGTGTATTAATATAAAGGAAATACTAGAAAGTTTGCAGTGAAGTCATTCATATAATTGGTTGTAAGGTTAATTAATGGAATATAAACATAATGCAAAATCAAATAATTAGCAATGTGAAATATATGTTCAAGGAATGACAAGAGAGAAATTTTTGGTGAAAACTGGGGAATCTATACTGGCTGTAAACCTGCAACCATGTCTGAGCATCAAGTAGTCAGATTTGCAGATGACCAAAGGTTAAATGTAAGTGGTGTCCCCACATTGTTTCAGTTCATTTGAAATTGAGTTGATCAATGAGATTAAAGAAAAATGAAAATTATTTAGAAATATTAAAGTTTAAAGGATAAATTTACATGCAATCAAGGAAAATGTAAGAGTATATGGAGTTGCATCGATACAAATGTATCTGAAGTCAAGGATGTTGTTACATTTAAATATCCAGATCCATCAGAAAAGAAAAATATTTAATCGTATTATAAGCATAGCATGTTGTCCCGAAGTATATTATGCTGTATCGAGCATACCGTATTGTACCGGTACCAAACCAAAACACGATACTAGTACATACCTAGTTGCGGTATGCTGAACTGACTCACGTACCAGGCGTAGTAACACTGTACCAGTGTGGCACCAGTACAAGGTCCAATACTAAGACAGCAGGAACCTTGATTATAAGAAAACAGATGGAAGAGATGGCATCCTACATAAAATTACGTTATTTTGGAATCATCTTGATAGCTTCATCCCATGCAGCACTGGCCAAGGATGGCCCCAGTGAGGAGGGTATCCAGTGCTCAAGTAGATGAGGCAAAAAAGATGCCTTTTCCTGTCCTTTGTAGACAAATTCAAAGGAAAAGAAAATATAGATTCACAGACTTTGCTATCAATGTCAGTCTCACAGAGGCCAAAGGTAGATCTCTTTTCAAGATAAAAGTCAACGAACAAAAACTGGTGAAATCAGATCAATCTAGATAATATGGATACTTAGAAAATAAGTAATCTTACCTCAAAAGCTTCAATATCTGCCAGTGCTAGTCCCTTTTGATACAAGGCCTCTGCCAACTGGTCACGTGTAATTTCCATCTTCTTCTTAATCTTCTGCAAAATACCAACAAGTCAAAACAGAATGGAATTTCATCATTTTAATTTAAGCAGCAAGAAGAACCATTGAATCAGTAACAGGAACCAAATAATAAGCACTGAGATGAAAAGCTAATGCATGAAATCTTAGACAAAAAATGTAACTAGAAGCCCTGAATGAAACATATTACCAAAAGATAGATTGTTCTAGACACTTCTTCGTCAAAATCAATCAAGAACCATTAAATTAAAGGATAACTTCAAACTTAATTTTAACCTCTGCTTCTTCATCTTCAGGATCTGACTTGATGGATAACCACTTTGCTAGCTCTTCTCTGTCAATACTGTCAATGACCTCATTGGCTGCATCAATAATCTGAAAAAGAGAAGTGGATAATAAAGGGGTTAAAAATCAAACATCAGAAACATGTTATTTTAAGCATATATGAACAAAAACTAAAATGTCCAGGTAGTTCATGATAAAGAAAATAATATTCAGAATACTCAAATAACATATTTATCCTCTAAAATTAATGCATCAGATTTTCTGTTTGTGCAGCATTGAGCAAAGTTCACTGGTTCTCTTTTGTTTTTACTTCCAATTATTGTTCTATCCAATATTCTGAAAGGGAAGGCAGTCAAAACTGCTATTTTATCTTTAAATCAGAAGATAATAAATACATTTGAATTGTTGGTCAGTAGAGGGTGGAAATGGCATAGTAGTGGCAATAGCTGTGGTGAAAATGGAACAAGGGTGGTGACTGCATAGGTTGCAGGTTTCACAAGTGGTAGTGCTATGATTTAAGGAAGAATCCATGATGACAACAGTGGTGATGGGGGTGTTGGCAATTGGAGGTGATCATCATAGCAGTGGTAGTGATGGTGCAAATAAGTGGTATGATGGCATTAGTAACAATGGTGTGGTGGCGGCAACAGAGGCAATAATGCATGTCATTTGGTGTTGATGGTACCATGGTGATGGGTTGAACATGGAAGTGGAGATGGCAACAGCAGTTAATGGGTGGACGCGGCGATGGCGTTGTGACAATGGAGAGGTGATGAAGCAGTCATGGAGGATTGGTGGCACCACCAGTGTTTGCAGTTGAGTTGGCAATTCTGAAAAGGTGAAGAGATCCTCCCCAGTGTTTGCAGTTGAGTTGGCAATTCTGAAGAGGTGGAGAGGATCCTGATTTTTTCCTCTTTCATTTTAAAATATTTGAAAGCAAAAATGTTTCACTGTCAAAAATATTTAAAAAAAGGTTCTTAAGAAAAAAAAATACACCACCAAACACATTTTGTGCCTTCTATTTGTTTTTCTATTTTTTTACAAAAAAGAAACATGAAACAAAAGCAATACTAAACAAGTGATAAAACTTTCCATGTTCCAATACAAAATCAAAAAAAAATTTATCTTCACTGAGATCTTGACCAAGATATGAGCTTGCACTAGACAAACAGTCACCAATATGATAAAACAGATATCGCTGCCTTTATTATCTCAACTGATATATACTAATATATTTCAACAAATGGCCACAACTGGATTGACATAGGCCGCTATTTCATAATCAGTCTTTTATGATTGGAAATAAAATTTTAATTATTAAATATTAATGTGGGAGTTATTATGGGTTTATCATATTGGCCAGGATCCAACATCTCATTTCTTACAATATTGGCTAAAATCTCTGAAAATCCCGGATTTCAATATTTTCCAACTTTATATCTCACCAAGATAAACTCAGATGCAGATTCATCCTAGTACCAGCCAGCAACCAAGATGACCAAGAACATCAGTTCTTATGAAGCAATATATTAATGAACAAGAAAACTCCTATGTAGAAAAATTGTAACTTTGTTCTAGCTCATAGAAACATCAATTTATTCGTCACAAATGTGAATTCAAGCAACAATTGACACACTAACCAAACAAAGTGAAAAATGATTGTGCACTATAATGCAAAATAATCACTTTTTAATATTCAACTTTAGATTTTGACTTACAAGTAAATCTGAGGGGACTATATTCATATTTATTAAAAACTGTAAGCAATAGATGTAAAATAATGTTTCAGAAATATTCACTAGTGTCATGTAAGTGTTCAATTGGGAGATACAAACAATCATCAACATATAGATAAATCTTGTTACGAAATACTTGCCTCTTTGTCATGGCTAACCTTGTCTTCATCAGCACCACCCAACACTAAGCCCTCCAAAATTTTGGCAAGCAATGGTGTATACTTTGGATATTCCATCTGCAGGTACATATCATGGTTAAAATGAAGGGTGCACAAACGTTTTATAAAGCTCCACATGAAATAGATTATGAATTATAAGATGGTGCGCTCTAAAAGAAACATTTGCCGGTACCAATAGGTCAATAGATAATAAAAATAATATAAACCAATGATGTAATTCTCAATGGGATGGGGACCAAGATGGCTGAGATATCTCGGACTTCAAAGCTATACTGATACAATCTAGCCAAAGATATTAGCTACACAATTTGATAGATATATAGATGAACTAGACTTGGTTACATTCACATCTAGTCACCTCTGTTACCCTTAGATTCATATAGATCCCGAAGCCACCCGTCTTTTTCACTTTTTTCATCTTTGAGATTCGTAAATTATGGATCCAAGCATGGAAAAGGTGACCGGATTTAGACTTAGCTATATTCAAATGTAACCAAGTCTACCTTTATAGATAAACTGTTAGTCAACCAAAATCTAACGATGTTAAAGGCTCCTTGCCTATGCAATGATCTATACATCTTAATCCACACGTAAACCAATTTCAAATATTTTGGACACCTCTGCCTATAAATCAAATCAAAATATGTTGTTATGTTATTGAGCTGCTCACTTGGAAGTGAAGGGTATCCAAAATAAATGATTTGGGGTTTAGAGACAATTTAGAGTTAGTAAATCACGTGAAACAATATGGATTTTCAATTAAGAATACTCATTATAAAATTTGACTAGATCATATTGGGCCTCAACTCTGGTCAACATGCCAATAGCATGCCGAATCTTGCAGTACAAGATCTCTTGCATTATAACGGAGAGAAGAAACTTTCATGGTTATGGGTGAAAATGAATTGAATTATATTTGGATCTATTTTATATTTGAATCTATCTAAAAGGGATACAGATTCAAACTCCCAGCTAATATTCATGTCTACACCCGTATCTGCCAAAAAAAAAAAAAGATGTGATAGACAATTATCCAATCCATATCCAAATATCTGAATTGCTTGCAATCCTACTTAATCTTATATAGTACTCGTTAACTTTTAAAGAAAACAAGTAGCCATAATAACATGATATTAACTTAATTTACTTTCCATTTAGTGATTTTTGATTTGATGGTCATAAAGTTGAACCTTTCAACTTATATCTATTTTTACCTTTGTACTTTCAACATCCGATTTGTATCTATAGAAGGCTGAAATTTTTATTCATTCCTCTTCAGTGTACAATCCTAGGAAATATATAGGAGATTACAAGATAAGAATAGGAAACTTAATCATTCTAAATCTGAAATCTATCTAATCAAATCCCTTAATTTTAGGGAATGATTACAAGATCAGAATAGGAAACTTAATCATTCTAAATCTGAAATCTATCTAATCAAATCCCTTAATTTTAGGAAATTTAAATTTAAATAGATTCTCCTAATCTATAGGGATATTTAACTAATTTTATTTACAGCTTATTTACACTTCAATACTCCCCCTCAAGCTGAGGAATAGATATCTTCCATTCCCAGCTTGGATATAAGGCCCTGAAAAATGAAACTACTCAGCCCTTTTGTTAGAACATCCGCTAGTTGTTGTCCCGATAAAACATAAGACATACACACTAATCCTTCCTCCAATTTCTCTTTGATAAAATGTCTATTAATTTCGATGTGTTTTGTCCTATTATGTTGTATAGGATTATGAGCAATATTGATAGCTGACTTGTTGTCACAATAGAGTCTCATAGGACTTTCCCATTTGACTTTCAAATCATCTAGAATATCTTTAGCCAAAGCAGCTCACACAGGTCTTGCGCAATAGCCCTAAATTCTGCTTCTGCAGATGATCTTGCTACCACATTCTGCTTCTTACTTCTCCATGTTACCAGGTTTTCTCCAAAAAGATATAATATCCTGTAGTAGATCTTCTATCTATTAGGGAACCTGCATAATCTGCATCGATATAAGCTTCTAAAGTAAGAGTATTGCTCCTTTTGAACAAAATTTCTTTCCCTAGATTGCCTTTCAGGTAATGTAGTACCCTGTAAGCAACTTGAAGATGTGGTTCCCTTGGATCATGCAAATTGACTAATCATGCTCACTGAGTATGCTATGTCTGGTTGAGTGTGAGTAAGATATATGAGTCTACCTACCATCTTTGGTACATTCCTTTGTCAACAGCTGGTTCTTCTTTAGCCTCACCTAACTTATGATTTGGATCCATTGGAGTAGAGACGGGTTTACAATCTATCATCCTTGTTTCTACCAACAAATCAGTCACATACTTTTGCTGAGATATGAAGATTCCTTATGTGGAATATGCCACCTCAATACCAAGGAAGTACTTCAGTTTTCTAGTTCCTTTATCTCAAATTCCTTCACCAGCTGCCGCTTTAATTCCTGCTTCTCCATCTCATCATTCCCAGTTACTATGATGTCGTCCATATACTAGAAGAGCAGTAACCCCCCCTGTAACTGACTGCTTAATAAAGAGTATATGGTCCCCTTGACTTTGTTTATATCCGGATTCCTTCATCACTTTTATAAATCTTCCAAACCATGCTCTAGGTGATTGTTTTAATCCATAAAGTGCTTTTCTCAACCTGCACACCTTGCTACCTGAGTTCCCTTCAAATCCTGGTGGGATATTCATGTAGATTTCTTCATCTAGGTCACCATGGAGAAATGTATTCTTCATATTGCAGCAGTTGCCAATTGAAGTGTGCAGCCAAATATAATAGGATTCTCATAGTATTCATTTTTGCGACTGGAGCAAAGGTCTCCTGATAATCTACACCGTAAGTTTGAGTGTACCCTTTAGTTACCAATCTTGCTTTATATATCTCAAGGGATCCATCAGCTCTGTATTTCAATGTGAAAATCCACTTACAGCCAACAATATTTTTTTCTTCTGGTTTGTCAATGATCTCCCATGTTCTATTCTTTTCTAATGCACTCATCTCTTCTCTCATGGCAGTCCTTCATTCCCTTTTTGCCAATGCCTCAGTAACAGTGTTAGGAATAGCAATGATGTTTAGGCTCATAATGAATTTTCGGTGAGTTAGGGACAGACGTTTAAGGGAGACATAGTAAGATAATGGATAGAGTGGTTGTTTGGTGCATTCTCTTGTGCCTTTTCTAACAACAATGGTATGTCTAAGTCTTCAATGGGGTTAGTAGGTATCTCAATAGGCTGTAAAGACATGTCAGATCTTACGGGTATGTCTAAGTCTTCAATGAGGTCAGTAGATGTTTCAATAGGCTGTAAAGATATGTCAGATCTTACCTTGATTTTATTTCCAGAGTTTGAATCATATTCTTGGACTTGTGTCAATTCAGGAACAACCTTTCTCCTTGAATACACCTGAGAGAATCTTGTAGGGTTGTAACTGGCATTGATTAGGTCAGGAGAGACAGGAGATGACACAGATGCAGTAGACTTGTTTCCAACTATGCTGGTTGGAAGATCAAGGGTTTGAAGTGGTTCAGAAATCTCAGAAGCCCTATCTTCTAATATGGAAATCTCCCCCTGAAGAGAGGATTTGGAGAAAAAAGGTGTATTTTCCATAAATGTGACATCAACAGAAATGTAGGTTTTTTTGGATGAAGGGTTATAACACTTGTATCCTTTTGAGTGGATGAGTAAAGACACATTTGATGGCACGGGGATCTAGTTTGTTTCTATGCTGGCTATGAACATGAACAAAGGCAGTGCTGCCAAATACCCTAGGTATAAGGTCATTTGAGGTTCGGAAGTGAGGGTATAAGCTATTGAAGGTCTCTATAGGACTCTTATTATTTAGCACACGGGAGGAAAATCTGTTTATCATGTATGTGGCAGTGAGAGCAGCCTCACCCCAATAAGACTTGGATACATTCCCTTGTAAGAGTAAGGCTCGAATGGTGTTGAGCAAATGTCCATTTTTCCTTTCAGCTACCCCATTTTGCTGGGGCATGTTGACACATGATGATTCATGGATAATACCTTGGGATTGAAAATAAGGTGATAGAAATTGATTAAAGTAATCTCTAGCATTATCTGTCCTAAAGCTTTTTATGGCAACTCCAAATTGGTTTTGAATCATTGAATGGAACGTTGGAATAACAAAGCTAACATCAGATTTGTGTTTGAGGAGGAATAGTCATGTAACTCGAGTGCAGTCATCAATGAAGGATACAAACCACCGAGCCCCAGAAATATTAGGTATGCTGGAAGGGCCCCATATGTCACTATGGATCAAATGAAAAGGATAAGAACTGTGTTATTGCTAATAGGAAAAGACACGAGTATGTTTTGATAACTCACAAATATCACAATGAAACTCAGAAATATCTAATCCTTGGAATAGTTGAGGAAATATAACTTGTAAAACCCTAAAAGATGGATGACCTAGGCATAAATGATACAGCCAAATGACATCTTTATTGGAAGAACTGAGAAAGGACAATGACAAATCATTCTTAACAGTTTGAGATGATTCAAGGAGATAAAGGCTGCTACTTTCCTTAGCAAGTCCAATCCTCTTCCCCGATCCCTGATCCTAAAAACATAATAAGAAGAGGAAAAAACAACATAACATTTAAGGTCATAGGTAATCTTATAAATAAAGATGAGGTTGGCTAATAGTTTTGGTACATGGAGGACATTTTTAAGGATAAGGATGGGTGTGATATATATTTCCTCGAACCCTGCAACAGTGGTTAAAGAGCCATTAGCCACTACAATTTTTCTGTTACCTGGGCATGGGGTATAGGTATGGAAATGCTGAGGTGTAGGGGTCATATGGTCTGTGGCACCGGAGTCTATTATCCAAAGTTTGTATAGGTGTTTTCGGTTTCTGTTACAGCATTCATACAAAAAGAAAAAAAAGGTTTACCTAAAAGAGTCAAAGAGCAAGCTCCAGAAAGCTCTCAAGAGATCCTAACAAACTCCTTAGCTTTTCATTTCTTCATTATTGGCTGCAGTTTTGACCTTGATCTCATAAACTTGTGCATCATCATGGTCCTTTAAATATGTGCAATGAACAAAGTCCCAAATCTCCTTTGCAGTTGTCAAAAACATGCATGTGTCGCTAATCATGGGTTCCATGGAATCCCATAGCCACGACATTATCATGAAGTCTTCCTCATCCCAGGTTTCAAACTTCGGATCATCCTTTGTTGGCCCGTTTCCGAGAAGATGGCTGAGCCTCCCTTGCCTTTGAGGTATGTTCGGATAAATTGAGACCACTTGAGATATTCTTCCCACTGAGCCTATAGGATGCCCGAATATTCTGTAAATCTTCAATTTTCTGAATAGAATTGGATTCTTCAGATGGGTTACGGATGCTAGACTATTGGATTCTTCAGATGGGTTACGGATGCTAGAGGTTTCAGCGGTTGACATGGTCGATGAAAGAAATCTTGCAGCAATGAAGGCTACTGGGATAGGTAGAGAAATAGGCTCAAGGGAGCCGCAGCAATGAAGGCTGCGTGCAAAGGGATGCATGCGGAAAACCCTAGAGCTCTGATACCATGTAGAAGGCTGAAATTTTTTATTCATTCCTCTTCAATGTACAATCCTAGAAAATATATAGGAGATTACAAGATAAGAATAGGAAACTTAATCATTCTAAATCTGAAATCTATCTAATCAAATCCCTTAATTTTAGGGAATGATTACAAGATAAGAATAGAAAACTTAATCATTCTAAATCTGAAATCTATCTAATCAAATCCCTTAATTTTAGAGAATTTAAATTCAAACAGATTCTCCTAATCTATAGGGATATATAACTAATTTTATTTACGCTTATTTACACTTCAACAGTATCCATACCAATCTAAAACAAATATAAATATGATTTTTTATATCTGATATCCATATTCGCATCCATATTCACCTAACAAAAATGAATATGAATATGGATATACTTATAAAAATGGATATGAATGTGGATATACTGATATCTTGTCCGCATCTGATTCATTTTCAGCCCCTTTCACAGCCCATTTTGACACATTTAACTATGTGATATTGTCCACATGAATGCAAAGTTGCCAAGTGATGAAGCAGACTGATGATGGAATTATTTCGGGGGGCAGCTGATTCCTCTCCTTAGTTTTCTGAATTAGGAATTCCATCAACAATTTTGGATTTCTTGTATTTCAAAAATCTAGAGATTGAAAGCCATCTCTCCCCATTCCTCCATTATCTCCATATACTTTTGGGTTTTGACCCTTTCAGTTGTAGCAGGAGGCATCATATAGGGTATCTCAGATTTAAAAAGGTCCTTAATCTACAAGCAATTACTAAGCTGAAATCATAAACTAGTGGTTCCAACCTTTTTCTGTCTACATCCAAATATATAGAACTTTTAAAAGATGGAAATAGAAAGAAGAAAATGGCAGATGCAATGCTACCTTGAGAGTAGTGGAAAGTTCATTCCATGTCGATCGCTCTTCTTCAGTATCTCGTTTCAGGCTTGAGAGAACCTTTATCTTAGCATCCCGTACCTGACAAAAGTGAGTGTATCAACACAAAAAACTATCTAGGGTAGTACACCTGTTTTATATAGATGAACACAAAAAATTGCATACAATTTAAACATATGCTATGAAGTATATAGTAGAACATTTACTTTAGCATAATGTCCGAGGACCAATCAAGCTAAGTGGTAAGTCCGAAAGTGAGTGTGTCATGGATTTAATAGACATCAATGTGGCCATAATTAAGTATTACTTACAAAGGTTTAGCTCAAATTCAGAAAGCAGATTCAAACATAAGTATATGAAAAAAGTATGCAGACTGGAGAAATGCCTGTCAATTTGCATTACATGGCACAGTACATGCCATGCCAATGCCTTACTAGCATGCAGCACGAACACTATCAAATGCTCACCAGTGATTTACATGCCATGGCACCATGCACACCAAGCACTGACACAGCATGCAAGATACAAACTGCACTAGTGTTCGACCAAACTGCACTAGTGTTCAACCAACATGTCAATGGTGCACGATATCTCAATCCATGGAAATGATGCACATGCACAAAGCAAGAATAACTTAAGTAGTCAAAACCACAATTTAGTAATATCACACAAAATAGGCCAAAATCTGCAACGTACAAATGGTATTTCAAATACCTCTTCTTCCAGACGCTCAGAGACACTTTTTGTGCAGGTTCCAGAACCCTTTCCTTTGTCATCATCAACCTGTGAAACATAATTCCACATACACTCTCAGTCCATGAAGTTGACATAACCTACAGCTTCAAAGGATATGATGTATATTGTGATCTTTAAACATCACATAATCGAGCAGATCAAAAATTTTAAATACGCTAAACTGACAATCTTGAAGGAAGAAAGTTGCCTATTCTTACCTTGGATGGTGGGATAAGATAAGATATGATAAGAAACTGGTGCCTTTTTGTTTTTGTCATCATTTTTCCTGCTAACAGTTACAGTACCATAGGATATTGACCCTCGCAATACAGCTCCAGTTGGAGAGTTCTGCAAGACATCACAAGTAATCGATCATTAGTTCACTTTGGAAAAATAAAATGCTACAACAATCAGTAACTGATTAAATACCTTTGGGAGCTTTTCTCTGGATGGGGGACCCAAGTAAAATGCTTCTGGTTCACTGAGGAAAAAAATATAAATCCAAGATTAGGCCAAAAAAGTTGCTACAGGATGATTACCATGGAAAAATTTGACAAATTATTGTACCCAGGAACTAAAACCGAGGTTTTAAAGGCAGCATTTCCCGTTATGGGGCCATCAGGTCGAGAGAAAAAGCTCAACTGAATGTGGTCCTGCATTTAAAAATTAATATCCATATCAGTTGTACGAAATAGATTTCTTTTAAATCGAATCAAGATTTTTATTGCTGACACAATGCGGGAAGATCCAAATTATATTCAAGAATTCACAGTCTTGCACAAGATAAAGTGCTAACAGATTTGTTGAAATAGATATATCTATCTGTCTATCTATCTGTCTAATACACACACAACACATATGTATAGACACACATAGATACATACATACCTACATATACATAACACACACTAGTAATACTTATATCAGGAATCTTTAGGTGACTTAATCAACAGAATGAGTTCATAGCTGTCTATAATTTTATCCGCTATAGATCTAGAGTTCAGACATTGGAATGCATGGATCCAATATGCTATTCAAGAAGGAATTCAAGTTCTCCAATGTTTAGAACTCAACAATGGATTTTAGCATGCTGTGCAATACAGCAAGGGAAGAAAAGATAAAAAATAGAATAGCTGTCCAAGGTTTTCAGATGACTTTGAAAGTTTGGAATATTAAAAAAAACTTGATCAGTTTAGCCAATTGTGAACCAAGGATGCAAAAAAATCAAACAGTCATTCTCAATTGGATATGCCAAACGTTTCTTGAAACTAATGAACATCATAAAGAAGTCTCATTAGATAAATGATGGCCCAAGTGTGAAGTGTTTGAAATGGATCCATCAAACATGCAAAACTAAAGGTGTGGATACAAGAGTTTATGGTGAGACATTCTGATTCCAGTTCATGAATTTCATACTTTAAACAAGTTAAGCAACAAAGTCTACTCATACCACAAACTCAACATCTATTATTTCCATATTAAGAAAAATCAAAAATTATTCTAACGTGGCTCCAAAAGTTGCAACTACTCCAGAAAAGTGTTATGCCAAATATTTCATACATATCAAAAGAAAACTACATTTACAAGAGCAATAACCTTAAGCATAAATATGTGCAAAAGAAAATATGACATAGGTAACCGTTGGCAGTCCCTGGGTAAAGTGGCAATGTGAGAATTTTTGGACTTTTATGTAGTCAATGATGCATTCTATCTGTGTCAAGGAAAATCATGAGACCATAGTAACAAAACTTAATGCTATTCTTTGCACCTCTCTGAATAATGCAGGAGCTAAGATAAAGATATTAGATGATGAAAATGATATGGTGTTCAAGATCAGAGCTTCGACTTTTTCAACAACATGAACTGAAATTGTCATTTCTCTGGCTGTCTTGGACTCAGCGCTACACCATTACAGAAAGATTGGGACCACAAATATTCACTTTGATGCAACTAAATGTCGGAGAGGCCCAAAATTGGAAGATTGACAGTGTTATAGACAAGTCTTCATGGGTGGATTCTTATGTGAGAGAAAAGGGGAAAAAATCATTTCTATAACAACTAGAGTAAGAGACAACTGAAATATAAGTTGTCTTCATTTTTCCACAATGGGAACAATCAATGAAGTATACAATCATGAAAGGATTTTATTCCTATGATGCTTGGGCTTCCTTTTTTTTAAGATAAAGCTTAAAACTGAATTTTAACCATTATAGTTGCACAGCTCATAGTGCAATTTTGACCTATTCATGCACAGGAGCCAAACAAATTCATATGATTATTCAAAAGTCTTTAATTGTGGTGGCCTTAGGAATGCATGTCAAAATGCACCAGCTGTATCAGCCAGTAAGGTGTCAGGTAGATCAACTCTTTGTTGTTTCTTCTTATGCTAATAGTTGCAAGGCAACATAACTTGTACATTTAACACCATTTTGATCGAGAAGGTTACATATCTCTAAAACCTTGAAGAATGTTTTCTACCTTTATTTTTTTTAAAGGTAAAAGGCTTTTAAACTTGTTAAGTAATTGCATTTTCACCTATAAGTGTCTTGCCATTCTATTCTTTTGTTCAGTTTTATTGAGCACATTGACAAATTGTTCACTGATCCAGCAACCACACCACTTTGGAGATACTGTAATTTGTTGGTGAAGTTTCTTATATCACCTGTTTCCTATTGGATGTCTACAAAAGAAATTATCTTTTATCCATATTGCTTCAGGTTGAATATTTTGGCCACCTCAATTCTGTAGCTTCATTGAGGATCTGAAGTTTAAGGCTATGGCCATGGTATATGATCGATTCAGTAAATATTGTACACAATAAAAACTAGGATGGTTCATTGTGTTGGTACAAAATGGTGCTGGAACTAGTACGAACCAATTCTTACCAAGCCAAACTACTCAAAACTTCATGATTCCAAGGGTTCAAATTGGTAAGGGCATGGTCCAGGTCCAAGTATCCCAAGATATGCCGTACCAAGAACCTATACCATTTCGGTACCGAACCATATAGGATATGCTGTACTGGACTGATAGCGTACTAGTCATCTTGTACTGAACCAACAATATACCCGTTAGATGAACTAAAAGGTTCCAGCTCATAAAATGCCCCATACCAAGCTGAACTAGACGGGTTGGTATGGTACGGTATAGGGGAGTTTGATACAGTACAAGGTTAGTATGAAGTTGGTATAAGACAGTTTTGAATTATGTAGAGCAGTTCGGGGTGGTATCGAGTTCGACATGACTTACCATGCCCTTTTTTCTTTGTTTCACCTATGAACCATGTAAAAGATGAGAAAGAGCAGAGAAAGGGATGAGAAAGAAAGTCTACAAGGATAAGCAGGAAGGGTAGATCTAAGGTTAGCCAAAACATGCCAAAGTGGATGGTTCGGCCTTCCAATTCAATATTAACAACAAACCATCCATAACACCTTCATACAATGTACCAAGCCGAACCATACCGATCTAAACCATCTAGTTTGGCCCTATATAGTGGCAAATAAGGGTCGGACCTCTTAGTCCACCAAACTAGCATGCCATTAGTTTGGTACAGTACACATCGTATTGAACCATATCGACCCAATATTGATACCCAGTATGATAAACTTTGGGCAAGTCCTCAATTCACCAAGATGTTTTCCTAGATTCTCTTTGGTTTTTTTTCTTTTACATCTCATTAATAGACAAAAATGAAAAATATGGAAAAATCATAACAAAATTTCATAATTTGGCATGATATCATGATGCTTAATAAGATATATACAATTATATAAACTTTTTAATTTTTCATGTTTATTTATTTCTATTAAAAATACATTTTGACATAAAAATAGTATAAAATTTTTAAAAAGCTCAACTCAACTCATCTAAGCCTTTTCCCAACTACATGGGGTCAGCTACATGAATTACTTCCTCTACTCTGCTCTATTCATAACAAGTCGACATTCAAATTACAAATATTATATCTTTTTTAATTATTTCTGTCCATGTTAGTTTAGGTCTACCTCTACCTTTATCCTTACCATGGATTATTAAAAGATCACTCTTTCTAACTGAGCATCTAAAGGTCTTTGTTGTATATGTCCAAACCATCATAATCGATTTTCTCTCATTTTATCTTCAATTGGGGCTACTCTATCATTTCTCTTATATGTTATTTCAATTTTTTTGAAAAAAACTAGATTCCAAAAATAATATGCTTGGGATCTAGCATGCTAATCTACAATCTTTTTTCTTGACAGAAATTTAATTAATTTTTGTTGTATTAATTGCTTCTTGAACATAAGCCCAACGTGACAATAACTCTTAGATTAATTACACTATCAATCTTAATATGGGCAAGAAAAAAATATATGGTACCTCCTATTAGAGAATACATTAGTCATAATTAATATTCAATTTTTATTTAGATTAAATATCTTTTAATAATAAATAACAAACTATAACAAATTCAAAGATTTATGAAGTTCTAGTGGCATGTAAATATATTTCAAGCATTTTTTTTGAAGCAGATATCATTTTTTTTTCAATAGCTATGTAAATTATACATTTTTTGTTAATTTAATATGAAAATATTAAGTAGGAGAAAATTTTTGAAAATTTAGAATCATATAAAATATAGTTCATAAGTAACCTTTAAGGCAAATAACCATTTTTTAAGAATTTTAAAAATTTTACTTCTTTTGATAATTTTAAATTCAAAAATTAATTAATATAGGGAAATCAAGGATAAGTGGATCATGCATAGGGATAATTGATGCAACTTTTCTTAAATATCATGGGCAGATAAACACATACTACATCCATAGCCAACCAAACCCCACAATAGTAACTACTGCAATGTTCATGAAGTAGCCAGGCCGAATCATTGTTTAATTCAAAGTTGGAGATCTTTGATTAGATATTTGGCAAAGCGATCTTAAGGAGAGTTCACCATGCCCCTGGAGCCAGGATAGCAGCAGCAACAGAAAGTGCCAATACAGGAGATAGAACCAATCAAGGTAGTCTACTTCCAACGAGGTCAATTAAGCAAGGTTAAAATGCCGGTCCCAATATCTCTTTAGGCAAAGCATGCGAAATGAAAGAAGGCAAATATATTGGAGAGAGCAGATGAGGAACTAGTTCACGGTGACTTCAAGAATACAGAGCCCACTAATTAGTGTTGTCAAAGGTGCGCCTAAAGCACAAAGCACAAGGCATCAAAGTTAAGCACTTCTTATATCCTTAGATGGACTTAAAGTGCAAGGTGTGTTTAAGATGAGTTAGGTACTTCTTATACCTTAGGTAAGATGCCTTTATCTTGATACATATAAAAAAAAAAAATATACACTTTTAATCTAATTTGAAGAGCAAGAAAGGTATGCCTTTCTTTATAAGCTATATGTAGTAATTTTTTTAAATCTATAATATTTATTAGACTATTTTGACTTTATGATATATCATCCATACGAAATTATTTTTTTTACCCTATAAAAAGCTAAAAATTGGAAGGCAAAAAGATGAGATATCAAGTATTATGCTATCAACTGAGAAAGAGGAAAAACATTAAGAAACAATAAATTTTAGCTAAAAAGAAGAGGCTTTTTATTGAGATAATAGGCTAAATATATTTTAATATGATTTTTTAAGCTTTTTTAATTATATACTATAAATCTTGCTTATATAAATTATTTTATATATTTTAAAAATATGTGCCTCACTTCACTTAGGAACATGCCTATGCTTCGCACCTTGCACATGGGTTTCAAGAACCATTTGCACTTAAATGCACCTGGTGCTTTTAACAACAATGCGTCTAATGAATTTTTAGATCTTCTATGATACAAGTAATGATGACAATGACTCTTTGAGTGACGATGGATTTGACAACCAAAGTTGACATAGTGGACATGGAAGTAGTGACAATTCTTTTTGTTTACTCCATTCATTAGTGAGTCCTAGTTTACATATGGGACAGGATACGAACAATGGGCATAGGAATGGGACAAATACCATAATATGAAGGAGAGGATCCAGAGGTGGTATGCGCAATATCAATTTTAGTTGACGAGATGGCATGTCAAGTGGGAATCCTGGATATATCAAGATCCCCTGGTACTTAGGATCATCATCCTATGCTAAATCATCTCATGACGGGTTATGACCTACATGGATACATGTTCTTTGAGTCTTCATGCTCAAATGGATATCATCCTCCCTAGCCTTTGTCAAACTATAAATTAGACCTTGCTCCATCCTTTTCTTAACATTTTTGCTGCTCTATCTGATAAAGTAACAATATCAGTATGGCTATCCAGCATAGACAATCTAAAAGGATCTTAGGTGGGTATGATTAAGATTGGATTCAAGTCACAAGGCTCAACTACAAAAATAAACCAAACACATACAAGGGACATTGACATTTGATTTAAAATTGAAGATATCCATATATTGCTTTTTAAATATTTTAACAAGTATTTAACATTTTCAATGTTATATTAGTTAAATTAACATATATTATATAGTCATAATTCTTGAACATATCCATGTATATTGCATTTTAAATATTTTAATATAAGTATTTAACAATTTCAATGTTATACTTAGTTAAAGTAACCTATATTATATTGTCACAATTCTTAAGGCATATAACATAAAAATTAAAGTATATTACATTTAAAAATCAACAATAAACTTGAAAAGACTTACATCCACTCAAAACTAAATAAGAGGAAGCTTAAAAACTTTGAAAACGAAGAAAGATTTTTTTGTGACCAATATGGATTGGCAGGGTAAGTCAACAAAACCAATACTGAAAACCATATTTGCATGTTACCAATTGGTAGATTATGTTACCAATTTAACATAGTATGCATCTATACCAAGATAGGATTGTAATACTCTCCGCATTCATAGAAACCAAGTGGCATAGGTTAGTAACATGCCATAAAGTAATTCTGCTCAATTCAAACCGATTTTGTTCATATAGAATTGAATCTCAGCATCCTTTCAATGCCTAATAGATACAATATGGTACAATCAATATGGTCAATATGGCAGAACTTGACCAACACCGTTCCAATCTCCTATTGGTATGTAGACCAATACCGAGACATGGAACCTTGGTTGTGAGTACTACTAATAACAAAAAGACAAGAAACTAATGCATCAGAAAATTATTTATTTGGTAGTGGACGCTACTCTGGACAATATGCATTGCCACCATTTATTTGGTCATCCAGAAGCCAGTCAATTTCATCAATTTATTTGGACACTACTCTAGTGCTGTTGCCACAAAGGGTTGTTGTAAAATCAATTTCATCAGAAAAGGCATCTTTTGCATCCATGCAATTAAAATAACAGGTTAATTCTTCAAAAAAAAAAAAGCACAAGGTTGATTGAAACATGTTCTTATGAGAAGTTCTTGGATAAATTGTCAAACTACAACATCTCGTGGGAGATAATAAATTTCTTACTAAAGTGGCTACTTTATCATATTATATTTTAGAAGGTCACCATGTTGAAAATACCACTGGTTATTGTGGTCGTCAGGTCATAAGTTTCGCATAATAAAGAAATTTTATGAATGTGAATGTGATGTTCAATTTTCTGATCTTCCACTTGTTCGTATTGGCCAAAAAGTTCTCGGATGACATCAAGGATAGGAAGATCTTCCATAAATTTCACCATCTTGAAAGCATTCGAGTAAAGCAAGAAATGCGGTGCCTAAGAGGACAAGGGCATGCGTGTGGAATGGGGAGTTAGAAATTAAGTAGACAGAAGCGACTCTAATCAGGAGTATCAAAATATGCAAGATAAAGGAGAAAGGATTGCAGAAAAGTTGAATAAATGGACTTAGAAGAAACCAATTCATTAATGTACAATACGTCGGAAAGTTGTGATGCAACCATTCAATGAATCAATATCCACATACCAAGTACGATGATAAGAAACAATAATGAAAATATCAAGTATAATGATATTACAAGATTAAATTTTACATGTTCAGCTTAAACCCATCTATGAAAAAATTCTCCTGTAACTCAATAATTATATGCTCATAAACCAAATTTTAGTAAAACCTCTTAACAACCTATTATAGCCATCGGAATTTTTATCATTGACCAACAATTCAATATAGACAATATTTATCTTATTAGTCCAAAAACAAGTTTTAAGTCAGCCTGCAAAACAAATAAACATGATCAAGCATTATACAAACATATTTAATTTCTTTAAAAATACTATTTCTATGGAGCTTGGACTTTGACAATGCCTTTACCTTTTTCTCAGTTTCTTCTCAATAAACAAAACTAGTTGCTTCATCTTCTCCAAGAATTGCACATTTTCATGCCTGCACATAAGAGATTAATGATATTTAGTCCAAGGATGCTTAGAAAGAAATAGTTGATGCTCCACACCAAGGACAAGTCCTCAATAGCTTCTACTTTTAATTTGTTTTCATGCAAATTATCTATAGGATTCATGTAATCACTATGTTCCAAACTAATGTAGAAGGAGTCCCACCTGTATATTTCTAGTAAAAGTGCACCTCCTTGCATGATTGCAGGTCCCGATAGGATGTCCTGAGGGATGCTAGGACAAGTTGTCATCCTAAGTATCAGGACAGGACCACCCGCCATCGTCCCAGCATTCCAATTGGCCCATCTTGGAATACCCTCTGTCCAAGTGTCGGGATGGGATGAGGACGGTGGCATGTCCTAGTCTATGGAAAAACCAGGACAGCCCCATTCCATGGGATTTAAAACCCTACTCCCTTGAACCTTTGTTCAACTAATAAAGATTGATATGTGATGCCATATAGAATTAAACAAGTAATCTGATAATGATTTTCTGCACCAATACTTCATTTCACTTTTCTTGTTTCTTTTCTTACTTTGTCAAGTCATCCTAATCTCAACAGTTCACATTCTTCTTCTTCATCATTTTCCTCTACCTTCTGGTTATAGCATATAGTTACATGGTACAATAGCATTCCGAATAATTGATCCTTGTTTCCCTCCTTTCTCCACTGCAATCTCTGTTTAGACTATTTAAAAACTTAGTTGCTGCTTGTGCTACTTTCAACCTCATCTTAGGTTGGAGAAATGTACATATTTCTATGATTTTGCACCAGAGATCTAGTAGATGTTGTATAAAGCACTTTTTCATTTTTGAGGAAAGAATGAGCTATTGGGTAACTTTGTGGTGTTGCCTGGTATCTCACATCCAGCTCAAAAAATCCATGCTGAATATGTATCCAAGTCAGATACATATCATATAGTTAGATACTCTTAAAATTCTTTGATGGCCACTTTTAATTGAGAAGTTTGAATGAGAAACATGTGCATTGAAAGATCTAAAACATCTTCCTTTATTGTTTAAGCATATAATGTTAAAGCTTTAAATGCATAATTCAGTTAATTTATATATTATCCTATGCATCATTGAACCTACCTTTTTCCCTCTAGCCAAGTCAAACACTTGGATGCATGTCCCAATCTAATTCTAACGTGTCCAAGCAAAACTGTACTTTTATCTTTCAAGTTCCAGCAAATATTGCCAGTCCAGAATTCATAGCATAATTCAGTTAAATTTATATATTATCCTATGTATCATTGAACCTACCTTTTTCCCTCTAGCCAAGTCAAACACTTGGATACATGTCCCAATCTAATTCTAATGTGTCCAAGCAAAACTGTACTTTTATCTTTCAAGTTCCAGCAAATATTGCCAGTCCAGAATTCATAGCATAATTCATGATATGTGGCATGTATTACCAAGAATTTTCCATCTGACACAAGGGAGTCCATACATATCGGTAAATCAGATATATGTCAAACATATAGACTTTAGAGGCTCACCAAATATTTAGCTTGTATATTTCAAAAATTTGATAACAAGTGCAACCCATCATAAGGGCACTGGAAGAGGACTGCTGTTGGCTTTGAATCTCGACCAAGGACAGCAATCAAGAAAAAAAAGTAAAATGTCAGGTATCTTGTATCTTCAGCTAACTTTGGAGTTTGAATGGGAAAGGTGCTGTAATATCCCAAAATAGTCCCACATCAGATAGAAAAGAGAAGTTTGAAGTGCTTATAACTCAAGTTCATCACTATCAATTAACTTCATTCATATTTTTAAGACCACATAGTTTTGGCCCATTAACAGGTTAATTGGACAAGCAAGTGTACTTGGGGCGTTACAAACAGCATCGAAGCCAACCTGGGCGTGAGAAAGTTGGTGGGCATGAGGAAACAGCTACCCATGGAATGGTGGTAGAATCCCGCTATGGCATGGAGCCGTTGCAATACCAACGACATTGCTTAGGGTAGTTCTAGCTAGCTTGTAACATACAATAAGAACGTCGCCTAATAAGAATGCAAGATTGTAATACGTCAAAATAGTCCCACATCGGATGAGAAAGAAAAGATTAAAGTGCTTATAACCCAAGTTCATCTGCTCCCAATAAACTTGCACTCGAGTTTTTATGGCCTCGTGAACTTGGCCTGTTAATAGGTTAATTGGACCAGCAGGTGAACTTAGGGCGTTATAGGTGCATTTTAGTCATGATACTATAGATAAGTCATATAACAACAACATTTTAGCTTTCAAAGAATTTAAAAGATAGCATTCTATGAGCCTTCAATTATTTTTCCTAATACATTTAATTGTAATTGAATATAATAATGAATAATGTTATATAATGATTTATATTTGTGAGTTTTGACTGCATTCAAAAATTTATATAAGCATCATCAACTTGCTGGCACTAACCGTACAACTTAAATACCAAACAAGTTGGATCATTGAAACTTTTGATATCAAGAATGGCCTTAAAAACCAAGAGGTTACCATGTAGCATTAAATAAGCCTTTGGTCCTTTTTTTTTGTAATAGGTGAAATATCTAAAAGGAATAGTATCTATCATATTTCATATTCCATAAGATTATCATATTTATACACAACACTTAGATGAGCACTTTCTTGCATGTTCCTATCCTTTCTCTTTTCGAATTTGACATTTGGTGCACATCCAAGTTTGATTTGCACAGATGTGCTCATGCAACACCAACAATACGTGAATATCAAGGTTCAACATACCTAGGCACCGAGCATACCTTATTGTAGCGGTAATGTACCACTATTGTATAAGGGCTCGATTTAGCACTTGCACTGAGACATGAGTCTTGCCTCTAGCAGAGTACCATGCGGCATACTGTACCGGTAAGCTACTAGTACAATGCCTAATACACATGAATATCTTGACGTATATGGAATTTTAAAGGAAATCTTATCAATTGACTGGTTAATGGCTGATTGTGCTTACAAACAGCCACAATTTGATATATATATCTCGTCAATAGTGAAATTACAACCTTTCTTGCTAGAAATTTCTTGACTAGCTTTCTTTCATAGGATCTTGGGTAGAATATGCTACAAGTAACCTGGTTGCTACCATTGGAATCTTAGGGCATTTCTAGCATCATCTGCTTCAGAAAAAGAGGAGAAGCTGGAAGCTAGGTTTTCTAACCTCCTAAAAGCATTTTTTTTTTGACTTTTTTCTTATAGAAGCACTTTTTAGAGGATGTCACCAAACTATTATTTTGTGAACAAGGTTTTTTAAAAAAAATCAAAAAAGTACTTTTTTCAAGAAGAATGATATATGCAGCCATATATGTTAGATGTTTCCCATAGGCCCAGGCAGCCTTGGTACACAATCAAGTTAGCAATTACCTAAGAAGGAAAAGTCTTGCTACACCGGGGGCGATGCAGCAAGCGCACACGGCCCCAGTGATTGGCATGCACCACGCGCACGCACGTACCAGGGACAAAATCATCCTTTCCTACTTTGGCACGCGCCATCTGGCACGGTGTAGCTCTTGTTGCACCACCCCCGATGCAGCAAGACTTTTCTACCTAAGAATCTGCAAGGCCCAGGAGGCCAACATCTGCAGCCTTAGTATTATGTTGGCCATGCAAAAAACATCGACGACGATGTGGTGTGCTAGCTCCTCCTCCCTCTATCTACCTCTCCTTTGCACCTCTCCTTTGCGCCTATCCTCCTCTTGAAATTTCTCCATTTCCTCCCACTTATTCTTCCTTTCCCTTTGCTTCAGCATCCATCACATCTTCAGCCCCTCGATGTTTTAAAAGACTACAAAAGATATCTTATCTCTTCCAAGGACAACGAAGTGATGTAAAGAAGACCTAAGGGGTCAAGCAGATGTGACACTACATGATACCATAAAGTGCAATTAAGTAGGATAGGTCAGCCACAGTGAATGTAACGTGCCACAACAAAACATGCCTGGCTTGATGAAACTAATAAAAAATAGAATGTTCTAAACTAATACATAGAAATAGCTGAAGCAGAGATTACAAATAAGAACCTCAACTATTGAGATCTAACAATTCCAGCTTTATAGTTTACTCAATCAACTCAAAAATAGGAACAATTACCTATGGAGATCTAACAATTCTAGCCTTTAACCTTGTGAGGTCACACCTTATGGCTGTCAAAATAGGAACAATTACCTATTTAAAGTTTTTATGACATTTTAAAGATAATCCAATAAGGTGTATGATTAAAAGCAGTTAAAAGTATTAATAACTCATGGTTTGACTTGCTAAAGGTTGAAGGCTTGTAACTATGTTCAATTTGAGTGTCTGGATTCCATGCCTATATTGGCAAAAGTATTAAACAGCATAATAATCTTTAGACAAAGATACAGAAAAGCATGCCTGTTCAAGCTAACTAGAAATATTATGATTACTATTGAAAAGAATAAAATGTTAGTCATATTGCTACTGCAAGTTGCCCTTTCTATTTGATCCTTTAATGACAAATAAGCCATACCTTATATACAACTGCAGAGTGTATTCTCCCTTGGGAATCTTCACATAATCAGGGTACACATCACCAAATGTATATACTCGCTATGCAAAGACAACAACAATAATTTAGCTCCCATTTCAACTATATAAAAGGAATTTACTGGGACAACTTATATCGAACATTTCTATATACATGTGATATAATGTAGATCCAAGTCAATTTTAATAACACTTATAATTTCATACAAAAACGAACTAAACTACACAGAATTAGAAAGGTAATATAATAACTCAGCTACATTAGTGTAACTATAACATATGAAATAATGTGCCACTGTTGGTTCATGCAGTCTTAGGCAAAGAATGCAATAACGCGCTGAACAGCCTAGTTTGGTCGTATCTTACCATACCAACCACGAACCAAGATGGTTCACAATCTCACATAGAATGTCTGAACAGGTTCAAAAGCATCCTTAGTGGGCCAAACCACTTGGAACCACCTGATGCTAAGTGGTTGTGAGGGCCCCATACCAAGTTGAGACCACAATAACAGGGGCGAGAGAGATTCAATACTGTTCTCTCCCTTTATTTCATGGTAAGAAAGGAGAAAAAGGGGGACGGTGGGAAGTTGTTCCTCTAATTCAGGTATTTCCCTCTTTTTTTTCTTCTGTTACATCCAATAAATAGAAAAAAGAAAAAGAAATTAAAAAAAATAAAAATTACATTAAAATTTAGTATTTTCTCATGATTTCATGTTATGCCGTAGGTTTTAGTTAGATCACTCAATGGTACGACTTTTTTTGATTTTTTTGATATATATTTTATTTTTTATTAAAACTATTTTATATAAAACTAATAAAAAATAAAGGAGATGTTAGATTCCAAGAATTAGTAGCATGCTTAGAGCACTATCCATTGCCTTTTCTTGATAGCAAATAGCAATTTAATCAATTTAGTATATTAATTGCTTATTGAATGAAAGCCTAACTTTAACATGATTTCTAGATTAGTTAGGTTATTAGTGCTTAATATAGGCTGAAAAAAATATATGTAGTACCTAGTATAGAACCTGCATTAGATATGTAGCAATAAATAAACATATTATTTTAAACATCAAAACTGAACTCACAAAACTCTATTATTACTCAAAACTAAACAAATAGAGTTTAAGAACATTGAAAAGAAAAGAAGCATACTTTTCGATGCACCAGTAACACCGTACTAATATCATGCTATACTAGTCTCCTATGGTACACAATCTAGGACCAAGATTGCATACTTTAACCCTGGTTCTTTAAGAGAAAATTAGATACAAATACTTTTACATCTCAACCATAGGAACACAAATAGTCAAACCATACCGAACCTAATGGCTCAGGGCAAACCGGTCTAGTACCAGTATGATTCGATGATCCAATTCGATAAAGGGGCCAAGCCACTGTACCACCCTGAACCGACCCCATACTGACTCCAAACCATCCTCTACCATGCCAAACCATCTGGTTCGGCTCGATACAAGGTAGTTCATGGTTTGAAGCCTTGCAGTTCACCTGACTGGGACACCAGCAGTTCAATATGATACACCCATATGAACCATTCTGAAATGACACCAATTTCTGGTATGGCAAAACTTGCATAAAAACAAGAGGAAGTATGAAGATCAACATGAATAACAAATGTATAGTAATTGAATGACTTTACTCTATTTCTGCTATAACACATATGGGAAAGTGATAGCTACTAGTCAAACAATGATAAATGAAGACCAGAATAAGTTACTTAATCTACTTTCAACATCAGTTATATGACAGACTACTTCATTATCACACAAAATAATCAATTTGCTGTCTTGATGAATAACCAGAAACAAATTTCAAGTTAACACCACATTCTTGAAAGTTATGTAGAGAAAGAATAAATTACATGCTTCACAAGCTAACCTAATCATTACATTTCTTTTAATGATGTATCTAGTAAATTATATATGTTAACCAAGGATTTAGGTGCTGGCCTGCTTGGAATGGCACATGCCACAGCATGCCAACTGGTGTGGCACTATGCCACTCATACCATATGCACATGATGCAGCACAAACCATGCTAACCAGTGACCGATATAACCACTCGTACTAGATTTCAAAATGATGATTTTGACTTCAAAGTTCAAAACAATATTACAAACGCTAGTGCCAGTGGGCATACGAATCACTTGCCATCACGAACTATGCCCAAATGTACCACACCAACATGTAGCACAACTAACAGGCCAAGCTTGGTTCCATCCATCATAAGTTCAATCCTGGCTTGTAAAAGAGAAATTCAAGCAAGCCTAAAACAAGACCAAATTTTGAATCACTAGCCCAAGAGTAATGAGGTCTAGCACAACCCATATCCAGCCAAAGGCCCAGATCCAATTGAAAATACATTTATGTCTTTTCAACTGGTTCAGGGGAAAAAGGAAAAAAGGCAAAATGATTGTGCCTTGATCCCAATCAATCCAGCCATTGGTGATATCATCCATACTCTCCTTCACCACTCATCGCATCTCTATTCTGCTGCTTGCTACAGCTGACCACCGCAACAAGTTGTCTTCTCCATCACTTGCTACCACTCGCCAAGTCCTGCTCCACCACTTGCCACCACCACACCAAGTCCTCTCTCTTGAACCTTACTCATCATGTCATCCTTCCATCTCTTCATCAGCAAAGAACATGGCGATCAAAATAGCAGCAAATAGTAATGACTTCTATTGTGGTGGACAAGAAGAGAGTAATTAATGAATGAAGGTGGCAGCCTAAGGTGGCAGTGGTAAACAGCCACGACAGACACGGGGAATAATCGATACTTCATCTTTGAGCCCTATGCTCCACCACTTGCCACTACCACACCAAGCCCTCTCTCTTGCACCTCACTCACCATGTCATCCTTCCATCTCTTTATCGGCAGAGAACATGGTGATTAAAAATGGCAGCACATAGTAATGACTTCTATTGTGATGGACCAGGAGAGAGGTAATGATGAACAAAGGTGGCAGCCAAATGGAGCAGTGATAAATAGCCACAATGGACAATGGAGAGTGATGATACTGTCATCTACGAATGTGGAGAAGAGAAGAGAAGAGCAAAACTTTAAATATTGGTGCCAATATCGTCCACTTGGTCCTCAAAAGTACAGTATCGGGACACTATGATCACAACTGTGACAGCCTGGCATCCTGGTGTCATACCAGGATGCATTTTTTTTGGCATGATTCCCATATTTTCCATTTTCTGACAAATTAATTGCAAAAAAAAGTTAGTAAAGCCATCCTAGATACACGTCTTTTATGTTTAAGCTGGATTTGGGCTGAGCTTCCTTCCTCCCATTCCTTTCTTCTCTCCCTTCCTCTAAATTTCTCTACTTCCTCCTAAGGCACAACCATGAAAGAAAGGAGGAGAAAAGAAAGCTTGCGCACCCCCCCCCCCCCCCCGCCAGTAATGATGGAACTAGCCCTAATACCAACTTGTCTAGATTGGTGTCATGTGAGAAGAGCTGAAAATCCCCACTCATCAAGGAACTAGTGTTTCACACCTATTCTACATGTCTTCCTTTCTATGGAATGGCATTAGAGAGAACAGGTCAATACAATCTTGAAACCTTGAAAGAGAAGGGAGGGGCTGGAAAGCGATCAATAAAGAAGTTTGGAGTAAGCCTGAAGACCACATCCCATGTTAATAAGCTTGCCTAACCCTAAATTTGTATGATAGGCCTGGGCCTGGTCTACGTCCATTACTAGCCCTACATGATGTTGTGGAGTTGTGCCACAGGAAAAAAAGGATTTAAAATATTCTATAATTTTAAGAAATTAAACAAGGATTAAACAAATATTGTGCTAACTAGTGCCTTGTACATATCAGCCAAAACCTAAATCCTTATTATAAAGTCTTCGACAACAACTTTGGCTCACAATAAAAAAAACTTTAAGGAACAATTTTCATATGGTAATACTTTTTGCATATATTAATAGTGTTAAGTTTTAACTTTACATACAAGACCACAACGAAAATGACTTGATCATGGGTATGTTATTTGATACAATACTTTTCTACTATACTTTTTTACACCATCACAAATCTCAATCTCTTAGCATTAATGAATTTTTATAGCTCTTTAGATCCTGATCTTGTATTTCCTTTTGGAATTGTTCCGCACCCTTCTATTGATTGAAGAACTACTAAATTGTGTACACTACAACATAAGTCCAATGAAGGATCAAAGTATCTTCTAGAGTCAACCTAAGAAGTGCTACAAAGCATCAAACTATTCCTTAAGAGGCAATATGAAAGTGAAAACATTAAAAGTGAAATATAGATGCGCGCGTGCATGCGCACGCACACACGTACTAATTTACAAAGAAATATGTAGCAAGAATATTAAATATGTACTTCTTACCTCAAAAGCACATTATGTCTAGAAATCAGTGGGCATCCCTTGAAACACAAACTGGAGCTCAAACCCAACCATAACTCATATAGTAGACACAAGAATGAACCAAGAGGAATGTGTATCAGATCCAAGTTGATCAACTCAACAAACAACATAAGAAATATAAGTCATTCATAGTTTTTCTCAGTAACCATCAATGGTCTAGTTCTTTTGGCTTTATAACTTGGATCTGAGTGCCAGCTATGTTGCTTGACACATAAAGTGCATGGTAACATTCCAATGCTTAGCATGGTATCGTATTTATGAATGCAAGTGTATGCCAGATCTAGCATAAAATGGCATGATGCATACCACGGCAATATTAAGGCAGCATAGACCTTTCAGGTGAGTGAAATTGGAAATCCCAGCTTTAGTCGCCCAGTGGTTTAGGCATAGCACATGGTACTTAAAACCTTGCTTAATAATTTAAAGTTGTAACAAGTAAGAAGAGTTACTGTTTACATGAAAACCAAAAGTGGAACACCGCTAGGAAGAATAGTTTAGATATTACATGAAGCAAATCAAAAGTGATTTATAAGGATTTGTCTTTTGAAAGATATGAGTGCAAATGGCTATGCTACTTTAACCCAGAACGACCCCAACCTTAGTCCAAACCTAGCACCTCATTGGATTTAAAGTTAAGCTTGTAACCTCACCTAACCAATCATAATATATAAAAAGGTTGCATCAAATCTTAACATATGTTAAGCAAATATCAAATACAACCTAGTCTTTTACATTTTTGAAGCAAATATCATAGAAATGGTTTAAATGCATGGTATGCCGTACTACCTCATGCCATCCCATATCAAACATACCATACCACATCAGCACCAAACTACCAAGTCTCGATTTGCTGAGTCAACCCATGTATCAAGTGTACTGACACTATACCAGTGTGACACCGATAAGGGGGTATGGTACCGAGACGGAAAACCTTATTTAAATTTATATTCAAGTAGTAAAATTCTCATGGTTTCAAATGAATATAAGATAAATAACTTAAGGTTTCAATATTCTAGACTCAATATTGACCAAGCACCAAATTGATATGGTACTAATATGATGTCACACCAACGCTTAAAATCATGCTATATCATATCAATATGTGCCACCCCATATGGAGCATGCCATAACATACTGGTATCGAATTGAGACTTTCTACAAGGGGGATGCCAAGTCACTAACTCCTATACTAAGTGCATCGATATTATGCTAGTATGGTACTGGTATGTGTTACGGGACCAAGATCATGAATCTTGCTTGGAACGGCCTAGCATCTCGGTAATTTATTATGACATTATTTTTTTTTTATTTTTTCCCTTGTTTATCATTTTCGATGATTGTTTAGAACAAGAATGGCTAAACCATACCCAAGCGGATGGTTTGGGATGAATCGTATGGGATGAACCATACCTAACAAAACCGAAATCAATACAGTTTAGTGGTTTAATTTAGTACAAAGGCTGAACCGCCTTGTATCACGCTAAATCGCCTAGTTTGGCTCGATATAAGGTGGTTCATGGATTGGAACCTCTCAGTTAACCTAATCAATACGTCGTCAATTCAATACAGTATGCTCCATACCAAACCATACTAGTCCAATATTGAAATAGTACTAATTTATGGTATGACAAAACATGGTTTAAGGTTTCTTAGGATTTTTATAGGCCATAATTTAGGATTAGATGTATTTTTTTAGCCCATGAATAGGTTAATGATCCTAAAACCAATAAGGATACAATTTGAGCAGTAGAATTAAATATGAGCTATATTCCTTCTTGCTCTCCTTTTCCCTTCTCTCTTTACCTCTCGCATGTGAAGGCAAATAAAAAGTTGGCTCAGGCACCTCTTTCGGGCGCATCCAATATGTGACCTATGGGTGCATAATCTTCTCAATCAACATCGTAATATGTAATGATCATACCAGTCAAAATAACCAAGATTTCATGTATCAGGATCCCAAACCCACCCTGGACCCAACATCTCAAGATCTCACTAGTTAAATCCAGGATGGTTAAGAAGGACAAGTGCAAACCAAAACTTGGATGCTTGATTCTGACTACCGCATGTTCATATGGGAAACAATGAAAAGACTGATATTTTGGTAATGGAAAAAAGAACTTTAGAATTGGTAAGTAATTGCCCATTTATAAAAAGAATTTAGAATGATGGAGACTCAAAGCTGGTGAACTAATGTCTCATGGGAGCACCATCGATATTGTTTATAAATCTTAGAAAATCTTCATAATGGCCTTATAAACCATGGAAGAAATGAAGTAATTAAATTACTTGTAGAGTTCAAGGATTTAGAGCCAGCAGCTGATGCCTGTCAAGGGTCAGCACATTTTTTGCATGTCATTCCATGCCAATGCCTGGCATAGGATAGAAAAAATGAGTGCATGCACATTTATACTATAGCACAACAGCTAAGGGACTTTTCCTGTTTCTTTTTGAAGTTTGATATTTTAATGTTCTTGTTCCAAATAAAATTTGTTTTGTAAATAAAATAGCATTTTAACACTACAGAGCACTGTAGAATAAAAATTGTGGGAAACTGTGCTTGTTGAATATTGCCTATTGTATTATTTATATTAATAATGACTTTTTAATAAAGCTGGAAAAGTTCACATTGGACATAAAAATACCAGGCATAGAACTGCAACATTACAAGAGACAAAGAAGGGTCTTGTCAAACACCCTTTGGTTTTCAAAAGTAGATAACTCATTTGACAAGGCAAATGGCATGCATCTTTTATGGTTTAGCCTACATAGCAATCGGTCCTTAGATGTTTATAACTCTATATTATCATTTCGTCTTGTTCCTTAGACAGGTTACCCTTGAATAAAAATGAAACAATATTGCATTTCAATTAAATAATATGAAATGCATTTGGAAGATGAAGAGAACATGATAGTTTTTTTCAAAGCATGTTCTCACTTGGAGGATGAAGAGAACATGACAGTTTTTTTTCAAAGCAAGTTCTCGCTTGCTTGTTCGTTATAGAGTCAATACTCATGCAACCACAACCTTAATTCTTAAATGATAAAATCTCAAAGTACAAAGAGAGGTAGTCCTATTATGTTGTGACATGCAAAAAGAGAAGGGTCTCAAGATTTATTTGAAGGAAAATAAACATTGAAAAAGAAATGAAAACTCACATAGAAAATATAGGTTTCTCAATAGACCAATATTTTGCAAGAATGATGAATTCATCTGTATCAAGCATATGATGCATTAAAGAAAAACATGCCATGAAACCTTGAGTAGAAATTAATCAAAACAATTAAATTGATTCTTGAATTCACATTGTTACTGAATAAGCATCACTTTCTAAGGTTAGTTGGAATAGGACATTGGATAACAAAAGAGAGGCAATTTATACATAGAATGAACTTAATATTTTCCAAGTGATTTGGACAAATATATTGCAATAAAAGGATAAATGCATAGAAAAGAAAAGCAACATTACTAGGACAAACAAGATGGGAACACATTCAAGAATCATAAATTAAGAAAATTAAAAAGAAGCCAACCTTGTTAGAATCTGAGATAGCATAAAATTGAGATTCAATCTTATTGTCATATATCCGATTATTTAGAAGTGGTATATGGGGCTTTATTTCAGCTCCTTCTTCCAATTTGAACTTGTAACTGGAGGGATCAAACATAAAACAAAGAGTTTAGACATATGTAAAGTTAACAAATAAGTGTACAATTAGAGAAGAGCAAATGGGAACCTACGTAGCATCAGTGCAATAATCTGCTTGCCAGATGGTAACTTGTCACGGTTTGTAGGAAGTGTATTTAAATTAGAGTCCACAGGTCGATATGGTATCTTCAACTGCAGAATGTCATTGTCATTAACAATAGTAGAAGATAAACCATGTAACTTCTTGAAAGAATTCTGTATGGTAGTTCTTATGCTAGCATCCCACCTACCAGACTTCTAACAGGATCTACATAAACTTTTCTTCCAATAAGTATAGTGCTTTACCTTGTTTAAAGTAGCAGCTGGAACAAGTTTCTCAGATGCTAATAGAGATTCGGCAACTATTCGCATAGGTGCCTCACTTCCATCAAGTACCACTGCCTCTTGATTGACGTTTATTCCATGAAAAACAATCTAAAATATCAAGAAAGAAGAAAGAAATTAAAATAGCACACACCAAATTGAATATTCAATCTTCTTTTCTCATTTTTGTCTAGACAATTTTCATTGCTGTACATAGTGTATATTAAAGAGAAGCTTCATAACTCTAAGACAGCTGGAAAACAAACACCATACTCCATTTGGCCCATTTAAAGGTCTGTGGGTTCAAATTAGAAGGGCACGCATATCTAACAAAACATAGAGAAACATATTCAAAGAATCAAGAAATACATGACCACAAAAGGAATATAAATCTAAATTGAGGCACATTTCAGCAGTTTCCACATATATCTCTGTAGACTTAGTTCCTCACAGAAACTATTTGAATTTTCCTAAAAAAATCCAAAAACAAAAATAAGGAAAATATAAGAAAACCAAAAGAAAAAATAAAAAGAAATAACTTGTTTGGAGAATTTCCCATGATAGCTACTACCGGGAATTAAAAATAAAAATTAACACAGTCGAATATCACAACTACACTAGAAGAAAGAGCATGAAATAACAATGTAAATGTAGTACCACCATAATTTATGAATCTTAAGATTCTGATAAGACAGAAAGATAACTATATTGTTATATTCAATTATTTAAGTCTTAGCAGGACAAAGGCCAAGACAGCCGAAATGTCTCATCCCAGAGAGACTCTAGGACTGATCTCGCCATCCTATCCCATTCCGTCTCAGCCATAATGCATTAAAGTATCAATTTTAAATCGTTCTAATTTATCATAAGAAGTTCAAATATATTTAAAAATTGAATAAAAACATTAAAGCTTCGCAAATACTTATTTTTTTTAAAAAAGGCATACCAAGCAAGTGCTGGAATACCTGACCAAGTCAGGGATCGAGATGGAATGGGACACTGGATGTCTCATTTTGTGGAAAAACTAGGACACATCTGTCCTATAAGATTTAAACCTTAGTTATATTGCTCAGTGATTCAAGTCTCAACAAGACGAGGGCAATCTTAACCATCCCATCCTATCCTAAAGAGATTTTAGGACCGGTCTCAGTCGTCTTATTCCATTCTATCTCAAGCATAATATATTATAATATCAATTTTTAATAAATATTTTTTTTGAAATTCAAATATGTTTAAAAATAAATAAATTTCTTTTGTTTAAAAAAAAGAAGTATCCCAAGTAAGTACCGAATTGAAGATTGGGACAGTATAGGATGTGAGGCGTCACGACATCACATTCCGTGGAAAAAACTGGGATGCCTCTATTTCACAAGATTTAAAACTTTGATATTACCTATAATTGTACTGATCAGTTCTCTAAAATAAAAATTCCCTGATTGTCTTATGTAGGCTCTTGTCCTCACAAAGTTCAAATGCTTTCATGCAAATAGTTTCAAGTTCAAACAATCATACAAGAAGAATATGCAGCTTAGTAAGCTTGACTTGCTCTTCACAACAATAAACAAAAGAAATGTGCAAAAGAAATATAAGAGATGAAAAAGGTCGGTGAGAACTAAAGAAAAATAGGGAACGAGAACTTTGCAAAATATGCAACATATCCAAGGTTAAAAGTGCTGCTAGCACAAGGCTTGTGGGCCGGTGGCCAGCACAGTAAATGTGCATGTCCTGGCAACATATGCATCATTCCATGCTGAAAAAAAAAAAAAAAAGGAAAGCAATCAAGAAAATAATCAATAAATGACTGTCTTGGCTTGATGCCAAGCTGTCCAACCAACACCAGCAAGGCTTGATAGGGGTTGGCACAAGGTACGCCGAACTGCCTGATTTAGGACATACCAAACCGTATCCATGGGAACTAAGAAGATTTACCATTTTGAAATAATAAATGGCCTGTAATGCCCCATACCATACCAAAATGGTGCTGTATGCACATACCATACCGGTTCCCGATATAGCGTACCTTGGGTTGGCACCACTTGATACTAAGCAATACCACTACAGCAATAGATGCTTGAAGTGGGTCCAGCACAGGCATTCACTTAGAACCAAGATCACAACAAGTATTCTCTCAAGGGAGTCCACTAAAATAAACAAATTGCCTCACATAAGAATCAGTCTTGCAATGTGCAAAACAGAAAGTAAAAAGGCAAAAGTACATAACATGTGGCTATCTTAACACTCAGTACATATCATTTCAGCACCAAACAATAACTAGTTTCAACAGATCTCAACACCCCTTTCAAGATGAAGACTAATTATAAAATTTATGCCAAGGGTAGAACTCCATCAGCTACCTCCAGCTGAAATTCTTTTCAAACACATCCCAAAGCTCATCATTCAATCAAGCACATGGCATAACATTTTTTGGGCATGCAGCTCTACTATTTCTTAATGAAATTTAATTAAGTTGAACACGTATAATGGTGGAAATCAATTGGGCTTGGACAAGTTTATGGAGAGTTAAGAGACAGGTAAATGGAAAAAGTTGCAGACATGAACATGACCAGTTTAACAGTTTAATAAATGGATCAGAATCTCAAGCATGACCATTTCATAAACAGATGGCACAAAAAAACTAGACTAACCAGGTTGACAAATTTGTTAGGAAGTGAAGGGTGAAGATTGAGTGAAATTATTCCACTAGTTGGTTGTTTGATTATGGTATTTGTACTTTTCTGATGCATTGCATGCACCAAAAAAATTGAAGCATTCATGGACATTAAATGCATTGGTTAAATGACCAACATAACCCATGGAAAAATAACTACACAATTAATATTCATGTGATGCAGAAGTGCCATTCTTCAATGGGAAAATCTAACTTTGTCCCATAAATCTGTAACATCCTGCATGTCTCTTAATTTTATATTTCATTTGTATTGTTGTATGAATCTATTGTATATGTATGTTTCACATGGCACTTATTAGAGTTTCCTAGATCTTAGGTAAATTAAATTAGATGATGAGTATCAGGGAAACATGAAGTCATGATGAACCTCTGGCCTTCAACTAATAGTATCTCATTAAATAATTCAATTTTTAAGCAAAACCAATTTTATACAAAAGTATACTTCATGCCTTGAAAGAGTATAAATTTGACCTATTTGGAACCTAAAAGGAGTGAGAAATGCTTTGAAGTCAGGCTTATTGTGCGGTACTATTATGACAAGCTTGGCATGATTTATTAGATTAAAGTAAAGAAGAGAAAGCGGTAGTTCAAGAAAGAGAAAGAGAGAAAAAGATGCAAGTTTCTCGAAAGCTTTGAAGAACAGGCAAAAGACAATTTCCACCGAGAACCCAATGTTTTAAAACAAGAAAATCCCTTAGAGGGTTTCACTAAAATAGTTGTAACGACCCGGGCCGTAGTATGGATCCATTTCGTTGCAAGAAAGCAAGACGGACAAGTTCACACCAACTTGGACCACCACAATCCAAAACGGATCCCATTAGTACTTTGTCCTTCTTACTTACAATTATAAACCACTCAACCCCTTTTTAAATTCGATGTGGGACTTTTAACGGGCATCACAATCTACCTCCCTTAAAGAAGGGGACTCTCGTCGCCAGAGGCAACCACTAGGCAGGCAGGATTTAAAGGTAGCCCCCACAGGTTCAAAAGATGGCTCCCATCCATGGATGTAGCACTTTGCCCTGTGTGGCACTTAACTCCCGCACTTCCGGCTGATGCATGGCTCTGATACAATATTGTAACGACCCCGCAATACGGACTCATTTCGTTACAAGAAAGCAAGACGGACAAGGTCCATACCAACTTGGACCACCATAGTCCAAAACGGATCCCATTGATACTTTGTCCTTCTTACTTTATAATTATAAACCACTCAACCCCTTTTAAATTCCCGATGTGGGACTTTTAACGGGCATCACAGTAGTATTTATTGATTTGCAAATTTATTGAATACAATAGTAGAAATTAGCGAGGAAATGAACTACAGGGTTTTCATTGGGTTCAATACAATTAAGTTTGTCTTGATTTATGATTATAGTATGGTTTCAATAGGTGCAAATCTTTGTAGTCATAAGATTTTGGAAAATTTATTAACTTAAAGAACATATCTAATCTATAGATTCAAGTTTTGTACTGAGATTCTTAAGGTAGGATTTAATTTAACTAGCCTTAGTTTTCCTTTGCATGAGTTGAGGTTCATATTGGAGTTTGTTATTTTCTTTTAATATTAAGATTAGGGGAAAAATCTTTCATATTTTTACTGATAACAAAGGACTTCTAATTTTTTATTGAGACCATTTAGGTTGATTAGGCCTTGGACCTGGCATAACAAAAAATGGTGATAATGTTCCTAAAAGACAACATTATGCATGTTGTACCACAAAATTTGTTGTGCCTGATAGGAAGTGAGATTGGATCTGAAATTCTATGGTTGCACTGTTCAGTTGTACATCTTAAAATTTAGAGAAAATCGAGAATTAATTTAACTCCTACAAGTGTTAAACAATGAAGGAGAATCAAAGCTTTACTCTGGGGATGACAATACTTAGTACACTTCTTTGGATCCTTGTTTCGGTTAATATAGGATCTGAATTTTGACACAAAATTTGGTGTGACATGGAGGCCTGGACAATGAACCAGTCAAACTATAAGCCCCCTCAATGATGGCAGGGTTAACTGTACCAGCCAAGTTGCCATCACAACTTAAGATGTGTGAGTGCCCTGCGATGGCATCCGTACACCTATCCAGAGACCTCTAATGTGTTGGAAGGATGTGATAATCAACTAGAACACCTTGATCTGATCAGATAAATAAGGATGCGACGCCTTCAATCCAATGAACTGGGACTTCTCACAGAGAACAATATAAAATAAGAGAATTTGCAAAAGTAGGGTTCTAAATCATCTTTTCTTTCATTAATTGCTTAACAAAATTTATTGCAATCCCTCAATTTATACTAGTGAGAACTTAAGTCCCAAAATCTATGTTGGACTTCTAGTCAAATTAAAAGGGATTACAAGTTTCCACATAGTCATGACTAGTAAAAATAATCATGGAAAAGCTAAAATCTCCTCATAACTAGATTTCGACTTCTACATCAACTTTGTCTTCGATCACATCACCTAATTCTTCCAAAATTGTGAGTACGCTTAGTCAAAATCTTTCCCTAGGAGTAAACTAGGACAATATATACGTCCTTTGATCTAGAAAGCACCAAGAATGGAATCCTTTTCCAGAGGTTATTTTCGATCTATTTTGAAGTGCAGACCTACAAGATGGTATAATGTTGATTTGAGATTTTAACCTATGTTACTCAAACACCAATTTTTATGGCTTGAAGACATAGATAGGGTGTTGTCAGATATAATTGTACTTAAAATTACAGTTCTAAGTTAATTAATTGATTCAATCTTTCTCCTCAGCAATAAATTGCAGATTTAAAGTATAGGTGAAGTTTGCTAGAGTTAATATGTTTATTGAATTTGCAGAGACCTATGAATTGTTGTCAGTTAGGAGATGATGTAAAGATGTTTTTGAATGTTGGAAAGTCTACAATAGGGACTAGAGTGGTAGATTGAATTTCAGAACATTGACAAGTTTAGTACTGTGAGCTGTCATGATTTAATTTCTATGCAATTTATTTAATATGTTTCAAATGAACTCAAGCTTCAGTTGAGATCAAATTGTACCTTTTTGTGAGTGTTGGTTGCCATAATTGAAGAGCAATAAGTAATAAGTAGCTATACGCAATGTCATTTAATTTTCAAAAATAGATCTACAACTTTTTGTTTGTTTGTTTATCAAGAACTTTGAAATTATTAATTCTCCTTGGCATCAGATTATTGCACTTTGAATGCATCTTTATATTGGAATCACCAAAGTTCTATAAATTAATGAAAATTCTATTTTGTTGACTGCTGTTGTATTTTGAGACTCCCAGCTACTCATATTTGAAAGTGGATACTGCCCAATAGGGGTTAAATTATTGGCCTTAATAATCTCAGTACAGAAAGTGAACCGTGAACCCACTCAGCAAGGGGTTCTGTTGCTGATGTTTGGTACCAACAAACTGTCACATACCCATGAATAAAATATGTTTGGGACCTGAGGTGGAGAAGGTCTGAGTCCTAGTTAGCAGGGACTACATTGCTGGCCTTCAGTTCCAAGTGAGTGGAACTGATGAATCATGTGACTACTGTCTGCCACTGCACTAAGTACGATGTACTAGCTAAAGGTCAATGGTTTAATGACTTCAAGCTTATTTACCAGTGTGCTATATATATATATATATATATATATATATATTAGTATTATTTTGAAATATGATTTGCAACTTATATAGATTACTGAAGATGGCTAGCTATGTTCCATATGCTATTTACAGTCTATAGATTACTGCCCATTGTTTACAACTGTAATGGTAAAAGATTTTTGAAGGAATTGTCATGATTGTTTTTATAATATTATTTTCTACCAATGGTTTCACACCATGGGCTCGTTTTACTCCTTTATATTGTATATTGCTGCTTATTAAGCAGCATGGCACAGTATTTCTACCATTAACAATCGAGGGTTTTTAGCAAATCAAGAGGAGTCAAGGCATTCATGCTAGATTGTTCCATGAAATTGTTGGTTTTTTGTTAAGGATTTCATTACCAATTGGCTTTGGAGGAAAAGTCTTCTTTAGCTGGAGCTTTTATGATTGATGTAATTTATCTTCATGCAGAGAGTGGTATGGATTGACATAATTTGTAATGATAGGCAATTTCATAAATTATTGATTTATTAAGTATGATAATAAGTTGTTCATCATGTGGTTGTAGCAAGTTATTTTGCTTTGGTAAATATGGATTATAATCTTGCTCATGCTATGACAAATTTTGGATTATGCATAGCAATGTACCTATATATGTATTTGTTTATAAATATATATGTACTGGCACAGACATGTTTATGTATGTGAATACAAAAGAAAGAGAGAAAAAACACATAAATGACCCAATTGAAACTATACCTGTAGACAGTTAAATACATGCACATGTTTATATACATGTGATCTGGCGGATGTAAGCTTGTGTACACCCATGCAATTTCATTAGTTTATGTATAAGTGAACACAACACACAAAGACACATTGAAGCACGTCAACAATTACAGCCATACATGAAGACAATTATAAAAGAACCACACAAACATTACAACACAAACGTGAAATAATACATTCTAAGCCACCACAATCAGATACATCAAACGAAATAGTCGCCAAGACACATTTTTTGGTACCTCAAAACCTCAATAAGGCAGACATAAGGCATGCTTTTTTAGCTCCTTGATAAAGTTGCCTCACCTTGATGCAGGGAGGCACTGAGATTACACCGCATGGGCACAGGTGCAACTTTAAAAACATTAAGAAAATGTGATTTTATATGAGCTATTAAACTATTTTATGAATCTCTACAAAATAATGTGATTTTATATAAACTATTGAACTCTTTCCAGGTTTATGGATTATGATAATTTCACAGTGCCGTATTTTATTTTAGAATCTTTATTTAGGCATTCATAATAAAATATTTTAAGCAAACTTAAGTCAAACTATCAAGTTAGAATTTGATCAAGCGTTGCGCTTCTATAGTCATTTGCTTTTAGCGGACACGTTCAATAATTTTGATCAAGGATGCTAAGCTGTTTAGCTCATTTCATCTATCACACAATCTTTTCTAAAGGGTTGTTGAAGGATATGGTGGACCCTTTGAAAGAAAGAGGACTTAGCATTTCAATGTTGCTTGTGGATTTAGTAATGTTTAAGTGGCATCAGCAATATAATGTTGTACATTTTTTCACTTATCTTAAAGGCATTGTTTTACATGACATCCACTATGCCCAATATTTTTTGCTTGGACTTTAATTAAGACTTATGGTTTATCATAAACTATCGGTTATGATCAACAATGGTTCAGAAATAGTTTTATTTTTTTTATCAACTGGAATGGCCAAAGCATGGTATTTAGTAAGTTCAAGTCTTCGGTCAGGGCACCATAGCCCTCAAACCTGACAAATTCATATTTTGATAATTAAAAATAATCAATTCAACAAAAAAGGCTTCAAAAAAGTTATATGATATAATATATATATATATATATATATATACACTGATCAATGAAAATACCTCAAAATCAACAATTGTAGATTCATGACTGCCAATGCCACTGGACCAGAACTGAGCAATAGCCAATTCCATGGTCAAACCACCTTGGACAGGAAAAGTGAAACTTTTAAGAGAAGGAGACGAAAATGTCACAACTGCCTCCCACTTAATAGGTCTCTTCAATGGACAGATCTGTAAACCACAATGTTAGATCTTTCACCTTATATTACCAAGAAAAGCTTGCACTTTAAAATAGACATAATGTTCTTTGGAAGTGTTCACCTGAACAGTATCAATGAAAAACCTCCTAGTAGTATCAAACCCTGAAGTTTGCATTGTTGCCTCCACCCATGTAGCACCAAGTGGCACGTCAATAAACCTCCTTTCAATATGACCTGTTGAGTAAATAGAACAAGCAAAATTAGAGTCATACACATATATGGAAAACTCATAAGAACAAATATGACAGCTTTTTCACATGAAGAGAAAAGAAGAATGATCGTGTAAGATTTGACATATGATAGCACGAAGCAAGTCCAGATTCAGGACCAGGAGTGCAGCTAGTGCAAGGGAGCATTCATCTATAAAAATCACCTACAAATAGCTTCATGAGAAACTACACGGGTTTAGATGCCTTGAAACAAAACTTGAAATTATCCTCATGAAAAACTGGGAATAGCAAAAACAGTGACATTAATACCTTAAAGAAAACCAAATGTATGATTTATATATGGCTTTTGATTTCAGTAAACATTTTCAAGTAAAATATACAATTACTTAATGAATGACTATAAACAAGCATAGTAGTTTGAAATAGGTAAAACTCACTTGGCAAAAAATTAATATAATTTGAGGTGCTTGTTACACACAGCCGCTGGCTGGCTGGCTGGCTGATTTTGGGACTTTCTTATGGCTAGCTGATGTTAAGCATACAATATTTAGACTTTGGTTGGCTGATGAGTTAGATAGTAAGTGATGTTTTATTTTTTGTCATATATAAGGATAAACAGCAATAAGTAGTATAATAATGAAAGCTAAACTTTATTATTAACTACAAAAAGCTTTAAATTGCATTAGTAAAGTACGTTAACCGCCAAATTTACTTCCCAGCCCTCTTCACGATATATGATTTTCTGTATATCTTTATAACTTTTATAGGAGGTATGTATTAAATTATGAACAACCAATAAGTCCTGCAGCTTGGATGGCATGCAACTTTGTATGCCACTGTTGCCCTTTAATCTGATTGATCAGACAAGAAAATGAACATTGATAGCCAATGTGAAATCTTAATCTGCAGAAATCTTTCTGTAAACAATTTTATAATCAGAAAAGCTATCTTCATTGATATCATGGATCACTTTTCCATGTTTCCAGGAAGGGACCGCATCTCACAATGTTCTAGTCTCAGAAGTTTCTTTGTCATATTGTTTTCCCAGCTCACTTATAATCATAGGTTTATAAGTCACATAAGATATGATAGGTTGCATCAATCAAGTAGACCAATTCTATACCAAAAAACCATTGATTGGAATATCAAGTCCAGCCATCTAGCATTGCCCCATGTCCTCTGCATATGACTCAGCTTAGTCCAATACCAGTATGTGCATCTAAGCAGGATCTTAGGGTGTATGCATAAGTCAATACTCATCATTTGGTCTCTAGAGGATTGTTTATTAGGCGATCAGGGTTTATTGAATCCAATGTTTTAAATCCCTCGAGATGAGGCTGTTCCAGTTTTTTCATAGAATAGGAAATGCCACCATCCCGCCTTATCCTAATACTTGGGACCATTTCGATGCCGGGACAATGGTGGAAGGGTCGCATCCCAACACTTAAGATGACAACCCATCCCAACATCCCACAAGACATCCCACGGGACTTTAAATCATGATTGAATCATTTCATTAATCCTATATTAGGCTATAAGACATCTAGGGTTTTGTATGTGATCCAAGTCCATTATTTGGAGAATTAAGCTTTGTATTTGATTTAGACCAAATGCTAAGGGGCTAGTGGGCTCTAAATAGCTTTAGAGCCCATCAGAAGGCCCCTAATAGGCCCATTGCTTCTCAAGCAAATGAGATCAAGTGAGCCAGAGGCCTAATCTAAGGAAGCCCTTCTTTCTTCATTCAAGAGAAAGAGGGGCCCCCTAGCATGCATGCCCCTCTCTTTACACTTATGCAATGCAAGAAATAGAGGAACGGAGCAATATAGCGTGCTCCATCAAACCCAGCCCATCCTCCCTTTCTCTACCATAAATAAGAGGCCTAGGGTTAGGGCTAAGCAAAGTTGGATAACCATTAACATTTACTAAACTAATACCGAATTTGTACTGAACAAAACCAAATCAGTAGCATACCACCAATTTAGGCCGGCTCGATATTTTTTGTTATTTTTTTATTTTTTCAATAGTTTTAATTCTTTCCACTTTTGATGTGATATGTGGCTGAGAGCATCTTGTGAGCTCCTATCCTCTCTCTCCTCTCTCTTCCATTAAAATTATTTAAGAGGATGGCATTTACTTAAGATCTCGTGAAAATAAACAAATACCGCAATTTAAATTCAACAAAAATATCAGAAAAATCAAATTCTTTAAGAAGAAAAAGTTGACTCTCCCTCTTAACAATAAATTCAAAGAATTTCAAGAAATCATAGTATAGCAAATATAAAGTTAGGATACTTCCATTTCAAATAAAAATCTTAAAACACAATTGTAAGGCTTTGATAAATACTTCATCAAACTTACAGGATTTTTAGAATTAGATAGGATCGCAATAACAGTGAACATCACACTGACCTATATTGATTTGATCCACAACTTATCAAAACAATAAAATTAAACTTGCCTTAAAATTCTAAGTTTAAAACATATTTTTTAGGGTCCAAACTATGACATGACTCCAGACTATCTCAGCTTAGCCATATAAATGGAATGATAAATAATAGATAACAAATTAAAAGAAAAAAGAGGCAATAAAGACTAGTAGCAGATTCTTCAACTTTATCTTTAAAGTAAGTATGCAACAATAGGGGAGGATCAATTGCTTGTTTTTCATGTCAGCTCGCCACTCATCTGCTAGTTGTTCTTTCTTAAAGAAAAATAATTTAAGTCAATTTTCTTTAAAAATAAGAAAAACCAAAAGATTAGTCCCTCCAATCTAATGGCATGTCATAATCTGGGTCCTAAAAAACATTTTAAACTTACAATTTTATGGAAAGCAAGGATTATCGAACCATCCTGAACCAGTTGGTTCAAGGCAAACTAAACCATGCCTGCTAGAAGCTGGATCAGTTTAGTGATTAATTCGTTTTAACAGTATCAGGTTAGATGGATGGGTTCATATTCGACCCATTTAATCTAAATAAAGGCTATCACATTTCATTGTATTCATCTAATTCCTCTTACGAAAACCTAGCTCCTTCGCATTTGCCCACCGCTCACTATCCTTTGCCAATTGTCAGTCGTTCATCGTTAGCCACCAATCTCAATTGCTCATCGCCAGTCGCCATCGCTCACCGTTTGTCGCACATCCACCACTAGAATAGACATCACAAGGAGAAAAAGGGAGTCATCAACTACTTGTTAGGTGGCCTACTCTCTCTCTCTCTTCCCTTTCAAGCTTTTTTCCTTTCACAGACCACCTCCCTCTCTCTACCTCCTTCAGCATCTCTCCTCTCACTATTATGCAACATTGGTTTGCTGTGATTTGGTACCATATGTACCAGTACCATACTGAACTAATCATCAATCAGCATGGACTATTGGTATGGCTCTACAGATCTTGATGACAAGTTCAATTTTATTATCTTGAAGAGTTATGGATCAAGTCGGTATAGATCAATGTGACATTCACTGTTATTGTGATCTTGTCAAATTTAGAAACCTTGTAAGTTTGATCAAATGTGACCAAAACATTACAAATTATATTTTAAGATATTTTTTTGGTATTTTCTTATTTCATTATTTCTAATTAATTTTTTATGATTTTTATCTAGGATAAAAGTAACCTAACTTCAAATTTACTAAACTCTAATTTTCTAAAATTCTATGAATTTGTTCTAAAGAGAAAAGAAATTTGATTTTTTTGATATTTTTATGAAATTTATATGGAGGGGTATGCTCTTATTTTCATGAGAAATCCTAAGTAAATAGAAAGAAAAGAGGAAAGAAGAGAGAGAATGGCATTTCCTAAAATGATTTTGAATAGAAGAGAGAAGAAGAAAAGATGTGAACTCACATGACAACTCATACAATGCCTTAGCCAAAATCAAACCGAACCAGCCCGAACCAAGCAATACAACGTAGTTCGCACCAACTTGGCCCAATTTAAAGCCTGTACCAAACCGATAAGCAAAAACAAACCATTTTCCAATTGGTACCAGTTTGGTTCGGTTTAGTACATCTAATCTTGGGGCTAAGGACTACAAAGGAATTTCTTCTCGTCATAATTTTGTCATTTTCTCACTCTCATTGGCCATTTTTTAGGATATTTAGGGTTTGAGAATCACAATCAGTGTTGTTAGCCCGGGTAGACGACACGAGGAAAAAATAAATAACAAAACTGTGGGGTAAAGTATTGAGACATCTAATCAAGGTTCTCATGCTTAAATGGCCAAAGGCGGGAGGCCGTTTAAAGGAGATAATAACTCCTGAGCACCCAAAATGACAGCCTTATCCCGAAAACAAACGGAAAAAATATCCCATTTCATCCGATGGAATGGAGAGAAGAGCTTGCCTTTTACTCCCAGGGAAGTTTCCTTCACTGGAGATGAAGACCATTGAGGACTCCAACAAAAGCCAACATCCATTGGGATGTTGAAGAATTGGGGGACGTACCTTCTGAGACACACTGGGACACATCTAAATTGATATTCTTCTGTTGATAAGCCCATCTACACCCTTCAGTATAACTGCTCCTCAACCACCATATGCAATTGCTCCTGCGGATTTCATTTCCCCGGATGAGGCAAAAGCGTCGGTTACCTTACAAACATCTAGGATCAGGGCGCGCACTTACAACCACCTAACCCCAGAGCACGTCCTTACTTGCACCTGAAAATACAAGTGCGGATAATTGCCCATCCCCACAAAAGAGTCATTTCTGCCCTGCCTGTAGGAATGATTTTCTCTCTGCTATGGCCAATGAAATGTCAACACATTATCTCAACCAAATAGAGGGAAGTCCTCCCCAACGGATAGATAGCATCCAACCAAGGCTTTTTCCAGCCCACAGAGGCTGCGGGAGTACACTATACTGGGGCATAGGTAGGCAGCCCCCACCTGTCTTAGCTTTCAAATTAGCTTAGTTATAGATAGGTCAAAAGGTTTCAATGGGCGCGTTAACCCTGGGTCCATTTATTCACGGATCTAGATTTGGATCTGCATCTGCCATTGGTGGTTATTGATCTTGGTCTATAGTTCGGTTCTACTTACAGTTCTCTAGCACACCTAATGCGGATCATAGTGAAAGTTCTCGCCACACTCTTTACCACCATGACTTCTTACTGCTCTTGCAGCGGATCTTGGTACCTGAAGACACACTACCCTATCACTTACACCAAAAGTCTTTCTCCTTCCCATGGGTCCCATTCCCGCTATAATCCGTACTCGGTTCTGATTTTTTCCAACTCTCACTTGGTTGCTGACAAGGTGAGGGTTATACCTGCCCTATGGTACATGCTTTCGGCAATCCGTGGTGTGTGTTGTATTCTCTCGTCTCTTTCTCCCTAAACCGTTTGTGACTAGCCTTAAGCTTTTTCAACTAACTCAGAAACAAGTGTTCAGTCGAATCAAAACACAGTTTGAAAAGGTGAATCGGAATGGAGCCGAGTCTGAATGCTTTCTCAAGATGATGATTTTCTCGCTCAGCTATAACCATAGACGACTATTTGGGTCAGCTCTAAGGAACCTTTCACGCCTCCCAGCACTCATATAGTCATTTTTCTAGCCCGTTGAGCTACTAATAGGAAAAAAAGGTACCTCCCTTCTCCAGGAGAGTCGAAGTTCAAAAAGTGAACCTTGGTGGTAGAGCCAGAAGCACCAGACAAGATGTTTCGGGGTGTCCTTCCTGCAAGTATACTGATAGACTCATATGTAATAATTCTTTCTATCCATCTCTAAATCATGGCGCCCAAATAGTGTTGATATGGTCGGTAGCGAGCATAGTACAGTGGCATTTACGTGTTCCCAATAGACTTGAAAAATCACCGATCCTTGGATCGTCTCGTCTCGCAAGCACAAGAGCCGAAAAGCACTTCCATTATGGACATCGGGAAGGCGACGGCACCGTAGCCATATCAAACTCCTTGCCTAATGAGTCCCTTTCCATGATCTCCTGTCACCAAACTCTCAGATTTGCTTTTCCTTTACTTCAAAATACTCTACTAAAGGATTAGAAGCATCTCGACTCTGATATCTCACTCACACATCTCGAATTGGACATGACTCAATGACTTCATCCACATCTCGATTCGCGATATCCCTCTTCCACATACTTGAGTGGAGTGCTCATGCCCTTTATCAAATTGATATGCTGATGCATATAAACACTCAAAGAAGCATATAAAGGCTGAAAGAAAGTACGATTCCCAATACACCAACTGCACTCAACTTGCAGCCTTCACTCGCTCATTTGAAAAATGTAGGCACCCAGCCAACAAGGAAAAAGTGACGACCACAAGCCCTTTGGCTATATAGATTTCATCACCGATTCCGTATGGTAACAGCTTGTGGACAAAAGGAACAATCGAAGAACTAACTATAAAAAAAATGAACTTACTTAAAGAAAGGGGCAATCGATGTTCTTCCTCTTGGAAAGTAGATTGATTGTCTCTCCGCTTTCTGCGCAACCTTCCAACCTGAAACTTCCTTATACATTACATGATGGGACCTTTCTTTTCGGTCATTTGACTTGCAGTCAAATTCCCTGGACTTGAATCAATGACTTAAGGCCTATTCTGGAAGATCAAATACCCAAATTTTATAAGCGTACCTTCCTAATTAATGTATATAGATTCTCGATTTTCAATGTAGACTTCATTTTTATTTTAGTAAAGATATTTCTAAGATTATCAGAATTACAAATGTGTTTTTGTCGGCCATTTTGCAAAACCTTGTTTCTGCATACAGTTAACAATATCTTCACAGAACAAGTTTAGAGAAGCTAAAGTATTTTAAGAACCGCTAATTATCACAAAATGGTCACGTTATTTATGCTTGCTTTTTTAATCATCTGTTATATCTTCTAAATAATGTTTAAATGCATCAACATTCGATTTGATCAATCAGGAATAAAATCTTTTGTAGAAAAAACAAAGTATGAAAATAATGCTAAAATTATATCCTTCATGTATTAAGGCTCATTGATTCCATGACATATTGTAGGGGTTGTATAATTATGGCAGTTCACTGAAGCTTCATGTGCTGTGGACTGTGTACTGCTTTGGTTTCATGCAATACTGAAAATAATGTTTAGCTAGTGCCGATACACTGAAGATAGAACTTTGCTTGAGTTGGCTGCTGTTGATGCCTTTATTAGGTTACCCATATCATATCTTATCCATAAAATGAAAGCAGGACCTGACAACCTAAACAAATGAATTACATCTATTGAGTATTTGATGCCAGGTAATAAGTTTTCAAACATGCAATTTCAAGTTTTCAACTATTATTAGGTAGTATTTATTTATATGGAAAGAAGAACTCTGCCAAGGCTAGTCCCAAGCCTGGGTGAAGGAGAAGGGTTGTGTTAGGTAGCTGACAGCCAACGTAAAGCTTCGTCAGATCCCCTAAAACATGAATCTACTAAATGAAACTATGCAAAGGGCTAGAACGTCCCCGTTAAGGACATGTTGCATCTGCCTGGATGTTTCAAAATGGGCAAGGGGCATTGTACCGGCACTCGGATGTAGTGATAAGTGAGCAAGGGTTCATGCACTATGGACGAGTGAGGGTAAAAAAGTTAGTTCATGATAATCAGCTTAGAGTAGCAACTTAGAATATAAGAACACTAACAGGTAAAGCAATGAAGATAGTGGACACTATGATTAGGAGAAAAGTAAATATCATATACTTACAAGGGACTAAATGGGAAGATGAAGATCTAAAGAAATAAAGAATACATAATATAAATTATATTACACTAAAAAATATAAATAGAAATGGTAGTAGGAAAATTGTAGACATAAATTTTAAGGAATATGTTGTTAAGGTAACTAGGAAAGAAGACCAAATTTATCACTAAATGTTAGTTCATGATAAGTGAGCAAGGGTTCATGCACTATGGACGAGTGAGGGTAAAAAAGTTAGTTCATGATAATCAGCTTAGAGTAGCAACTTAGAATATAAGAACACTAACAGGTAAAGCAATGAAGATAGTGGACACTATGATTAGGAGAAAAGTAAATATAATATACTTACAAGGGACTAAATGGGAAGATGAAAGATCTAAAGAAATAAAGAATACAGAATATAAATTATATTACACTAAAAAACATAAAAATAGAAATGGAGTAGGAATAATTGTAGACATAAATTTTAAGGAATATGTTAAGGTAACTAGGAAAGAAGACCAAATTATATCACTAAAACTTATAATTAAAAATAATATAATTAACATAATTAGTGTATATATATCACAAGAAGGATTAGACTAACAAACTAAGACAATTTTGGGAAGACATAGATGAAGTGATGCAAAAAATATCATAAGAAGAAAAAATAAATATATAAGAAGATTTTAATGGACATGTAGGTAAACAGAAGGATGGATATGAAACGGTATATGAAGAATATGGATTTAGAGATAGGAATGAAGCTAACATGAGCTTATTAGATTTTGCAGTGGCGTATAATCTAACAATAGCAAACATTTGTTTCAAAAAAAGAGATGAACATTTAATAACATTTAAAGTGGATCTAATAAAAGCCAAATAAACTTTTTCTTAACTAGAAAGGTGGATAAAATAACATGCAAAACTGTAAAGTTATTCCAAGATAAAGTTTAATTTCACAACATAGGATAATTGTAGTAGACATATGGATAAAAATAAAATTTAGAGTAAAATATAAAACTATTAATTCAAAAATTAAATGGTAAAATTTGAAAGGAGCAAAACTAGAATTATTTAAACAAAAGTTAGTAAAAGAAATGACTATGAATATAAATAGTGATCCCAACTTAATGTGGAAAAAAGAGACTATATGCATAAAAAATATATAAAAAGAAGTTCTAGGAGAATCAAAAGGAGTAGGACTATTAGCAAAAAAAACTTGATGGTGGAACAAGAAAGTTCAAGCTATCATTAAGCTTAAAAGGATAAGCTACAAAATTTGGCAAAAGGATATGGATGAAGAAAGTCTTAAAAAGTATAGGAATGTAAAGAAAGAAGCTAAAAAATATGTAAGTAATGCCAAACTTAAAGCCTATGATGATTTATATAATAAACTAGATACGAAAAAAAGGTGAACATACTATATATAAACTAGCAAAATTAAGAGAAAAAAAATAAAAGATCTTGACTATATTAAATGTATTAAGGATGAAGATGAAAGAGTCTTAGTAAAAGAAGAAGAGAAAAAAATGAAATACTTATTTTAAAAATTATTAAATAAAAATAATTTAGTAAATTTAAGGATAGAAAGATATGATAACCTAAGAGTAAGAAATAAAAATATTTTTTTTTGTAGATTTAACATGCTTGAGTTAAAAAGGCTTTGAGTAAAATGAAAAATGCAAAGGCATTAAGGCCAGATACGATCCATGTTGAGGTTTGGAAAGGCTTAGAAGTAATTGGAGTCATGTGGTTGACCAATTTATTTAACAGGATTGTAGCAACTAAAAAAATATCGAATGATTGAAAAAAAAATATATTAATACACATATAAAAATAAAGGAGATATTCAAGATTGTGCAAATTATAGAGGAATTAGGTTAATGACTCATACAATGAAATTATGTGAGAGAGTAATAGAAAATCGAATCCTCGTATAGTTGGAAAAAGGCTTAGATAAGTTGAGTAATAGAAAATTGAATAGGAGCTGAAACTTTGGTGTCAAATAATCAACTTAGATTTATGCCTGGAAGATCGACCATGGAAGTTATTTATTTATTAAGAAGATTGATTGAGAGGTATAGAAAAAAGAAAAAAAGACCTTCATATAGTCTTTATTGATTTAGAGAAAGTATATGATAGAATACGTAGAGAAATAATATGTGGGTTTTAAAGGAAAAAGGAGTTACTAAAAGGTACATAAAAATGATAAAAGATGTATATGATAGAGCAATAACTATTGTTCAAACAACAATAGAAGAAACTAGTAAGTTTTCAATTAATGTAGGTTTACATCAAGGATCTACCTTAAGTTCGTATTTTTTTGTATTAGTTATGAATTATTAACTAAACATATTGAAAATGATATCCCATGATGTATGTTATTTGCAGACGATGTAGTGTTAATTGATAAAACTAAATCTGGAGTAAATGCTAAGCTAAAGATTTGGAGAGAAGCTTTACAATCTAAAGGTTTTAAGATTAGTAGAACTAAAACTGAATACATGAAATATAATTTTAGTGAAAGTAAAAATACAAATGAAGAAACAACGAAGATTGCAAACCAAAAGATACCAAGGAGTAAAAAAATTTAGGTATTTAAGATCAATTATCTAACAAAAAATTGAAATAAGTAAAGATGTGAATCATGGAGTTAAAGCAGGATGGATTAAATAGAGGAGTGCTTCGGGAGTATTATATGATTGACGCATCCCATTAAAATTAAAAGAAAAATTCTATAAAATCGCTATTAGGCCAGTTATGCTATATGAAATTGAGTGTTGGGCAATACTGAAACAATATGTGAATAAATTAAGTGTAACAGAAACACACATGTTAAGAGGATGTGATAAAATTTTAAAAGATAGAATTAGAAATAAACATATAAGAGAAATGATAGAAGTAGCCCCAATTAAAGATAAAATGAGAAAATTGATTATGATGGTTTGAAAATATACAATGAAGACCTTTAGATGCTCCAGTTAGAAAGAGTGGTCTTTTAACAATCCATGGTAAGGATAGAGCTAAGGTAAACCTAAACTAATATGAACAAAATAATTAAAAAAGATATAACTATTTATAATTTGAATGTCAACTTAGTCCTAAATATAGCAGAGTGGAGGAAGCAGATTCATGTAACCAACCTCATGAAATTGGGAAAAGGCTTAGATGAGTTGAGTTGGGTTTGGAGAAACCCTTACTGGCTTACAATAAGCAAAACAAATCCAGAGTAGGACTTAGCACCGATATCAAGAATAGAGACCATATGCATCATTCTGAACAATAGTACAACAAAATATTCTCTTTGTTGATTTGATCAATAGGATTTGAGCACATGATAAATATATTTCAAATCCCACTCCCACTATTTATACAAGAGAAACAAATGCATATACCATGGACAATACAAAAGCATGGTAAAATTTTCCTTCTACTACATATTTTCTCTACCATGCTTTCATATACCACATACACTTTAATGCCAATGCAAACCAACTATAAACACAGTGTTGCAAGGTAAGTCTAGAGTGGCAGCTAGATAGGTAGAAATACAAAATTAAAGGACAACCATGTGAATTAGACTTAATTGAATCCATATTTTGTTGAAAGGAATGGCCTGCTAGTAAAACATTAAAGTAAAAGATTCACATTAACAATCCAACATGGGATACTAAGCCAAAATAGGCTACCGCAATATTTTTGTTCCCAGATCGAATAACAAATGAAATATGCAATAGAAAATCATTTACTTGTAATGATTCAATGCACTACCCAAGACTAGTTACAATACTCATCTTCTTGCCCTACATTTTCTCACATAAACTCACCATACTTTGTATTCTACAATACTCATTATTATAAAAATGTTCCTTATGGAAAATGAAAATCAATAAAGTTCCACCTTTCGTTTGGAGGCTGGACCAAGCCAAATTGCCAATTTAAACACCTAATTTCATGCTCTGTCCTTTTAGAACTGTTAAACATTAGGAAATGTCAATTGCAAGAAAGTATAAAAAGTTAACTTTTTTGAATTGTAATGTGATGACTTTACCCACAGGTCGGTAGTACTCATAAATGAGTAAAGATGCACATGCTTTTGTCCGTTTTATGATGGTCGCTGATATTAAATAGTTCTACCTTGTACTATCCTTTCTGGCCAATATCCAAGAATGACACATGGCTAACATCATATAAATGAATGTGATTTTCAAATCCATCAACATCAAGGAGTTCAAATGAAACTTAGAAATTCTTTTCTCTACTTCAAGGCATCAGTTTTTCATTTAAGAAATCAATTTTTCTATCAAATCATCAAGTTATTGTTGAAATCAGTAGGTGATCAATCCAAAGATGAGCAAGTTTCACTAAAGGAATGCATTGTCAAGTTTAACATGACATCAAGACAGGCAATGAACCTGATCCTATGGTAGGATGGCTTGCATCATTGTTTCTGATGAAAACAGCAACATTACTTGTGGCTTTCAAAAAGATGTTCAAACAATATATTTGAAAACAATCACTCAGCATGTCCTAATTAAATTTGTGCAAGACATATCTCATTAATGTCCTCTCCATGTAATAATTTTCTCAATTCATGGAACACTTCATTTATTATAGGTTGGCAATGGTATGAACTATGAAAAATAATAGATTTTTTCTAAGCAACAAATACCAATCTTAAAACAGCAAAAAAAATAATTCATCAGCAAGTTAAAAGGATACCTGGTTGAAAGGAAATTTTTGAAAATGAAACTACCGGAGGCTGCCCTGTTGAAGGAAAAGGTTTTATGATTGTAATTGGCACTCGGAAAAGAGGACCACGCCATGGAGCTTTGCAGTCTATGCCATAAACTTCATGATAGTGCAGGCCACTGCCAAGATTTGTGGGATCCACAACTATGCTGCAAAAGCAAAGGAAATAAAACAACTATAATAACATTGCCATCACCGAAATCCAAGGTACATCAAACCGTCCCGAACTGTCCAGCTTGGAGGCATACTGAACCGTACCAGAGGAGGATGGGGACAGTTCACTTTTGAAATGGTACGGAACCCACACCACCCCATACTACCCAAAAACAGTATCAAAACGGTATTATGCACCTCAAACTATACTATACCAAAATAGTATTGGTTCTCGATATGGCAAACATTGCTGAAAACTAAAAATAATCAATTGAGCCAAGCTAATTGAATGCAAAAATGAACTAAATAGTTCAATATAGAAATGGAGCAATGAGCCTAAGAGTTGTCATTAAGCCTTCTTCCATCCTTTTCCACAAGGATCTATGGATCCAAATTCACCATGCCTTCTAGATCAAAGATATAGAATCATCTCACCATGGGTTAAGGCCTGATATACGCCGTTGACCTCTACCCTGATAGCTTAAATTTTTGGATTCTAGTGGTCTGAAAAAGAAGCATTCAAATCAATAACTTTGTTAATAGTGTAATATTGATATCTTCATTGGCACTTGAACGTAGGATTCCTGAAACAAGCTATGAACTGGATTCTAGACCTCCCAAAAGTAGTCAAGATCCCCTGGCAACTATCATGTTTGTACAAATCAGGTTGCAGCGAAATAGGTGTATTGTGCGCCAACACTTGACATCAACTAGAACAAAAGGAGAAACATTTGTCGAAGGTTTGCAACTAGAATGATAAGATATGCCTCTTTTTTCAATTCTTTTTTAAATATAACAAACTTTAAACACCTTATACTAATGCACAGACACACTTTTAGATATATATATATATATCATTTAAACCAATGCAAATAATTACAATATTACAAAACACTATAGAAATTCATACTGCTTTCAATCCTTTACCCATAGTAAAGGACTCCATCCTTTAATGTTTAGATTGCTGACAGGTCAGCCACATACAAATCCAATGGCATGTATTTCTAGGTGATTTTTTTTAAAAAAAAAAACAAAGTAATCTGATTGCCTATATTTGGACCGCACACTCTGTGGGATTTGTAGATTGCTGAGCTTCTAGCAATCTAAAAAGGTAAAGGACAAGGTCCTTTACTGAAGCCTTACTGAAGCCAAACTCAATAACATTATCCTACTTCCTATTCAACATGTGCAATACATAGTCTTAACTCCCAAGTAATCATACCAAGCTTCGCGGTCTCAGTACCAGACTCCATACCATCATCACACTATTACAGTGTCAATACACCCAATATGTGGGTTAATTCAGTGTATCGAGACTCGATATGCACCTATGCCAAGTTTTGTTTTGATGTCGGTACAGTAGAGTATAGTACATTCGATGGGGGGGTGGTACATATGGGTCTGACATACCATGATCATACAGATTTAGCATTACACAACTATTTTGCACATTAGTGGCAAAAATAAGCTACATTCATTCTAAAACTTATAAAGGCAAATGTAGTTATTTTTAAATATTGACAGCAAATAGATAGGATTGTACACATATTTCCAATACTATAGGAAGTCTATATGTTGTTTATGTTGTGAAAAGTTTATATATTGAAATCTAACTACTATTCCAACAAAGAAAAATAAATTTATCATCATTGACTCCAATAGTGTAATACCTTGACTTTGTAACATCCTAATGTTGGCTAACAATATCGTTTAATTTGGATAAACAATAATCTTCACCCATGTGTATGTATGTAGCCTATTTGGAAGCGAAGTAATTTGTATGATCAAACTTTGGAGGATATAGTGAATATAGAAGACTAAAAGAAAACTCCTAATGAGATCTTGTTAAGGATTGGATTGTATGTTCACATGATTTAAGCCACCTCATATTTCATATTTTTTTATTGATTCCACTTCCTGCTTTCCCTAGTAGGCTACCACCACCTATTTAATGTCACCTCATGCTTTGCACACCTCATGGTCATCTACTAAACTGCCACCTCCTACTTGTTGCCACCTCATCCTAATTACTGGAATGACACCCCATGCTTATCTTTATTTAAAATAGCCACCTCATGCTTGGAATGCAGATGCCTTGCTAAACCTTACAAATTGCATTTTAAAATAGTTTTTACTATATTTTCTTATCATTTTTAAATTAAATTGAATTTTTTAGATTTTTATCCGAATTAAAAATACCCTAACTTGATGTCTACTAAAACGCTATTTCCTAAAATTCTCTGAATTTATTCTTGAGAATGAGAGTTAATTTTTTTATTTTTAAGGAATTTGATTTTTTTTGATATTTTTATTAAATTCAAATGGGGGTATTCCTTTATTTTTAAGAGAAATCTTAAGTAAATGGACATTTACTTAAATGATTTCGAATAGAAATAAAACAGTGAAGAGAGAATGAGAGCTCATGGAAGGCTCTCAACCTTATATCACACATTAAAAAAGAAAAAAAATGACAACTATGATAAAAATGATGAATTGATGGCTTGACTAAACCAAAAGGGCAATGGAACTGATCAGTCCAGTTTGGTATGGCAATCCTTTGTTTGCTCTATATAATAAAATGGCCTTTATTTCATAATTACATGTCCCGAGGTTTACATTGTTTAGTATTTTCTTCCATAAAAAAATCTAGCCATTGATTGATCAAGATAGTAGTCGCACAAGGGACTTTGAAGAGCTGAGCTCCAGGTTGTGACAAACAGACTCTTAAATTCTTATAGCAAGAGAAACATTAAGCATGAAGAATTCTAGAGCACCTAAAGTTGGAACATAGCCGGTTCATTATGGTCAGGTACATAGTTCAGAGAAGTATGGTACGGAACATAAAGCTATTCATCATCTCATATGAATTGATGCAAGAAAAATTGTCACCGCATCAATAAACATGCCGATATCTAAGGCCGAGCTACTGAGCCGAACTAAGGCCGAGCTATAGAGCCGAACTATCTGGCCGAACTTCAGAGCCGAACCATCTGGCCGAGCTATCTCAGTACTTCGAAAAGGCCGAGCTATATATCCGAACCTCGGCAGGGCCGAGCTATCTTAGTACCTCGCCGAAATCGATCCTCATCCCTTCAACGTAAACGCTATTGCTGCTTCAAACCATGCCGGATATCTCGGAGGATGAACCATCCTGATCGCAAGAATCGCGGAAAGAGCCTTCCAAAATGGGAACAGGAGCCAAATACAGCACTCCATCCATGATCAACGGGATAGCTTCATCAACTGCCAATCCCCGTAACTATTGGGACTCCTGCCTTATCGGATGCCAATTCCCTAAAACGTGCCTAAAAATTAGGTAACGGCTCACCTCCTTGCAGCGTACAAATATCAAGTCCTAGGACCCCCCAGGTGCGTTCTCGAAGGCAATCTAAGTCCAAAAAAACAACTCTAGCAAAGGTCAAGGAGGAAGATCCTTCTGCTAGAGCCTTCTTCTCTTATCTGTTTGCTCAAAATCTTCACTGACTTGGGCATCAGAGGGTCTTCCACAGAGACCATCCCCTGTGATTCCTGCGTGAGGACTGCCTTGCAGGTCCATCCGGACAGGAGAGCGCTATCCGAATCCGACGTGCACCGCCCCCAGGCCGAAAAATGGATTTTCACAGCAACAAATTCATATCAAAGAGATGTCATACATTGATAAAGGCTGAGACCACGAATACAGATGAACACATTTGAATGAAGGTAAACACTCTTTCATGGACATGAATCTAATTATGTATACCGATAGGGAAACATTGAGGTTTATTGCGATCACCAATAACCTTCTATTCATATGAACCATACGCAATGACGTCTGAAAAGATTAAAAATAAGACAAAACATACTTACTTGAAACTACGGCCATTATTTGTCAGCAAGAGATACTCAGGAGCTCGAACAATCAATTTATCACTTGAATGTAATTGTATACACTCCTCAAATGGAACCAATTGCTCAAAATTATTAGCATCATCGTGGAACTTTGGGTCAACTTTAACAGTCCACTGTAAGATATAAGAATTGATTTCTTCTCAATAGACAGAAAAGACAATAGAAATGCAATACAAAAAGTACATACACAAGTACTATATTCAAATGCTCAAAGCAGTGTTTCAGCTGGATTTCATAAATTTTGTTTCTTTTAAATAATATATATCTCCAGTAGTAAAGATTGAGGGGACTGGTTATTAGTTGTTCCCAATGTTCTAAGAGCTAATATTGTAATTTATAAACTTAAGCCTATCAGATACCTGGCTCCATTTGTTTGGTATCATAAGATTAAAGAGAGCAAAGAAAAAGTGAACAGAGGAATCTGAAAACAAGCAACATAAACATGTTCCAGCAGCTTAATATACCACTGACAAGAATACTTGCAACTTTTTATGAACTATGAATACAATAACATATTAAATTCCTCAAGAAAGAAAAGGTACAGACCTTGAAAAAAGCCAATTTAACTCCAAGCATGGAATTCATACAAAAGAATAATTTAAGAGTCTCTATCTATATAATCTTTCCAGGGAAGAACTTAAATAAAGGAAAAGCTTTTGTTGAATTGTCAAGCAGAAGTGGAATGTTTTATAATGAGGCATATCGAAATTCCACTTATTCGTAGTCTGAATTCTGAAATCTGAAGATAGGAATAGTATAACAAAGAAGATTAATGAAATATTGGCTAGAAGGAAAAGAAACTTTTCTTTGAAAGGAAACATTGTTCTCTTACATTCTGTATGTCCAGCAATCTAGATATACTTATGCAGACCATTATGATGCCAGAGAATATAATTCTTGATTTAGATAGAACCAAAAAAAAAAAAAATGAAAAGGGGACTACATTATAATGTCATTTACTTTGATAAGGTCAAGCATGTAGAAATGGCCTCTATAATGGGCATGTTGTTTAGTTAATGGGATATAAACCAAAATCTAATCTCAAAGTGGTTTCAGAAAATTTTAAATATCATTTATACTTGGCATGATAAGACCATCAAATCTATTAGATGATAAGACCATCAAGATTTGCAAAAGATAACTGGTATCTAACAAGTAATACGATTTAACTGTGACTTCTTTAGGTTCAGCATCCAGAATAAAGTGAGTATCAGGTTTTATATAGACTCGCTTCCAGCTTAATGACCACCATCTCCTCTCGCCAGTTTCCTGAGCTTTCTAGAGTCCCATGGGATGACATGTACCCATCTAAAAGATACCAGGCCAACTAGGAGAGGCTCCTTATTGCTGCTCTAAAGTGAGAGAAGACAAAAATTACACTCATATTTAAGAGATAGTAAACCTAAGAGCAACCTGCATGAAGATAATTCATTTAGCAAACTTCATAGACATGGACCACCGATGTCACTTTCCTTTCTTTAGCTTAGCACTTGCTTATTAACAGCAGAGTCTGTTGCTCTTTTGTTTTACCATAAGTGAGTATTAATATCTCTTCTTGAGTCAAAACTTCCCTCTAGCTACTATTTCACTAGTTCTTCAAAGGAAGCTTGTTAATAAAGGTACTAGCTAGAACATGGGTCGTTCCCCATTTGCTTGGAGTAACTACAAAAAGTGTAAAAGCTTATGCCAATTATGAACTTATTTGGAACCACTTCTTTTTTTCCTTTTGGCCAAAAGAATATCTGAATTTGAATGATCCAAGTCCATGCTGACAAGAGGACAGAGTTTTATGAAAAGCTTTTGGACTTTGAACTTAATTCTTCATGTATGATACAAAATCTATATCAATAAAACATAATAAGGGCCAAGGATTTGGCTTCTCAGTTCCTCCTATTAACTCAAGCTAGTATTGTACCTTTCCAACAAGAGAACACTACCTAAGATGCATCTGGTACCAGTTTCCTCATGAATTGAGGTGTTCTGATCATCGTAGTTGATATTGATCTGGATAGAACAACTCTCTAGCTGGGTAACTCAAAACTAACCAGGACAGGAAGGTCCATGTCCATAACAGAAGAGAGCATGAGGGTTCACGTATGTCTCCCTGTCCCTCTTTGGTCTCCTTTGGTTTAGGAATGCAAGAGAGGAAAATAGAGAATAAGAGGATGGAGAAAAAGTGGGGAGGAGAGAGAAAGGATAGGAGCAAGGGACAGCAGAATCGTAGATCATGCCTCCTCTCCAACAGAACATCATGCATCCGATAAGGAGATGCACCTCCCCTAATTACTGTTTACATGTCCAAAAGTAATGAACAAAAAGGCAAATCATGCTTGAACTTTCCCGTGTAACATGAAATTAACATTCTTGCGAGGTGGGGATCAACCTACAACACTATTTTTTATTTACTAACTACCTTTTTTATTTTCTAAAAAATTATATTACTATTGAAATAAATTAATTACAAAAAAATAATAAATAAATAATTTAGGGAAGAAAATTTTGTAGCATGTTTGCACTATTAAGGGGCACATGATACTAAAATATAGTAGCGATATCTGGCTGAATTTTGGGCAAGTTCAACTGGAACCAAACCTGCGCAAAAAATTGATATAAATTAACGTTAACCTAACTAAAAGGCATTTATTCATATAAAAAAATGTAGTACTACAAAATCCTCCCAGCAAATATAATTTTTGGAATTTTGAAAATTTAAATTTAAAATATAAAAATTTGATTAGATATTAAAAAATGTAGAATAAGTGGCAGATAATTCCAAGCTAACCCTTTGATTGTTAGCAAGTATAATGTTAACTCTCCAAATTAATCATGTTAAATCATAACTATTAATTAAATAATGGATTAAAAGTGAAAAAAATTAAAATAAGATTTAGATTTATGAAATGTAACACATCGTTACGCAAGTTCAAAGCATTTATGAAGGGCATGTGACAGATATGCACCTTATTGCTACCTATTTATTTTTAAAAAATCTAATCAATTTTTAAAAAAAAATAAATAAATTTAGATACAACTTATCATTAGAATAACCCATTGACTATTTATTACGGAAATTGCAGGGAATAAAAATCTTCTCAAGACCGAATGGAGCCCAGCAAGAAGAACCCAAAGGAACCATTATTGGATGGCACCATGGAAAGATGGGGGCACCTAAAGGGTAATGTCCAAAAGTGCAAGAGGGTTCCCAATGGGTGGCCATAGGAGATGTCCAAAGCGCAAGAGGGTACTTAGAGAAGTTTTGCTTACTTAGACAAGTTTAACCTATGATAAGGGACCACCTGTTAGGTTTGGAGGGGGCAAAAGAGGTCAAACGAAACAGATTGCCAGGTCTCAAAAGGCTAAGATAGATCATCTATAGGCAATGGCTAAGAGAAGTGCTTGTAACGAGCCTACTTTAGATGGAAGCATCAAAGACTCAAGAGGCTTTTCCAGCCAATCTAAAAGAGCAGTGGCAGTGTAAGGAAGGCACAGCCCGAGGTCACATTCATCTATATAGCTTGCTAGGTTCAAGGAGCCAATATGTCAGGGCTAGTCCTATCAAACCCATGTTCAGTGTATTTGTTAAGAAACCTAAAGAGGTCCTATGATATATGACCTTGCTGCATACCATATCCAAAAGCCAAGCAGCCCAGAATAGATGGTTATGCAAACAAGGATAATAAATTTATAGGGACTGCAATCAAAAAATGGTTTCATTTCATTTACATCCTAACACTTGCATTGGTGGACATTTGCATCCACTCTATGGTTACTGCAGTGCAGGAGCCCGGCACAAGGGTTGAGCCTTTTGCACCATCCTAGATACACCAACCCATATTTGGATGCAAATGTAAAGGATATCAACACTTGGATTAGCTCATTCAAAAGCTCATGAGATGTATATGGAGATAAACTTATATGATCAATTTTCTGGTCTATTGTGACAGAAGTTCTTTCCTTTTAAAGTCAATCAATGCTTCTATTAGATTCATGGCTCCAATTAGATACTAGATCTGATGAAGGATTGTCTTAATTGTTAAGAACATTAGTAAGAAGCAAGGTTTTAGGAACCGTAAACCAGTGCCGAACCAAACCAAACTGACAATATATTGATGTTTAGGGCTGGTTCGCCATTTTCTATAATTTTTTTATAGTTTTCAGTTTTGTTCTTTTATGTGGGTATACAGCGCCGAGGCCCCGTGAACTCTCATCCTCTCTTTTATTTGCATTAAAATTATTCTCGCTTTTTTCCTCTTTCCTTTCAATTTACTTAATACTTTTCATGAAAATAAGGGAAATACCCTAAAGGTGGGCACTGGGCCGTGCCTGGCATGGCACAGCCCAGGCCCGCCGGGCCGGCCAATTTACCGAGCTGTTCGGGCATGGCCCGTTAAAAAATTTTTGGCGGCCTGGCATGGTACATGGCCCATTTTGGGCCACGGGCTGTGCCAAGCCAGGCGCGGCCCATGGTGGGCCGTGCATGGGCAATTTTTTTTTACAAAATTGTTGGCTCAGTCTTTTTATTTTTTAAAAAAATAACCATGCCAGGCACGGCCCCTGATGGGTTGTGCATGGGCAATTTTTTTTTACAAAATTATTAGCTCAATCTTTTTAAAAAAAATAATTTCTTCATTATTTTTTTTACAAAAAAAAAAATTTGGCTCAGTCTCAGCCAAGTGACAGAGGATTGGGTTGGCACCTTTCAACAGTAGATATCTTATTCTCTTGTAATTTTTTTTTCTTTAGATGAAGTTACCGAGATAGCCTTGACCACTCAGAGACCCTCGGTGCTCGAATACACGGATGAGATACTCGCAATTGCTGCAAATGAAATAATTGAGTTTTAGTGCTCCTTTGTTATTTTCTTAAATAATATAATTTTTTAAGCAAAAGTTATCCAAAGGCCATTTTTAACTTTTTATACGTTTAGTTGCATAAAAAATAGTTTTTAAAATAGTTTCTTATATGTAATTAGAGGTGATCAAGCATGAAAAAATGCAAATTTGACTCTCGTATCTTTAGAATGAAGATAAAATTATCAATGTAAAAAATTATAATTCTATTAAAATTTGAATTTTTTAAATTCATGATTTGAAAATTTTATAAAACAATTTTGCATTATGAAATGTCAAAATATACAATAATAGCCCATAGTTTCAGAAACAGCACCAAATAACACAAAGTACTAAATTTTTATTATGTACTTATCTTATTAATATTATATATATAAATATATATATTATAATACATTCTAGCAAATAAACAAAAGGCATGGAGTTGATATTATCATTTTAGTCAAAATAATAGCAATGATAAACTTTAAAAAAAAAGATATTTACTACATATAATAATTAGAATTTTATTTACGAAACGATGATCTCCATTCTGCATATGATGAAGATCAAATAGAGAGTTTAGATGTATTAGCTTGGTGGAAGAGTGTTAGAAATCAATATCCTGTTATGTCTGCCATTGCACGGAATATTTTAGCTGTGCCGATGTCCACAGTAGCATCAGAATCCGCTTTCAGTGCAGGACGGCGTATTCTGGACGAAAAGAGAAATAGGATGACTAGCGAGACGGTTGAGATGCTTCTCTGCTTCAAAGATTGGTTGGATGCTGAGGCGAGGCTTCAAGATAAAGATGGACATGACTTAACCAGCGAAGATGATGATGACACAAATACTACTGATGAGTCATCTCTATTTTATAATTGTATATTTTTATTTTTTTAATTATTAAAGTGAGTCATCTCTATTTTTTCTTCTTTCTTATTGTATTCTGAAGGTCAGGCCTAGGCCCCCTCCTTTCATGTACCATTTTGATTTTAAATTAATAAACTGGTAGGGGTCTATGCCAAACCCCCCACCATTAAGATGGCTTCATATTAATAAATTCTTTTATTTTTAATAATTTTTTAATTTATTAAAAATATATTTTTTATTTAAATTTTTTATCAAGCCCTGATAGGCCGTGCCGGCCCAGGCCTCGGCACGACCTGGTACTGTAGCAATACCGGGCCGTGCCAGGCACGGCCCGATGTCCATCTCTAAAATACCCCCACCCTCCCCCCAATTTGAATTAAAAAATAAAAAAATTATATTTTTTTAAGAATAAAAAGTCAACTCTCCTTTTCAAAAACAAAGTCAAAAAAGTTTATAAAATTTCAGTTTAGCAAATAAATTAGAGTACTTCCACTCCGGTAAAAAATATCAAAAAATCAATTTAATTAAGAAATGATAAGAAAATAAAATATCAAAAAAATTATATTAAAATATAATTTGTAAGATTTTTCAAACTTAGATAAGATTACAGTAACAGTGAACCTCGCACTGACCTATGCTAATTTGATCCATAGCTTATCAAACAATAAAATTAAACTTGATATAAAATGATAAGGTTAAAACGTATCTTTTAGGGTTCAAAATATAATGTGTCACTAGACCGAAGGTCCCCTTATTAAGAAAAAATCTCAACCTTTCAGCCCACATGCTACAAGAGCCTTATATGTAACCCAACCCACCCCCCACTCATCCCACATCCAAACCGGTCAGGACCAATCCAAGCAGTTCAATACGGTTTGAACCAGTTCGCATTGGTTTGGGGGTAATACCAAACCAAAATTGGTTCTTAAACCAGTTTCTGGCCGATTTGGTTTAAGTTTGCCTTCCTTGGTAGCAAGTGTATTTTTCAAGTTATTAAGAACAATGGCCTATAGCATAAGAAGGAATAAGCAAACCTAATGTTAGGGTGGCCACATTTGCACTAGACTCCTCCTAAAGAACAGTGCAAAGACCTTGTGCTGAAGGACATCAATGAGTTGCCTAAAGTACAAAGACTCGGTATAGTACCAAGTCTCAATTTGCTGAATCAATCAACATACTAAGCATGCCAACACTGTACTAGTTTGATACCAATAGAAAGTCTAATACCAGAACAGTTAACCTTGATTTAAACCCAATTATTGAAGACCTTAAAACTGAAAAAATTCAATGAAAGCAGTAAAAAAAAGAGATTAAGAAAAGAAAAAGAAAAGGCAGCATCTAGGATTAGGATGTTGGCACATCCCATGATTCCTTAGCATTGTACCAAACCCCAAGACCAGGCTGGGGTGGGTGATATTACTGAGACTTAAAACTTTAATCCCAATCAAGGTTTCATTGTGGTATCCAAGGTGTTTAACTAATCCAACATATTCTCGTTGTGGACCAGAGGATGAGGATTTGGAGCATTTATTTTTCAAACGATCAAAGGCAAATTAGTTTAGAAGGAGAACAAGAAGCACAAGAGCTTAAAGTTATTTTTGAGCTTATTACAAATGAGTTCAATGAAATGAAAGGTCTCTAAACCTTTCTAAATATAGACTGAATTCTAAACCAGCAGATCAGAAGCTACCCAAGTCATCTAGGTTTAAGAATTAAAATAGATTCAGATAGATATAAGAGTGACAAAGATGAAGAATCAGGTACCATTACAGATGACACAAAGGCGATATTAGACATGAGCTGACTGGTGTAACAAAGGAGTCAAGACGTATCCATGTCGTCAAGTTACTTGCAATCAGAGATAAATTAAAGTTGACTAAAGAAAATAGTTTTAAGGAAGACCCTGAGGAGTCTGCACATTATTGGCACAATCGAAGATCATTACATTTCCAATGTGCCTCATGAGGCTAATTCAGTTAAAAGCAATTCTTAGGGAGTTTTAGAATTTAATTTACCGAAACCCTATTGTGACATGTTTTCGTATGTAAATAACTTTCATCTGCATTAAACTTTTTTCTGAATTCAAAACAAAAATATTATAAAACAAAGAACATTGTCTCACCTCACTAGTCTGTTGACAAGCACTAGCAGCCCTTAGATAGATCCCACGTAACGTAGGGCCTGCAATCCATATAGAACGTGATTAGAAAAACAGTGATAGATTTTCTTCCTTAAATATTATAAAATGGAAATATTGAATTATTTCCATAATATGCTTATTTAATGCTAGAATTTTGCCATAAACACAAAATTCTAAGTTGAGTCTAATCTCATAAAGTGTAAGTTTGTATCTTCCTCTCTCATACAATATACAGGTCTAAATGTTCTCAAGTTTACAAATATAATAAATTTGCAGACAGAAAACTGAATATGTTGTTTTTTATTCTACATTTTTCAAAAAAAATATAAAAAGGGATGATTCTTTACTATCATTCATTATGACATTAAAATTAAAAAAAAAAGCACCAAGAGAAGCAGAGAACTCACTTGATTTCCCAGACTGATTAATTGCTATTCTATAGCAAACAGATGGGAAATTCCTGGATTTCTGAACATATTCATGTGCCCTGTCATGAAATCATTACAGCAGTGAAGCCAAAGAATAACTAGAACTCAGGATAAATTATATGATATAAGGTTCAAAATCCCAGCCATGTACTAGAAGCAGGAGGCAAAGCCAGGAATAACTAAACTAACCTATCAACTTGCAAAAGTCCATCGCCTGTTGTTAGTTTGTCTTCAGGTGTATCACCTATAGGGGCTGTTGTGTTCTCCAATGCCTTTCTCACAGCATACGGACTTACAGGAATTCCTTCAGCCTGTAAAGATGGGGTTAAATGCACATACTATTTTTTTATACTGTTCCATGAAAACAACTAGATCTCATTGTCAAAAGTCAAAACAAATTATATGCACCTTCATAGCACTAATAAGTAGAGCAACACCCCCACATGCAGATGGAGATGCCATGGAAGTTCCATTCATAAGCATGCGCCGCTGCAGGGTCCATGTTGGTACAGGAGCCACTGCTCCACCTGGAGCACTTATACAGACACCAAGATCCCCATCGACAGTTGGGCCTCGGCTAGACCTGTAAATTTCAATATAAATTCCAATGTTATATACAGGTCAAAATAAGCGAAAACCAAAAGAAAATAATAAAGAAGATAGCAAGTTCACATGCATGTCTTTGAGAAACCAAGAGATAGAAGAGCTTTACAAAATTCTCTAAATAACAGTGACAGTTAATAAGATTAACTTATCTTACTTAACCTACATGCCTCGACCAGCTTTCCAACATGCATAATATGAACATGATAAATCTGATTGATTGATACAGCAGAATAATACCGATACTGAACAAAATGAGATATGAAGTGAAAATTGCAGAAAGAACCCTTCAATTAATTTATAAAAAGGTAACTTAGAAATAAAGTCAATATTTCCAATTGATGAGATAGAATATTTGAAGCAAAATTGCAGAATAAGCCCTTCTGTCCAAGTTTCACCGTACCAATGGACACCACCCCATATCAGCATATCGTACCATGCTTGTACCAAACTAATACTTGATATGGGAAGCATATGTCAAGTGTCCATACACTGAACCAACTAATACCAACACCTTTCCAACATGGTACCAGAGAGGGTATCAAAATTGGTATTGCAAACATTGCTTCTATTGATACATAAAAAGAGAGAATTTAGCAATGCAGTCAACATTTTCACTTGTCTACTTGAATACTGCAGAATAAGTGAGGCTCATTTGTTTGTTGTTGAACTTCACAAGGAGCTATGGTTCCTTATTAATCGTATTGGTAAACAACATTTCAATTTGCTACAAAACAATTGGAAAGGGTTTGTTGTCAGCACAAATAAGCATGGTCAGTATAAAACCATCCAGAGTATTGTTTTGACAAATTGCATATATTTATTCTGCATTAGTGATTATAAATTAGGTCCAGAATGTTGTTTACAAATATTGTATAGAAAATTGGGCTTTTTTAAAGAATGAAGCCAATGATCAGGGTGTAGTGCAGGCCTAAAAGTAGAGGTTTTTACAGCAAATAGGGTGTTATTGCACAATACTGACTGAAACTGTTGAGGAATTTATATGAGATATGAACGCACATTTGAGTCACCACAACAAGAGATGTGTGCCAAAGGTTACAAGATATCCCAGTAAAGATGGGAGATTATTCTATGCAGAAGGGTCAAGAAAAAGGATCAGAGATATAGAAGTCAAGAGAAGATTAAAAAATGGCAAATAGCAAAACAAGTCCTAAATAGCAAAGATTCACCAATCAAGTTTAAAATATAAGTATCTCACTAAATTCCTCAGAAAATGTTGTTTCTGAATAGGTCGATTCTGGCTTGAAACTAAACAAGCTGGATCAACCTTGCCTCAATTATAAGATAAGGCTGATTCAGGCCAAGGTTCATATTATACTAAGAAGCAGTGCCATTTCAATATTGGATTGATGCAGTTCAGTATAAGGTGTAACTGATCAACTCATACTGAACCAACAACACATCGATTAGGTGAATCGGAAGGCTTGAACTCATAAACCATCTCATACTGAGCTAAATTGAATGGTTCAACATAGTTCAATACGGTATGAGGTCAATATGAGGTTGGTACAGCGCAGTTTTAGGCTATGTAAGTTGGTTTGGGACGGTGCCGACTATATAGGGTGGTTTGGATGGTACCATCCTTGTACCAGTTCTGCACTAGTACAATTTGGTATGCCCCACACTAGAAGGTTCATCCGCCTACCATGAGTCAGGCCTAGCTCATTTGAGTTCAATTGATTTGGACAACTTACCATACTTATGGGCCTAAACTTCAGCCATGGTCAAGAAAAGTTGAGTTAGTGGAGAGCATGGTACATTGCCATACCAAGCATACCATATCATACCAGTACTAATAGGAAAAGCATACTGACACTTGGTATGCCCTCATATCGATCATACCAAAAAGTACCGATATGGGAGGGGCATATCAACACCCAATACGCCCGGTATTGAGCATACCGAACGTTTTGACCGTGTTAGATTTTTACCAATATACCTCTTAGTACCAAGATGAAAAACCATGTTGGAGAGTCATAAAAAATCAACTAGTTCTTATTTTTTCTTAATTCATTAGAGCAAGCTAACATGTGATATCGTCCCAATACTATTATAGTGGCTGAATTCTTGTTTAAACTTGTCATAACAAATCATGATGCATAGCATTCTTCTTAGGAACACTTTGCAAGCATTTCGATGCATATAGGGGAATTTATCAAATTGTATTTGAGTTCCAATCAATAATTTCATACCAATATCAAAACAAACTAAAGGATGTCTTCAATTTAGATTTCCGGTCATTTCATAGGTTTTGATGTTGAGTATATTAGGTCAACTCTTCAAAGAATTATATTTACCCAACCACTTAGTTCCCATTTGTATTATTATGATATATTAAGAGAAACACAATTTAGAGTTTTGGCTTATTGTTAAGAAAAACATAGACGAATAAAAAGCACACAGAATTGAAGCATGTATCATATGCATTAAACTTTTCATGTGTCTGCTTTACCCTATCAACAACAAGTAATTGCACATGCCATTTACTAGTACGTTTAAAATTGATGAATATGAAGGAACAGAAATGTGCCACAAATTATACATATAATACTGCAAGCTACTACATTACCCCTTCCTACACCTGAAATGATATGCACAGCTTTTATCTACAAGAATAATATCAGTAGTGTAAATCCTGCCCAGGCTATAAACATAGTGAGGGAATAGGTTTTAAAAGTACATATTTCAATATAATCTTCTGAAGGATCAATCCAAACAGAAAACAGTGCACATAAATTATAAAGAATCAATAAATGGACAAAATACAATTTATGAACAATAATAAATATGCCAGATGGAGCCAAGTAAATGCACTTACTAATAAAATTTAATGCATGTTGACTTAATTATATAAGTATCCTTAAGTAAAATTTTTGGAATATGAGTTCCAACAAATTTTGAAATGATAAAAGAAAATATACACATAGAACTCAATAGCAATTAATAATTATCGATATGTAAAATCTAGAAATGGTATAATCATGATGAAATCCAAAGTGAGGTTCGGATATAATGAATAACATTTTTAATGGCAACAAAAGTTTGTCAAACTTGAATTTACCATGTATATTCCATCCCTTCAGATGGAGCCTCAACAACACAATGAGCTCCAGCAGCCATGGCAGGGGAGACATAAGCACCAACACCAATAATGTTTGAAGTAGTGCCACCAGGTGCACCCACGGTGCTTAATGCTGGTCCATTATTTCCAGCACTGCTAATGAAAATCAGACGGTGCTTGTTTACAACCTGTAGATATAATCGATAGTATAAGCATCAAGGCAATAAAAAAAATAGAAGAAAAAAGTGGATAAAACCATCAACAAAGTAAAAGTTGCATATTGGAAAGGAAATACCTCATTGACAAGGTCAACAAAACATCCATAATCAGGCAGCAATGTAGGCTCTCCATAACTCATGTTGATTAGGTCACATTTGTGCTGCAAGTATCAAATAAGATGGTTTCCATGAAAGAAAAGATTTTTTTAAGCACATAAATAGTATAGAAACTGAGGAACCAATTATAGTGCTTGTAAGTAACATTCATCGAAGTTGTGGATCTTTCCAATTAATTTATTGAAAAAAAAAGTTGATAAATTCTCTAGAATGATTGTGACCTGAGAGGGAAAAGCATATCTAATTACATTTCTTCAGAGCTATGCCATAAAGGAATTGAAAATTCAGCAGGAACATATTACAAATTGCACATACCAGAAGATCTATTTCAAAGTGAAGGGCCCTTCGGTTTATTAGCAAAATATAGCAGAATTAATTATTTTTATTAGAGCTAGGATCAGAGGAGGCACAGCTGAAAATTGAGGGCAGGACTCAGAACCAAGGTCATTGGTACCAATTCCCAATGACTTTACCAACGACACTAGTTAGCACCCTCGAAGCAGAATTAATTCTGACCACATCATCACTAACAAAGCTATGTAGCATGTTCGCTTACATAGAAGAGCAACAAATTGCTATAAATCAAAACATTTTCTAACAATTTAGAAGTTTAAATCAACAAACAACCTCTAAAGATCTCTAAATTTAGCCTCCATGGGAACAGATATTGGATCCAATGTGAAAAATTAAAAAACGAATCAGAAACTGCATAAAATGAGGAAGAAAGAAATGAAGAAAAGTGACAAATAGGGATACCAAATCAATGTCTCTCATACTAAAAAATATTCTTTGCTCTCATAAACAGCGTTACTAGAATTGAATCTGTAGCTTGGCACCACAAGTCATTTCCACTGTTTCACTAATTACAGAGCTCATTTCTCACACAAAAATCTTAACCAAGTTAAACATCAAAAATTATGGACTATACAACAGCATTTCACTTTTGCCCTTGGCATGGCCACAACATTCAATATCTTAGTTCTGCACATGTCAAGATTGCTGCCAAGAAAACTAGTTTACCATAGATCTCACATTAATGGAAATGCAAGCCAGTAAGCATTGTAACAGCTCTATCAATACAAGTACAGTTGCACACAAAAATGTTTGCATGGAACAAGATTTTTAAAACTGTACATTGTAGGGAATAGGAGCAAAGGGAAATTTACTTGACACCTGCTTCAATGGTGAATTTGGTTAAGTCAGCATAAGGTAAACAAGCATCCTAACAAGGACGGTGCTGTAATATGGTTCTGGTACATACTGCCAGTACCAGCCTTTAAGGACCCCAACTGACCTATATTGATAGTGTTAGCCATGCCAACCAAACCACATGTTGATAAAGGACCATACTGCTATATCTACCATACCAATGTGCAATCATTACCATTGTTTGTAAATCATTGCTTTGTCATCTTCTCTCTACAAGAAATCATTTTTAATCACAGATAGATTTCACACTAATATTTTCAGTAATTTAAATTGTTTTTGGCTTCCAAAATCCCAACACTAATTGACAAATACAGCATGTTTCTTCCGAGAAAAATTCACAAAATATCAGAACAAACTACTTCCATTCCTAGAAGATATCAAAGTCAAACAAACTTTAGCTGAACTGTCAGGAAGGTTCCCAATGTAAACAAACAGTAGAGACCTTTACATGCAATACAAGAGTCTGTGTCTAATTGAAGATCACAAACGTTGATGGTAGGATGGAGAACAAACTTTACATAACAGATGGGACATAAAAAAGGACAGCCTAATAATTTAGCTGACATTTAGCAGTCAGCCAGCAAATACCTAACAGGATATGGATCCAAAGAGAAACAAGAAAGAAACAGGATGGAGTGTAAGACAAAAGGCAGAAGCAGCAAAATCAAATTTGAAGAGATAGAGGGCACAGAAATCTCTTTTCACACTTAAAAAGGGATAACTTGATGTTGAACCGTCAAATGATACAATTTAAGGTCAATAGACAGTATGAGGACATATGTTGGCAATGACCAATGTGCACCATACCAATGCGTATTATTCCATGCTAGGAAATACCATATCTAGCGGTACCAAACCGATACTCAGTAAGGAGGGTGCCTTGCATTGACTGAACCTATACCAATACTGTACCAACATGGCACTGGTACAGGTACTGAGTCTGACACCGGTATTGGGAACCTTGGTTTTTGGGTTCAAATCATGTCTCCACATAATGAATAAATATTAAGAATATCATGGTCAAAGATCATTTCTTTAAATTATATTGCAGCACATATAATGAACCGACACAGCACCCTAGTTTGGAGGACATAATTGGGAACAGGTAGCACAAAAGATTCAAGAATGAAGTCGTCCATATGAAATTCCAACCTAATATACAGCCATATCTTAAACAAAATGAGTGTTGAATTTTATGAATATTCTTTCATGCAAAATCTTGCTTGGAATAAAGTTGCAACTAGGGTACAGTTGGTTTTGCTTTTGTTTTCAATTTTTGTTTTCAAAAACCCAAGAATAATAATCTAGACTGCACAAATATGTATAATGAAATTTTTTAATTGTTTTAAAACCTTTAGAGCTTTTGGTGGCAAAGATTTATCGCTTTCAAAAAATGTGCAAACAAAAGCAAGGAATGGCAGAAGTTCTATGCAGATGCTATCTTTAATGCCAACTCCATGGGTATTTTTCTAATTAGTGGGGAAACAAAAAAAAAACGAAAACAAAAACAGCAGGGGGAGGGGGGGAGTAGATCATCAATTAGATCATTCAAAATTTTTAAAAAGAAAAGAATAGTTAATTAATTATTTTCCTAATAGCAGAAGCAATCCTCTCATTGTAACTATAGAAATAAAAGCAAGCTCTTGAAACATAATTCAGCTACCTCCACTGCAGCAATTAATGCTCTTATCAAACCAGTTCCTGTTTCCATTGAGCCTAAGCGTGTATCCTATCTTACAAGAAATCAATTGGGCTCCAGGTGCAACTCCATTTAGTAATGGTTCCTGCATGATAATCCTTGTTTAGAACATTGCATATAGCAGCATATCAGAAAAAAGTTAATAAACAACCATATCAACTGATAATACCTCAGGATGGAAAGCAGCTGCAATACCAGCAACATGGGTTCCATGTGGTGAGCAATCTGTGACTATACTTACAAGATTTCCGTCATCATAAACATTAGTAACAAAAGAGCAAGCGTCCAGTTTGCTAAATATGCCATATTTTTGCTCAATCCTGCAAATCAATTTTCAAGTAAATAACAACTCCTATCAAATGAACCTAACATGTTGAAAAATCCAATTTTTCTCATCAATAATTTAAGATTAATTTGCAGCAAGAGAAAGGAACTAAAAAACCAGATCATATAGAAGAATATATTACAAGATGTCTGTCAATTCCTGTCCAAAAAAACTGAAGAAACAAACACCAGAGTGATAGGATTTTAGAATAATTTCTAGTGTCAAATTGGTTTAAGTTCCCTTCAATACATTAAATTATACATTTCAAATCTTGAAGAAAATTTTTGTTTCCTAGTATTTTATGAGTACTTGTACTAATTTGTGCGACACTAGTGAAGGTTCTGTAAACTCCAGTTGTCTTTTCCTTAATATGCTCTTTCTCGTACTTTCATGGTTTTGATATTTTATCTGAAATCCCAGAACCAAAATCAAAATAATGAATAATTGAAAGTGTCTTTACTATTTGAAAAGGCATAATAGTTTTCTAAGTTCTAACAACCCCACCTATAGCTAGAACGTAGAAACACACACACATAAACATGTATATAGAACTAGAAAGTTATCCTCAAGAATATGAAAATGCACAATAGTTTTCTCTATCTAGAAACACACACTTGCATACATATTATATATTGTATGTATGTGTACGCACACGCAACCCTTGAAGGAAAGCCAACAAGTTTTGTTCTACTAGCTATCATATTGGTAATTAATAGTAAAGTCAATACAATATGGTATGCACAATGTACCAACATAGCATTTTCTTACGCCCAGTCATGGTATGGCTAGAAACTAAGTAGTATGGGTCAGTATAACACAGAATACAGTAGTATGGGGTGCTTCTACTCAATCATATACCAAATTAAACCTCAGTATCATACTAGCATCTTAGTGGTATGGTACAATACAGTATACCCAATCAATACAACAAACCTGGGCTATCAAGTTTATCTTCGGTGATATGTTTCACATAACACATGAAACAGTTCTAACCAGATGTTTGGGTTTTAGAAATGTCAAGGTATAGTAGAATTTATCAAACTTTAAGCTTAGAAAAATACCTTTCTACTCGATGTAAAAAATCAGGATTTTGAACTAAATTTGGGAGATCCACTTTTTTATTTAAAACTTGGACTTTTTAAATATCTATATTGAAGTCAAATAGGGGGGTGCTTCATTATTTACAAGTAAATGAAAATAGAAAAGAATAAAAGGATGAATAGAACATTTATTAGCCTACTTTGTATCTATTTATTAGTTTGTAAGTCCTTATAATAGGCTTTTACTCTGTTTATTGAAGACTTAGGTCTAACCAACCTAACCTGGTAGCCATTTAGCCAACCTGCTAGCCAAGCTAAGAGAACCACCTTAGGGTGAAACTGCCCTAGTGGGCCCCCTTGTCTAAATGATCAACCTTTCCTGCTAATTTTGACAAGGAGGGCAAGCAAGGGATGAGAGAAAGAAGGGTGGATAAGCTAGGGAAGGAGGGAAGAGAACAAGAAGAGCAAGAGGAAGAGGAGGAAGAAGAAGAAAAGAAGATTGGATACGGAATGTGTATTTACTTTCTTCATTACATAAGTAAACTTCTCTTCATGACTTTGAATTAAGATATTATTGGTGTTTTGAGCCCTATGATCCAGTGTTAGTTTTGACTTCTAGACTATACCATCTTTTCCAAAATGTATGATAAATAGAGCCTTTCTTCATGAATTTAAATTTAAGATTTGGTTAGTTTTTCTATTTCATATGACATTAGATTATTTTGGATTTCTAAAATAAAGCTTCTTTCTCAATAGCTATAATTTTCTAAGTAATCTTTCCATATCTCGAATTAAGCTCTGTAATTTGGAAGCAATGTTCCCTTTGTTTTAAGAACTTTTAAAGCTTATGGTTTCTTTGTCTTTCAGATTTTGATTTGGTTTGAAGTATAAATAAAATTTTTAACCTCAAAATCGTTTCAAACTTAGGACTTCTTGAGTTTTTGGACTCTTTGGTAAACTTTAGTTGTAATTTGTTTAGTGATTCAAAACCCACAATATGTTGAAAGACATTTGAACCTTTCTTTCTAGGGAAATTTGATACTATCTTATTTTGAAACCATGCTTTGGTGGTACTATGGAAACTTTGGATCGTATATAAGTTATGACTTGAAAATCTTGCTTCTAATCTCCTACATCAATTTCTTTTTCATTGAAGCATTTGCAAAGTTGTATAAATTGGAAATGAAAGATATATGTGCACCCCTAGCTAGATGGTATATCCAATCTAAATCAAATTATCATTGAGGATTCTTTGAAGAAGCTCTAGCTACCTGGTATATATGGCCTCATTCAAATTTATCAATAAGGATATGAAGACCCTTAGCCAAGTGGTTGATATGGATGTGTGAGTCCATGCTAGGATATGTTTAGACCCACATTGATTGTGTGCCGGGTGGAATTTCAACACTTATATAAGAACAAGGAAAATAAAATAATACCTTATGGTTAGTCTTTTCTGAAAGTGGTCTTAGGTCATTGCAAATGGTACCAAAACAAACATAGCCTATGACCCAAGTAGACTAGGAGACACTATAGCATGGACCCTTTTGGAGCTGACCAAAGGCCAATTGTAGTGTTCCTGATTAGATTTGATTGGGTTTGAACCTTTAACCTAGTGAGGATGCCAATGCTTAAATGAAGGAGTGTATAAGAGTCCATGCTACTACTTGTTTAGCCCCACATAAGTTATGCACTAGAGAGATCTTGGATACTTATATAAAACCAAATAATCCAAAATATTACCTTCTTATTGTCCTTTTTGGATAAGATCTTGATTTAATATAGTGAACCTATATGGCCTCACCAAATTTACTAGTGCGGATTTTAGGTGGCCCTGTTTGCAAAGAGGATTTCTGTAGAACTAAGGTATAAGTGCAACTTTATAAGAAAATGCTAAACTATGAAAAATATTGAAATTTTTGAATATAAATTATACTTCAGCCATCTAATTTTGAATAAGTATTCAACTCATGATTTTTTGTAATTCACGCAAACTCTTCTCTAAACTTGAGTTTGAACACTTCCCAACATCTTATTATTATTGAAAACTTTCCTTTTGGAATTCATGATAAAATAATTTAAGTGAATTTCCACGAATACTTCCCATTAATATTCTGCTCATGTGCTATATTTCCAAGTCATTTGTTTCCTGCAGACTTTTAAAGTTCTTTAGTCATGGTAGGAGTTGCTTATCGAGCTTGCTAGCTGATTTTGTTTATTATATAATTTTACATAGTCATTAGTGAGGGCTCTAGTGGACTTGTTTGAAGAACTAGATTTGATGTTTTGAAATGTGATTTAGATTATAGAAATTATTTAAATGGCATTGGCAATGTCTCAAATTGTCTTTGGTTGCTTGCATGATAAATGTTTCAGTAAATGAACTTTTAAGAAATGCAGACGATAACACAATTTGAACTATTACTATGTTTGATCTTATCGTCTCCTTAGAGTCCATTTAAATTTAGTGATATTTTCATTCTCTATGATGATCACAACTTCAAATAAGTTGGGATCTCAGGGCGTGACAGGGTTGGTCACACATCTCCAAATAACTAGGGATCTCGAGGCATGATAGAACTCGCATGAAGAGAGGTAACCATTATACATAAGCATAAAATGTCAACATCAGCGTAGATAGTGCATAAGAATAAAAGAAAAAAGAGTAGCAATATTAGATATTTACATACTGCGTTATGGTAATAAATGCACACAGGCATCAAAGGCGTACCAAGCCAAAATTGTGTATTAGAGTAGACAAAATACAAGTATAAATATTAGATATCTAGATACCATATGATGTGTGACCACAGATTCTGACAACAAATAAACAATGAGACCAAAGGAAAGAAGAGAACACTGATATCCATATGCTAAGATCCCAGATAATATGTTAGATTAACTGAATCTACTTGACAAATTGAAATTCCTGGGCTCACGGAACCATGGAGTCGAAGAGTAATGATCACAAGAACCGCAATTGTATGAGGATGCCAAGGCACATGCTTCTCTGGCCACTTCTAGCAGGATAAATCAAGATATCGGCATCTATGACTAACACATTATAGCAAACTAACCAAACTAGAACCAAAGAACAACAAAGTCAAAATGCAACTATTCCCAAAATCTTGAAGCAAGACAGGAGTTGGACATGCTATCATGCACAAAAAAAAAAAAGAAATGTTCTCTGGCAGCAAGCTTAGTAGGCTTAGATATAAGGCAGCTCATGAGGAAAGTGAACATCATTGTGGCACCACCATGAATGAAGACAGCTCAAGAACATTTGGGACTATAAACTAACCATTAAACAAAAGTTCCCAACATAATATGACAGAACGCAACTAAAAGAACATATTCCAATAAAAAATTTAAAAAAAAATAAAAGAACATACAATGTGTTAGCTTCATTACCTAGGTCACTTGCCCAAAATAAAAAATGAGTGTCAGAACCAATATTTACATGAACATTGCTATATGATCAATCACACAAAAGGAAAATACTATTTCTTGTTGTTGAACAGAAGAACATCAGCAAAACAGCTCAGGGTTATGAATATGTTTTAAAAAAACATTATCAATGCACCTATAGTTTGTCAAAGGAACAAAATCAGCCAGTTTTCCTTGATCTGAACTATCCCCAAGACTCTGTGTGTCAACCGCAACCCTCCAAACCTCACCATCGTGCCAAACAACAATATCAATTATGGGGCCCCTGTCATCATAGCCCTAAAATGGATAAAAATGAGAATCTTTCCTAAAAAGTAACAGCTACAAATAAAAACAATGTTGATATATAATTATGCTCTCTTACTTCAGTTTGTTTCTTTAGGAAATCAAGCCTATCTTGAAGGTCTTCACGAGCCCTTTTTAACTTCAAATCTTCTGTTTTACCATATTTCTGCAAATAAACATTGATTAAATGAGCTTATTTATTCACAGAAGCAAATAGACATTGCTTAAATGAGCTTATTTATTCACAGAAGTTGAAGCACAGGCAAAGTAAATGTCATGAAATATATCAGAACATGTGCATGGCATTTAAAAAAAAAATGGAGCCTATGTTCATCCATCAAATTAACTGCACCTTCCTATGAAGATTGGAATTATTGCACATTCCCCTGAAATATTTTTCACAAATTGAGCTACACAAGTTTCAGGATGTTATTATGAATTATGGATCCAATCCCAGCCACAAGCATGTCACATTCTTGCACGTTCCCCTTGAATACATGTTACTGATATAGCTAAGATAGGTTAAAGATACATGTACCTAAGCAACTTCATCAAATGTTGTAAACATTGTTTATATCACAATTATTAAAACTTTTCCATAGCCCTGTAATAACAGCAGTATTCACTGTTTTAAAATGTGCTTAGCTTTGCTGCATATGCGGATGTGGTTTAATGTCTTATTCACATTGTGAGAAAAACCACATTATGGGCCACAAGGTGCATACATATGCTCAAGCAGTCTGTGTATGCAGCTTGAACCCTATGCTGTAAGTACATATTCGGTCTGTGTATGCAGCTTGAACCCTATGCTGGTGAGTACATATTCTTCTCCTTCATTCTCCTTTT
>UESW01003834.1:821551-870382 GCA_900491605.1 Calamus simplicifolius | reverse complement strand
ATCGCATTCTGATGGTGTATGCCTTCAGGATTGCTCTTGATCAGGGACTCAATTCCAATGCCTCCGCTTATTAGGTTTCTCTCTCGATAACCATGTTTAAAACCTTAGGAAGGGTCCCTTTTTATACTCAATTCCTTCACCGCATGCCCCATCAAGCAAGCGTTCAGGTATTAAAGGGGGGGCTGTTATCACTTTTAATAGGAGAAACGTTAGTCAATAAAATAGGACCATTAATAAGACGGGTTATTACATTCTCCCACTTGGTCCGTATATTTTATCAACACTGAACAAGAAACTAAATACATGAATCATAGCGATAGGTCCTCTATAATTGAGTATTATCTTCTATGTATTACAATGCATTCAATTTCTTTACCACTATTCCAATGTGACAACATAACATAATGAATAAACCATATGTTTATTCAGAGTCCAAAAGAAAAGTTTGTCATTTCTCAAAAGTCATATAACGTGTACACCTGAATGAGAACAAACGATTGAAATAAGAGTTTCTTTGTACAAATTGTTATCCATACAATTATATCATGGAACCAACTCCCATTCTTATCACATGATCCTTAAACTTCTTAATTGGCATGCCTTTAGTCAAAGGATCAGCTATCATCAATTCAGTGCTAACGTGTTCTATGACCACTTTGTTCTCTTTAACACGTTCTCTTATGGCTAAATACTTAATGTCGATATGTTTACTTCGACTACCACTCTTATGGTTTTTAGCCAAAATACAGCAGCTGAATTGTCACAGTACAGTTTAATTGGCCTAGTAATGGAGTCAACAATTCTAAGCCCTGAGATGAAACTCTTCAACCATACACCTTGCGATGTAGCCTCAAAACAAGCAACGAACTCCGCTTCCATAGTAGAGGTAGCAGTCAAGGTCTGCTTTGCACTCCTCCATGATATGGCTCCACCAGCTAACATAAATATAAATCCTGATGTTGATTTCCGAGAATCAACGCAGCCAGCAAAGTCCGAATCTGAGTAGCCCTCTATCTCCAAATGATCAGTTTGTCTATACATGAGCATGTAGTCCTTGGTCCCTTGAAGATACCTCATGACCTTTTTAGCAGCTCTCCAGTGGTCTAAACCTGGATTACTCTGATATCTTCCCAACATTCCTACTGCAAATGCAATGTCAGGTCTTGTGCAAACCTGAGCATACATTAGGCTTCCAACAGCTGAAGCATATGGAATGTTGTGCATCTGTTCCCGTTCAAGTTCATTTTTAGGGCACTGGTTCAAAGCGAACTTGTCACCCTTCACTATAGGTGCAACACTTGGTGAACAATTTTTCATCCGAAATCTCTCCAAGACTTTTTGATATAAGTTTCTTGAGACAATCCCAAAATGCCTCGAGATCTTTCTCTATGGATCTTAATGCCAATGACATAAGATGCCTCACTCATATCTTTCATATCAAAATTTTTGGAGAGAAATTGTTTCACCTCATGTAGCAACCCTTTATCATTGGTTGCAAGTAGAATGTCATCCACATATAGGACCAAGAAACAAATTTTGCTCCCACTAACCTTCTGGTATATACATTGATCCATGATGTTCTCTTCAAAACCAAAGGAAGAGATCACATCATGAAATTTTAAATACCACTGACGTGAGGCTTGTTTCAATCCATATATGGATTTCTTAAGTTTGCAAACCAAATGCTCACCATCACTAGAGGAAAATCCTTCAGGCTGTTTCATGTAAACCTTCCTCTAGATCTCCATTAAGGAATGCGGTCTTCACATCCATTTGATGTAACTCAAAATCAAAATGAGCTACCAATGCCATAATTATTCGGAGAGAGTCTTTCTTGGATACAGGAGAAAATGTCTCCGTGTAGTCGATTCCTTCCCTCTGAGTGAATCCTTTGGCAACGAGTCTTGCTTTATATCTCTCAATGTTGCCTTGTGAGTCTTTCTTTATTTTGAAGATCCATCTACATCCAATGGCTTTTACACCATCAGGCAACTCAACAAGATCCCAGACTCGATTAGATGCCATAGATTCCATCTCGTCTTTCATGGCATTGAACCACAAGTTTGATTCCTTAGAACTCATGGCTTGTGAAAACGTTTCAGGATCATTTTCGGCTCCAATGTTATAGTCAGATTCATGTAGATACACAACATAATCACTAGGAATTGCTGATTTCTTTATTCTAGTTGATCTTCTTAATGTTGTGTCAATGACCTCTTGAGGAGTATCTTGCACAACTGATTGTTGATGAACAACACGATCTTCTAGATTACCATCAGCTTGTGAAATCTCAATGACTGGTTGTTGGGCACTTAATTGAGTTTGAGGAGTGCTATAAATAACAACCAATCCCTCACTTGAAGTGGAAGCTGGAATAACTGAATGATCTTTCTCAGAAGAAGCCAAATACTGAGATTGATCACTCCCACTGATCAAGTCATTCTCAAGAAATTTTGCATTTCTTGATTCCACAATCCTAGTGCTGTGAGATGGACAATAAAATCTATAACCCTTGGACTTCTCAGCATATCCAATAAAGTATCCACTAATAGTCCTTGGGTCTAGTTTCTTTTCTTGTGGATTATAGACTCTTACTTCAGATGGGCATCCCCAAACACGTATATGTTGCAGACTTGGTTTCCAACCTTTAAATAACTCAAATGGCGTTTTGGAAACAGCCTTGGTTGGAACCCGATTCAATATATACGCAGCAGTTTTAAGAGCTTCAGTCCACAAGGATTTAGGTAAGTTAGAGCTGACAATCATGCTCCTTACCATGTCCAATAATGTCCGGTTTCTCCTTTCAGCTACACCGTTTTGGTCAGGAGACCCTGGCATGGTGTATTGTGCAACAATTCCATTTTCTTCAAGAAACCGAGCAAACGGACCAGGTGCTTGTCCATTCTCAGTGTATCTACCATAATATTCTCCACCTCTATCTGACCTCACGATTTTAATTTGCTTGCCGCATTGTTTCTACTTCTGCCTTAAATACCTTAAAGGCATCTAATGCTTCGTTCTTATTATGAAGTAGGTAGAGATACATATATCGTGAATAGTCATCAATAAATGAGATGAAGTATCTCTGACCATACGAATCCATATCTGGGCTACAGATATCCGTATGTATGATCTCCAGTATTTCCGAACTTCTCTTGGCATTTTTCTTGGACTTGTTGGTTTGCTTTCCCTTTATGCAGTCCACACAAGTGTCAAAATCAGTAAAATCAAGAGTATCAAGTACTCCATCTTTTACTAATCTTTTAATTCTCTCAATGGAGATATGACCTAATCTCCGATGCCACAAAATAGAGGAATTCTCATTTATAACACATCTTTTCATACCAGTTTGGGCGTGCATCACATTATAGGTGGTATTATTTTTCAAATTGATTTGGAAAAGATTGTCTGACAATGTACCATTCCCAATAAGCTTAGATTTATAAAATAAATCAACAGAGCTTTTATTAAAATTAAAGGAGTATCCTGCTGGTACAAGCCTTGACACTGAAATCAAATTTCTAGAGAAACTTGGAATATAAAATGTCTTTTCCAAATCCAAAACAAAACCAGAATGTAAAATAAGTCTGCACGTTCCAATTGCTTCCACATGTGAACCCATCTTGTTTCCTGAATAGATGCTTTGTTCACTTCCCAATGGTTTCCTTTGATTTAGAAAACCCTGCAAGGTATTTGAAACATGGATTGTAGAACCAGAATCAATCCACCATGTGTTATGACATATAACCAAATTGGATTCATGACATACGAATGAGGTTAGAGTACCTTTCTTGTCAAGCCAAGCTTTGAATTTGAGACAATCTTTCTTTATATGCCCTTTCTTCTTGCAAAAGAAGCACTTGGACTCCTTCTTGTCTTCTGTATGGATGGATACTTTACCCTTTCCTTTGCGTTTGGCTTTGGGAGCTTTAGTCTTTCTCTGAGTGACTAAATGTGCACTTTCTCCCATTTCTAAAATCAGCCTCCCTTCCTCTTGAACACACATGGTCAGAAGTTCATTAATTGACCATTTGTCCTTATGTGTATTGTAAGATATTTTGAAGGGACTATATTGCTGTGGGAGTGAGCTCAAAATAAAGTGCACCAAGAAAGATTCTGACATCTCAACCTCTAGGGATTTCAACTGAGCCGCAATGTCCCTCATCTTCATGATGTGCTCACGCACACCTCCAACCGAAGTGAGCTTCATTGATGATAATTTTGTCATTAGGGTGCTAGCCATTGCCTTATCTGAAGACTCAAATTGTGCATCAATAGCCTTCAAAAGTTCCTTGACATTTTTGCACTCAGGAATTGAACCACGTATACTAGCAGAAATTTTAGTACGTATGAACATCATACTGAGGCGATTGGACCGTTCCCATCGTTCATACGCAGCAATCTCAGCCTGAGTGCTAGTAGATGTAACTGAATGTGGTTCATCCTTCCTGATAGCATAGTCAATATCCATGCACCCTAATTGAAGAAGAATTCTCTCCTTCCATAATTTATAATTATCACCACTTAAATCGGGAATGTCACATTTCATATCAGAAATATTAACAGGCAAAATAGCTGCATAAAAAATAAAATCATGTTCATGTAATTGAATTTGAGGCATATAACTTGATGTCATGTTTTACCAATGTAAACATGCAATAACATGAATCAATAACATACAATAACTACCTGTGGGCTAAGTTATTATACTCAAATAGACTCATTAGCTTAATGATGTGACTAACAAATTATATTCCTTTCTTAATTCCTGTGGGTAATTAAGAAAATAATTTGTTATCGCATCCTAATTAATTATATTAGTGCAACAAAAATTCCTGTGGGATAAGATTCATTACATTAATATAATTAGTCACAATTAATGTCATCTAACCTTATGTGATCTTTGCAACTCAATATATAATTTTGATTAATCAAAGATGCTGTGGCTACTCCTCAATTAATCAACATCATATTGATCACATGACATTATATGCATATAGATTAACCAATTTAGCATGATTATTAGGTAGTGATCTTAATCAACGTAACATTTCCAAATCAAGATCTGAGTTAGTCAAATTGGCCAGGCCAGTGAAAGAGAAGTGGGGGTCCCCCCGTTGCTTTCCTTAGGTCAGTCAACGGAACCAATTAAGTAACCACAATCTCTTTACCTTTCTAGACACCAACTGACCAATAGACCTTGAAAGGATTTGCACTGTGATTTTCACACTACCACCAAATTCATGCATAGAATAAATCTAGTATGCAGAACAGAAGACAACATTTCAATATCTATTTAATGAATTTTAAAATTATCATCTTAAGAAAAATTTTTGTTAATTAAAACACGTCCGGCCGTAGCTCATTATTCCCTTGGGCCAGTCTATGCAAAACACCGTAGGCATAGAGACTCAGGAGGCGTATTTTAATACAAAAATTTAAACTCAAGAAACAAATGATAAAAATAAATCATGTTACATGATTTAATAAAACATTAAACAGATAATAAATGCATTTAAAATCCAACCAATCCAGATTTTAAATCCCGTGAGAGAACGGAAAGACCATAAGCGAGAAAGCGAAAACCGAAAGTTTTCTCTCCTTTTTAATATGTCACCGCATGTGGTTATTGAAGCCACGTTTCCGCTGCATTTCTCTTCTTTAGTTTTTCTTTTCTTTAATGCTACGTTTCTTTTCTTTTTCTTTCTTTAATGCTATCTCTTTAATACCAAAAAAAAGAAATCCGGAAAACCTTTAATGCCAGAAAGAAATCTTTAATAGAAAAGAAAGAGGCCACGTTTTGTTTCCGCAAAAATCGGAATCTGAAATAGGTTTAATGGTTTCTGTCAATCCCGTGAACAAAGATCAGAACTGATCGAACCTGAGATCCGAAAAACTGAAAACGGAAAACACGCGGCATAAATTGCTTGAAAAGAGAAACTTGGATAGAAATCTTCACAAAATAAGGCAGAGGTTTTAAAAAGCTCTGATACCAAATGTAAGACTTAATTAAACATATTGATCACGATATCAATATATTATTATGATCGATAATTACCTCCAGCCATTATTATTAATGGTCTATCCGATGAGGGTAAGGAATCCGATCTTCCTGGTTCTTGATCTTCCTTTGGACTGCACGGATCTTGATCTTCCTTTCTTTAGGGATCTCGATTGATCTTCCCTCCTCCTCGATGGATCGATGTCTTCTAATCAACGAGCCATCGCATTCTGATGGTGTATGCCTTCAGGATTGCTCTTGATCAGGGACTCAATTCCAATGCCTCCGCTTATTAGGTTTCTCTCTCGAGAACCATGTTTAAAACTTTAGGAAGGGTCCCTTTTTATACCCAATTCCTTCACCGCATGCCCCATCAAGCAAGCGTTCAAGTATTAAAGGGGGGGCGCTGTTATCACTTTTTAATTGGAGAAACGTTAGTTAATAAATAAGGACTATTAATAAATAAGACGGGTTATTACAAACTAATTTAAAATAAAGCACAAGATATCAAGTATTTTAAATTAAAAGATAAGCAAAGGGTTTAACATAAGCACAAATAAAAGTAATTTGCAAAAGAATAATATATATATATATATAAGGTATAAAAATTTTTATAGTGATTCGGTACCCTTTCTTTACATCCGTCATGCAACACTCTTTCTTTGGATTTTTACCTATCAATCCTTTTGATTGAATGAGGATCAAACCCTTACGTGATTTTTTTATCGAGCTTAGAAGGAACCCTTACAATCCTTTTACCGAGCTTAGAACGAACTCTCTCTCTCTCCTTTTACATAAGCTAAGGAGAAATTCAAACCTTTCTTTTACAAAAGAAATACTAAGAGTATTTTTATAATGTAAGTAAATTTGTAAATGTAGCACTAAACTAGGGAGAAGATTTTGCATAATAAAGCTTTATAACAAGATATTTTAGGACTTCAAAGCCTAATCTATTGCTAAAATAAGTGCCAAAGCCTCTTAATTTATAAGGCTTATAAACTAGAGATGTTAATTAAGATTCAAAACTATGTCCTGATGGTAGTTGAAAACTAACCATTATAGTTGTTAGAAGCTCTATAATTGACGGCTCTATAAATATACAAGTTGATCATTGTATAGTATGCCAATTGACCGCTATATAGCATACAGGTTGATCGCTATACGGCAGAAAGTGGCTATTTTGCATGCATCCTCTAATCGATTATCGGCTTGCTCCAATCGATTGTTCATACTATATTTTAGATTTTTAAGTACTTTTTCAGGCATTTTTTGATCCAAAATTTAATCTAATTATATTAAATAAACCTTGAGCCTTATACAACTCTCTCACCAGGTTTTTCAATAAATTCTTAAGAAATAAAAATTACAAATAGAAACCCTCCTTCAAACATTCTTGCATTAGTTAATAGCTAATGTGACCTTGTTCTCTACTAACTTGAAATCCTTTTATGCCACTTAAATTCTTTGCAAATCAAGTACTTGTCGAATGAAGTTTTACTCATACTTTAGCTTGTGCCAACTATAGTACCTATCTATTAAAACAAACTCAAGTATAATATTATTCATCAATCAATGTTTTGTAATCATCAAAACATATATAAAAACTTCTAGCTTCAAAACATTAGATGACTAACCATATTCTATTTTTGAGTAAAGACTAAAGTTACCTTATGATAGCATTAGGCATAGGTCTCCACTATCCTAAACTAAACTTATCATTGACACAATGATATAGTAGTCAACTGACTTACTTTGAGAGCCCATGCTAGCAAGCGTTCAATCCCATATTAATATATATTAGAAAGTTTATAAAAACTTACATAAGATCAAGGAGTCCTAATTATAAGTTCTTGGCTAGTTTTTTGGATAAGGTCTTAAGTTGTTACAAAGTGGTGCCAAAACAGATTTAGTTATAATCCATGTGGACTAAGGGACATTACAATATAAATTTTGATATAGACCCTTAGCTTAATGAGGATGTTAGGGCTTGAATGGGAGGAGCATGTGAGTATCCATACCAGCAAATATTTAGTCCCATATTACCAATGTAACAAAAAAATCTTGGTATTTATGGCATTATAGAATGATTTCTCTACATAACACTACCGTTTGCTTTCCATACTCTTTAGAAATTATAAAAACATTCCTATTTTTTAGAGTACTACCACATAATCTTCATACTATTTAGAAAATATTCAAATGAGCCACCATGTATACTATTGCTTTCTTTGTATACTGTTGCTTTCTTTCTACATAGTAGTTATTCTAGCACTATTTGTGATAATATCATCTCAATGTGCACTAGTTCTATGCTTAACACTATACTTTTTTTGTAGTTTAACATTTGATTCTTCTATTCCACATATGCAATTTATATAGTGACTATAACTCCAAATAAGTCTTTGTTATTAAACATCCAAAAGAGCTAGATATCCAATTCAAATTTGATTATAACTGATGTTTTAGAGAGATCTTTTGTGTTCTAAATAAAGCACTTATTATTATCCAATGCTTTATGAAGAGGCATGAGCTGATTAGGCATGCTGATATAGTATGACCAAAGCTCCCTCTCCAAACTACGTTCATGTGTGATGGACAATTAGAAACTGACATGATGAAACTAACCAAGTTCGTACATGTGTCCTAAGGAGAGAAGTCTCAAATAAATGACTTTTACTAATGCAACCAACCTATTTGAAGGTTCTTTCCTTAGGACACATATCAATTTAAACAAGAATCCATTGCCCCGTCCCTAAGGTACTTTATAGCCTCATTTGATAGGGACTTTTTCAAATGCATCACATCATCTCGGGATCTAAGCTCATTAAAACTATCCGTTAGCGAGTGACCCTACTCCAAGAGAATTCTTCCAAGCATCCGTAAAAATAACATCAAACTTCTCATGTAACTAGTTTAGCTCTAATCCTAAGTTCTTACATTTGAATACCAATCTAAGGACTCTAGACTTTCTTTTTAGTACTTGGACTAACTTGAGCATCATACTATACCTCAAAATTAATCTTCAAATCTCTACTATTTTTTCTTTATGTTTCTCTTGCAAGTATATAATAAAATCAGCTAGAAAATATTTTATCGGCTGAATTATGATTTTTTTTTATTAACGTATGAAGATCAGTTTTTGACATTAATACTATATATTACTATAAAGATCCTCAAAACATGACAATGGGCACGAAATATTCAAATTCAGCTATAATTTATTTGATTTATTTTGTTGGTGCTCATATCATTTTCATTTCCTATTTCTCTTCTTTCAGTGCAAATATCATATTATTATCACTGTTCCGACGGTTGCTAACTCTATACCCTTAAACTCCTTTCTTATGTGTTGCGAAATCAGATTCAATAAACAAATCTAAGAATAAATAAACAAAGGAACACCAAGAATTTACGTGGTTCGATCATGGTGATCTACATTCACGGGCAAGGCAAACAAATTCCATTATCAAAAGAGAAGAAGATTAGGGTTACAGAAGTTTCACACGTATATATATACGCCCCAAAAAAATACTTCCATAAAATAAAACCCTAGCGGACCGGTTTGGTCCGGGTCCAACAAGACTATCGGGTCGGGTCAAAAAACCGGGCCCGATATATAAAATTCAAGACATATTTAACAAATCTCCACCTTGGCTTGAATTTAACAAACTAGAAGTCGAACATGTTCTCCCAGCATCCCTAAGCCTACGTGAGCTAACTCGGTGTAGGAAACAAGGGATGCAGCGAAAAACATATCCACTTCAGGAAACACAAAATAGAACTTTCATTCACCTCGCCACCAAGCCCCAGAAGGAGCAAACCTCAAACAAGCATGCCAATCAAGTCCAAGCAATGCTTAAACTTGTTGGCGGGAACTATCTTGGTCAGCATATCAGCAGGATTGTCAGCAGTATCAACTTTCTTTACTGAAATATTTCTCTCAGTAAATGCCTCTCGAATAAAATGATACTTGATATCAATGTGCTTAGTCCTCTCATGATATGCTTGATTTTTAATCAAGCAAATAGCACTCTGATTGTCACAAAAGACAACTGAATTGTCTTCCTGCTTGAGCCCAAGTTCTTGAACAAGATTTCGTAACCAAATAGCTTCTTTTACTGCTTCTGCTGCTGCCATATACTCTGCCTCCGTTGTAGACAAAGCAACTGTCGACTGTAAGGTTGATCTCCAACTTATAGCCGAGCCAGATAATGTGAAAAGATAGCCAGTCAAAGACCTTCTTTATCAATATCCCCAGCATAATCAGAATCCACAAATCCCACAACAGAAGTACAGTTAGAACTATTTCTATCAAACATTAGGCCCAATTTTGGAGCCTCTAAGATACCTAAGTATCCATTTCACTGCCTGCCAATGGACCTTTCAGGATGTGCCATATATCTGCTCACCACACTAACTGCCTGCGCAATGTCGGGACGAGTGCATACCATAGCGTACATCAAGCTACCAACTGCACTGGAGTATGGGACAGGAGACATTGCAGCCTTCTCGACCTCTGACTGAGGTGAATGTATAGCTGAGAGTCTAAAATGTGATGCTAAAGGTGTACTGACAGGCTTAGAGTTTTGCATCCCAAACTTCTCAAGTACCTTCTCAATATATCTCCTCTGTGAGAGATATAACTTACCTGCTTTTCTGTCTCTCTGAATCTCCATTCCTAAGATCTTCTTGGCAGGACCCAGATCTTTCATTTCAAACTCCTTACTGAGACATTTCTTCCAGATCAACACATCTGTCATGTTCTTTGCAGCAATGAGCATGTCATCCACGTATAAAAGGAGATAGACAAAGGATTTATCTGACACCTTCCTGAAGTACACGCAACTATCATAGCTGCTCCTATGATAACCGCTCCGTATCATAAAACTGTCGAATCTTTATACCACTGTCTTGGAGACTGCTTCAAACCATACAATGATTTCTTCAATCGACATACATGATCTTCCTTGCCTTCTACATAATAGCCCTTAGGCTGGGCCAGTAGATAGTCTCCTCAAGCTCACCATGCAAAAAGCTGTCTTCACATCGAGTTGCTCAAGCTCTAAGTCAAATTGAGCAACTATAGCCAGCAACACACGAATAGAAGTGTGTTTCACAACAGGAGAGAACACTTCATCATAATCAATTCCCTCCCTCTGATTGTAGCCTTTAGCTACAAGTCTTGCCTTGCATCTACTAATTTCAACGCCTGGAATACCTTCCTTTTTCTTAAAGACCCATTTACACCCAATGGCTCTTTTTCCTTTAGGCAATGGCACCAAATCCCAAGTCTGGTTCTTGTGAAGTGATTCCAGTTCTTCAGCCATAGCAACAGTCCACTTTTCTGATTCCGAACAAGTAACAGCTTCAGTATAAGTAGATGGTTCCTGAATACCCATATCTTCTGCTGTAGTAAGAGCATAAGCTACCAGATCAGAAAACCCATATTTTTGAGGGGGTCGAATCTCCCTCCTTCTCTGCCAGTAGCAATAGAGTATGGCTGCTCCACCTCATCTAGAGCTTCCTCATCTGAACTAGAATCAATAGTAACAATTTGCTCGCTCAAACCATTTTGAGAGCCTTTTTTCCGAAGCTCGACCTGAACCTCCACCTCATTTGTATCACTCTCATGATTTCCTGCAGACTCATCAACAACATTCCTTTGATCTAGCATAAACTTTTCATTAAAAGTAACATCCCTACTAATAATGAATTTAGGTGAATTAGGTTCTATGCACCACAGACGATAACCCTTCACACCATCAGCATAACCAACAAAGATACACTTCTTTGCTCTAGGTTCAAGTTTACCATCCTTAACATGATAGTAAGCAGGGCATCCAAAAACCTTTAGATTTGAATAATCACAAGGCTTACCTGACCACATCTCAAAAGGAGTCTTGCATTCAATTGCTGTTGAAGGAGAACGATTAACCAGATAGCAAGATGTGTTAACTGCTTCAGCCCAAAAAGCCTTTTCCATGCCAGCATTAGAGAGCATGCATCTTGCCCTCTCCAATAAGGTTCTGTTCATCCTTTCTGCCACTCCATTTTGCTGTGGAGTGTACCTGACTGTACGGTGTCGAACGATACCTGCATCTGCACAGAATTCATTAAAATCACCACCACAGAACTCAAGACCGTTATCGGTCCTCAGACGTTTGATCTTCTTCCCTGTCTGATTCTCAACAAGGGCTTTCCACTTCTTGAAGGTTTCAAACACTTCACTATTTCTTTTCAGAAAATAAACCCAAACTTTTCTGGAATAATCGTCAATAAATGTCACAAAGTAAAGAGCACCACCCTTAGATGGAACCTGTGCCGGTCCCCATAAATCAGAATGTATGTAGTCGAGTGTACCCTTCGTTGAATGTGTGCCTGTACTAAAACTGACCTTGCACTGCTTGCCAAGAACACAGTGCTCACAGAAATCTAGTGAGGTTGTCCGCTCACCACATAGTAAACCACGTTTACTCAAAACTGTCATGCCACGCTCACTCATATGGCCCAAACGCATATGCCACAATTTTGTTCTATCATCAACAGAAACAGAATTTAATGTGCCAATCGAAGAACCCATAACTGTGCTACCCTGTAGATGATACAAGTGATTCACCTTGTTTCCTCTCATCACAACTAGGTTGCCTTTGGTGACTTTTAGAGCTCCACCTCCACCTGAGTACATACACCCAATGGAATCCAAACAGCTCAAAGAAATAAGGTTTCTCTTTAAGTCTGGTATGTGCCTAACTTCAGTCAAGGTTCTCACAACTTTGTCATGGCACTTAATCTGAACAGTACCAATTCCCACAATTTTGCATACTGCATCATTTCCCATAAAAACTGATTCACCATTCAATGGTTCGTATGTGGTGAACCATTCCCTATTTGGGCACATGTGATATGATGCTCCTGTATCCATTATCCAAACATCGTTTGAAAAACTAACAACAGAACATGTCGTGAGAACTCTGTCTGACACACTAGACTCATCTTTCTCAGCAATATTCGCCGCATCTTGACGTTGACTACGTTGCTTATCCTTTCTCTTGAGCACAGGACAATCTGACTTGTAATGTCCTTTCTTGTGATAATAGTAGCACTCAACGTTCGTCGTATCTCCAGGTGGCCTAGATTTTGAACGACCAATAGATTTCTTTCTAAAAGCTTTATCCTTCTTCTTGGCCCTACCTCTCACGAATAAACCATCTGTCCTGTCTCCACTAGTATTTCCATTCAATTTTGTTCTCAATTCTGTAGAATTCAAGGATGCTTTAACATCCTCTAGAGTTATGGATTCACGTCCATAAAGCATCGAGTTCACAAAATTTTCGTATGAGGCAGGCATGAGCATAACATAATCAAAGCTTGATCTTCTTCCTCGAGTTTAATATCTAGATTTTTTCATATCCATAACAATCTTATTAAACTCATTCAAGTGTTCCTTAATAGGCGTACCTTCTCACATCTTTAGGGTATAAAGACGCTGCTTCAAATAAAGTCTCGATGTTAAAGATTTCTTCATGTAGAGACTTTCCAGTTTCTTCCAAAGATCGGCCGCTGTTTCCTCATCTGCGACTTCTCGCAAAACATTGTCTTCTAGAGACAACTGGATCGCACTATGTGCCTTCTCATCCATCTCTTCAATCTCAGCAGTGGTCATGTCATCTGTATAATTATTATCCAGAGCCCTAACAGAACCCTCTCGCTTCAATAAAGCCTTCATCTTTATTCTCCATAATCCGAAGTTGTTCTGTCCATCAAATGGTGCAATCTGAAACTTCAAAGATGACATCCCAAGAATTCCTAAGAACAAAACGATCTTTCCGTTTGGATTGAAGAAGAAGAAGAGATCCAGGGAACAGCTTCACGGACGGAACAGAGGAGGCTGAAATCCGGTGCAAAAGCCCCTGTATTAAAGGAGAGAAGATGTCCGGCCCGGCAGCAGTCGCCGATCAAACCCAAAGAAATCCCAGAGAAAACGCCCTAACTCAGTTCCAAATATCACAGGAACAACGATCCCGGTGCCCTCGACCGCATGCAAAGCCCTCAGATCCTTCCAAAATCTCGCTCTCCAGCGAATCCGGCGGCGGAAGGCTGCGGACCGCGACCCTACCACCTCGCAGAGATCAAGGGCTCTCAAATCCCAGGGAGGAGCAACGCATTGAGATGACAATCTCATCTAATCCCACACAAAGATCCACCAGAAGAAGAAACCAACGCAAGATCCATCAAGAACGACAAGAATCCGAATCTATAACCCAAGAACAACAAAACCCTTCTGACGAAATCGCCTAAAAACGCATCAGTCGGAAGAACGGATCATGGTCCGAGAGAAGCCAGCCAAAACTTCAGCCCTATCTGAACCCAGAATCAGGGAATCCCCTGGCTTAAAGGCGAAGGAAAAGGGTCTGCCGCCACCGAGCGGGAAGGCCGAGAGCTCCGCTCGGAGATCTCGCGCGCCGCGAAGAAAGCGTTATAGGAGTGCCGCACTTATGTTGCTGCGGTGAAGCAAACAGCGGAAGCGATAGCGAGAACGAGAGAGAGAGAGAGAGAGGACGGAAAGAAGGGAGGCTTGCCACCTTTGCCGTCCTTGGAAACACAGCGGAAGCCAATATCCAGAAGCAACGAGACAGGGCAGGAATCAAATTTTGGGCTGCTCTCGCCTTTCTCTACAGCCGTCGCCGGGTGAAGAAAAGGATCCACGCTCACCGCACCAGAGCCGTCGCAAGAAACAGAGGAGGCAGACGAAGACCAAAAAAAAAAAAATTAGGGTTAGGTTTTTTCCCCTTTTTTTTTTTTCAACAAATTGTTTTCGAACCAATGCTCTGATACCAGTTTGTTGCGAAATCAGATTCAATAAACAAATCTAAGAATAATAAACAAAGGAACACCAAGAATTTACGTGGTTCGATCATGGTGATCTACATCCACGGGCAAAGCAAACAAAATTCCATTATCAAAAGAGGAGAAGATTAGGATTACAGAAGTTTCACACGTATATATATACGCCCCAAAAAAATACTTCCATAAAATAAAACCCTAGCGGACCGGTTTGGTCCGAGTCCAACAAGACTATCGGGTCGGGTCAAAAAACCGAGCTTGATATATAAAATTCAAGACATATTTAACATTATGCAAAGCTTTCAAGTAGCCCATGGTTGTTGGAAGAATGAGAGGAGGTCACAATCTATTATACCAAAAAGTGAGGATTTCAGTGACTTTGCCACGGTAAGACTACTTACCTCATTATAATGATCATATAAATAAGCAATAGTTTATACGTTTCGTCTTGATTGAAGTAAAAATTTGTTTTTATGCATTAAATTTTTTTATGTCAAACTTGGAAGATTAATTTTTATTAGTTACTTCTTGATTTTTGCAAAGAAGGATATTAATTTTCTAACTAGATGTCAATAAATTAGTCTAAAAAAGAATAAAAAAATTCTTGCTTACTCCAATGCTATAATAGAATATAAAGATCTGTTGGCCATGGGTCAAATTTTAATGCAGAGTATTTAGATGATTTCAATTGCAAAGATTGAATATGCTTATGTCTTTTATTAATCATCAAAATTAATAATTGAGTCAACAGTTTATACATTTCGTCTTGATTGAAGTAAAAATTTATTTTTATGCATTAAATTTTTATATGTCAAATGTGGAAGATTAATTTTTATTAGTTGCATCTTGATTTTTGCAAAGAAGGACATTAATTTTCTAACTAGATGTCAATAAATTAGTCTAAAAAAGAAAATAAATAAATTCTTGCTTACTCCAATGCTATAATAGAATATAAAGATCTGTTGGCATTGGGTCAAATTTTAATGCAGAGTATTTAGATGATTTTCAATTGCAAAGATTGATATCTCATATTCTTGAGCACATATTTGTTAGCATATACCAAAAATATATCAAATATGTCCGTTGCCTGGTGAAACTAAGAAATACCAAACAATGTTTGGTAAAATTTGTATTAGTGATAAAAAATATCTCTTTTTTACTACTTAATAAATATATTTTTTGTATTACTTAGTGTGATGGTAGAAGACTTAGACTTGATAAATACAATGGTAGATAAAAGACTCCTGAAATAGTTGCTTTTATGTATGTGAAAAGAGTTAGCTCTGTTTCTCTTATGCTCATTTGAAGACTTAATTTAGGCTGTTAGAATCATAATTTGTAATTCCTTTATATTGATGATATCCTAAGTTCACTTTTGAGCAATGGTGGATATGGTTGTTGGCATCCTTTGTTGCATGTGGTGCTAAAGTAGTTAAGGAAACTTATTTACATGCTTTCTATGACACAATGATAATCATATTGCAATGATATAATAGAACATTTTTTAATTCAAAAAGCATTAAAGATCATCAGGTAAAAAGCCAGAAAGAAAAAGTTCTCATTTTTGAAGGTATCAAAATTATTTGAAAATCCTAAATAAGTATTACACATGCAACACTTAAATAAAAAATAATTTATCCATATTTTTTTTGTACATTGAAAAGCAATTATGGTATCTATTACTCATATTCTTTTACATTATAATTTTCTTAATAAGTTGTTAAAATCTATTCATCTTCCCATAATACCTTTATACTACCAAACATACTTTGCATACTAATTATATACTCTCTCTATAATTAAAGTTTAATTTTTTTTACTAAACTATATTTTTAGTTATACTTTTGATATATACATTTTTAAAAATAAAAATAATTTTTATAATTATTATTTATTAATTAAATAATAGCATATATTCCTTTATAAAATATTGATTATATTATAAGAAAATATTTTTATTTTAGTTATGAAATCTTTTATAAACATTATATTCTTACTTTTTCTTTTGAAAATGTATCAGAGTAAAAGATAGATGAAAGAAAGATTGAGAAGCATTAATGGAAGAAGGAATTGTGATCGTGTAGAAATAACTGAAAAAATAAAAAAAATTATCCCATCTATGAGAAACTGATTTAGATATCTTTTGAATTGTTTGTGGTAATATATATCTATCAAAAAATAAAGTTGGATAAAATAGAAGGGATCAATCTTGATTCTATAACATATTAAGTAATATAATACGACCAATGTGATGAAGTCATAGCACATAAACACAATAAAAAAAGAGTTTTGCTGCAATGTTGACCTCTACCCAACCTAATATTAAAGCTTAAACATATGACTTGTATGTGGCTCTTAAACAAATTCTGAATTACAATTGAACTAGGCATAAATTTACCATTATCACATTCTATCTATTGAACCTGGGCACCATGCCATTTGTCATTGAATGGAGCTACTTTGGATGGGATCTTAGGCCTGATTGCAATGCAAGCCAAAGTAAATGATGATGATGATAAAAATAAATGAAAAATGAAATATTATGCATTCTAAAAAGAGAAAAGATAGGTACGTTAAAACTTTCCCATCTTCTCCTCCCATCTTTTGATAAATTTAAGGGATGTTTGATAAATGGCTCTTAAGAAGAAAGGACTATAATTTCAGTACCTTTTGACTGGTGCTATAACTTTTGATCCCTATACATACTTATCCGTCTAGTGTTCACATTTTTCATTCACTGGATATATTTATGTTCTCAGTATATACACTTATTCATTCATTGTAAGCATTCATATTCACCTAGCTTTTACTTATCCTTATACACACTTATCCACCTAATGTACGCATTCATATTCTCAGTAATATACACTTATCCACCTATTTTATGCACATATTCTATCAGTGTACATATTTATCCTATCAATATATATACTTATGCACTCACTATATATAATTAGGGACTATTCATTGAGAAAATAGCACAGTGACTTTTCATTAAAGCACGGTCTATGAAAGGAATACTCAACAAGTCCTCCTAAGTTTAATCCAATAAAATAATTTAGGTAAATCAAAGACTATAAATAAACTTTATATTTTTATTTAATATGATTTAGGAGTGTCATGAGCATTTTCTCATTGCTCATGCAACAGACAATAAAATATTGAAGCCCAACAAGTCGACACTAGTTTGGCACATGGTTTGTCGACGTAACCATGACCTCTGACTATTGAACTTAGGCCACAAATCTAAGATAACTTGCTCAACCTGATCTAGTTATACCACAGGAAACCTCTACTCAACCTGATCTAGTTATATCACTGTAGCAGAAACCTCTATAATGAAGTCCTCGATGCTAGAATCAGTGCCCGTCTCTTAATTATTTGGAAAGTTGCATCACCCCCGATGATTGACGCGCACCACGTGTGCATGTGCCAAAACAGAAAAGAATGATTTTATCCTTAATATGTGACGCTGCGATGGCGCCAATCATCAGGGCTAATGCACGCTTGCTGCACCGCCATGATCAATATGATAACCCTCCCAATAGTCCCACATCGGGAAATTAGGAGTTGGTTAAGTGGTTTATATATTGTAAAGCAAGAAGGACAAGGCACCAATTGGATCCCTTTTTGGGCTGTGGTGGCCCAAGTTGGTGTGGACCTTATCCGTCTTGCTTTCTTGTAATGAAACGGGCCCGTGGGCTCGGATCGTTACAATATGGTATCAGAGCCATGCACCAGTCGAAGTGCAGGAGCTAAGTGCCACACAGGGCAAAGTGCTACATCCATGAGGGATGGGAGTCACCTCTTGAACCTGTGGGGGCCATCTCTAGAATCCTGCCTGGTGGTTGTGATCAATTGCCCTGGCGACGAGGACGTTGCCTCTGTAAGGAGGGTAGATTGTGATAACCCTCCAAATAGTCCCACATCGGGAAATTAGGAGTTGGTTAAGTGGTTTATATATTGTAAAGCAAGAAGGACAAGGCATCAATTGGATCCCTTTTTGGGCTGTGGTGGCCCAAGTTGGTGTGGACCTTGTCCGTCTTGCTTTCTTGTAACGAAACGGGCCCGTGGGCTTGGGTCGTTACAATCAGCACTCTAAATCCATGATTATAAAAAGACCCTTTCTGGGCCAACATTAAGGTAGTATTGATAGAAAAAATATTATCCCTGGACAAGTGTATGGGATAAAGTTTATCCCCTGGCTATCTCTAGGGATGTTTCTTGGCTATTCCATTGATCATATCAGATGCAAAAAGGTAAATCCATAGGATAACTTTTTTTAGTCTTATTTGGAGGGATAACCAGCTATTCCTGCATTTTTTAGGAAATAAATTGAGGAGATAACCCATGGTTAAGGTTAACCATGGATTATCCTCTAGTTAACTTTATTCGCAGATATCCTTCATAGTTATGGCTTTTGGGAATAAGAAGGGTTATCCCCTAGATATCCCCTCTTATTCCCTATTTCAAACACTACCTAAGGTAGTCTTTGATAGAAAAAAATATTATCCATGGATAAGTGTACGGGATAGATTTTATCCTCTTACTATTTCTAGGAATATCCTTGGCTATTCCATTGATCATATTAAATGCAAAAAGATAAATCCATAGGATAATTTTTTTTTTTTACTCTTATTTGGAGGGATAACCAGTTATTCTTGCATTTTCTAGGAAATAAATTAAGGGGATAACCTATGATTAACCTGGATACCCCTTCTTATTCGCTATTTCAAACACTATGGGCGCAGCTGATCCAACTGCCTCTTGGGATAATTCTTGATTAAATTAATGTTGGACGCTCCAGCCTAAAGCAGACCTTAGTGATACATGAGTGAATGAGAAGGCTGGTATGGACTGGATAATTTATACTCTCTTGTTCTCTGAGCAAGAGGCCAGGGATTTGATTCCAGGTGGCAGCACCTCACTTCAATCATCATTGGTAAATCATCAGTTTCATTAATAGGGCTCAATTGTTGAAAAACAATAGCTAAAGGCGAACAATTGTTGTCGACCCTTTCAGCAGTCATTATAAATAGAACCTCAGTCCACGAGGACTCTAAGCTTCAGTCTAAGACAAGTGAATTAAGGACTGAAAAAATAGAATGTTGTGGGTGTTATAGAACAACAAGACTATGGCAGGAGATATGAAACGTCTGTATACATGGTGAAAGATATAAAACGATGTGAAAATTTAAATACGAATTTATTACACAAGGATATTAAAAAAATAAAATGCCAAATAATAATTGTTATTTGAATTTTCTAAGCCAAAGCTATTACCTAAACTGGTCTCTGGACAAATAATTGAATTAAATGTTAAAGCTAAACAGACCCAATTATAGAGCCATTGCACCACCTTTATACCTTTCACATTTCAAGGACGCATATCTCGCATGCCTTGTTTTTAAATCCATCAACCAAACTCCAGACATCGGAGTGATGGCTCGTAGAAGGCCAACTTTACTGGCGCGAACCTTAAATAATATCGTTCGGCTCTGCCAAATTCCATTGTTCGGGCTGTTTTCTCTTGAGCAAAGCTATAATTCTGGGTTCTAATTACATAACTCTGGTCCTGAACCAGATGGCGACAAAGCTGGGAATGCAAGGAAACATCCCCCGGCTCTACAAAACTTCTAGCCATCTTCATGATCGAGTCAGCAGTCGATCCATCCTCGTCTTCACAGGAGATCATGCCTCCTCTTTGCGAGACATGCACTCCAATTCCTATCTCACCATAGCCTCATTCTTGTCCTTGTTTTTTTGGTCACCAGCAACCAGGCCATCTTCGTGAAGTTCGCACCCACCGGAGCCCAACAGGTAGCATTTTGGACCTCTGTTTGCTGTCCCCCTGTTCTTGTCGCGCTATCTTCCTCCGACGAGCGGCTGGCCGGTTGGCGGCATAAGGAGAAAGAAGTGTTAGATTTTTAATCTAATATTGAGCTGAAATAATTATGTATTGCGAATTGTTAAATAAGGTTAAGTTCAATTAAAAGTGATCAGCTAAAGTTTTATTGATTTGAGCTTTAATGTATCTGATAGGGTATGGTATAAAGACCTAAGAGGTATTTCTATTTTTATGATGGGCTAGAACAAAATACAAAAGATAATGATGAAATTATCTATATATAGTATGTGTTGATTGGAAGGCCAACGTACGACTCTGATGAGATCAAGCAATATGAATTTAGGTACGCTTTTGTTTATATTTATTAATTCTTGATAATTGAACCTGAATGATTATTGGGCTTCATGGTGATGACTTTCACCAAAGATTTAGGTTTAATTTTAACAATTGGTATCATAGCCCTATTCATGTTGCATCATTGAGAAATTCTGAATTTTTCTGTCATATGCTATTGATATTCATATTATTTGTGCATATGTCTTTAGTTTTATTCAGCAACCATGAGACAAATTCATTAGTTTACAGTAAATTTTATTTTGGTGCCATTGACATTCTTAATATATGTAGATCCAGTTTATAAATAAAACAAAGGTCATAGCACATCAAAACTTTATTTTACTATGATGATTTCGATATCAAGGACGAAATATTTGTTACATCATGAGTCTCACGTGGTCCTAACAAGATCAGATAACTTTTATCCGATAACATAAAGCTAAATTATGGATTAAATTAAATTCATATTTAATTTAATTTTAAATTAAAGAATAATGATTTATTAGTTGGATGGATGAATTGGATTCATGCATATTTTTAAACAAACGGAGTTTTTTTTACGCGTTGCATCCGTTGAGAATTTTTCCCCAGCTCCGGTCCGCTGGTATGGTGCTCTAGCTGGTCCCTTCACGGTGAATTCCGTCCGCTGGTGTTCCAGGATAGAACCAAACGGGGCGTGTGGAATTCCTCCTCTGGAAATCCAGAGGGGCATTGACGCTGGGGCATTGAGAGATAATGTTTGGGTTTCCATAGAATTCAATCTCCAAAGGGGCATGGAATTCGCCTAGTTTTTTATTAATTTTTAACACCCTTGTTACGTGGAATTCAATCTCCAAAGGGGCATGGAATTCCTGAGAATCTGGAGAAAATCGTGGGAATAACAAACTTGGGCATTGGAGTTATGTGAAGTAACAAACTTGGCGTTGGAGTTATGTGAAGGGTTAAGATTGCATTTAATGCATGAAGTTTGGACCACTTTAGGGTAGGAAAAATGAGGTGTTTTTCAGACCGGTGTCTTTTGACACTGGTTTACATACGGTCAAAGGAAAACGTCACTTGAAATGACACTTTTTTAAAGCGCCACTTCAAGTGGTGCTTCAAGTGGCACATATAGGAAGCATTTTTTTTTCTCAATTTACACAAAATCTCGGAAATGAAATGACACTTTTTAAAAGCGTCATTTCAAGTAGCATTTTCATCTTGTCACAGAGAAAATCACCACTTGAAGTGGGGCTTTTCCCTTTAACCCTACCCCTACAAAATCTTTTCCTTCCACACCCATTACGTAAAACCGATGTCAAAAGACACTGGTTTGAAAAACAGCTCAAGTGAAAATCGTAGGATAACAAACTTGGGCATTGGAGTTGTGTGAAGGGTTAAGATAGCATTTAATGCATACATAGCATTTAATGCATGAAGTTTGGACCGCTTTAGGGCCTCTCGCAACTTTTTCAGGCTTTCAGCACCTCACACCGGATCGGAAAAAAAAAATAAATAAAAAAAGTAATGTTATCTCGATGCTGTGAGTATGAGCAACCCCCTCTTATGTGGTTTATTGGTTCCATAAAGCAAAGATTTATTTATTAAAATTTTATATTTTTATACAAAGATAGTTTTGAAATGGATAAAAATTATTTTTGATATGGATTAGAACCAATTTATGCAGAGATAAAAATAATAATAATAAAAATAACATATTATTTTTTTAAGTTTAATCAAATTTAAATTAATAGTATTTTGTTATGCATAATAAATTTGTTCATCGTTCTAAATTGAACTAATTGAAACAAGATATTATTAAAGTGACCTCTCTTGTGTAGATGGTTCATAAAGGATATTGGATGTTGTGTATATGTATGTTTCATACGGGTATTAATCGTCCCAAAGAAAGGTTAATGCTGGGCCGAACTACACATATGTGTGATGTAAATACGTAATGATTATAAGGATTTACATGTGAATAATAAATTGATCCAAAGATAGATTTATTATTTGACATGCATTATTGTTAGTATTTGATCATTACAATAGGAGTATCACTGACAGTTAATATTATTGTCCAAAGACTTGATATTAATGTTGCACTTGGTATCTTGAGATGGGATTTATCATTATTTGAATTTGTTGATATTTGGTATTAATTATTTATATGAGCATGTTGTTTATGTATTACTTTTATTTTTTTTATAGCTAATGTTGCTACTATTTCTGCTAACCTCAATTCAGTGCCGGTCCTTAATGGTACTAACTTCAAGGGTAAAGATAAATGCTACTAAGGGTTTAACAAAAAAGAACAAAATCAGGATAAGGACAGTTGTTTCTTCTGCTATAAGCCTGGATATATTAAGAAGGAATGTTCTAAGTATCATGCATGGCATAAAAAGAAAGGTATATTTTAATTTGTTTTGTTCTGAAGTGAATATAGCTTCAAACACTTGGTGGTTAGATTTGGTACTACTACTAACATCAGTGTTTCAATGGAGGGTTGCCTGAGCTACCGAAGGCCAACTGATGCAGAAAGATGCATTTATACAGGAGATGGCAAGTCAGTAGATGGGGGGTAATTGGGCATTTTAGATTGTTATTAAATTCTGGTTATTATTTGGATTTGAAAGACACTTTTATAGTACCATCGTTTAGATGAAATTTGGTTTCTATTTCAGCTTTGGACAAATTAGGATATTGTTGTTCATTTGGAAATAGTCAGTTTAGTCTTTCGTTAAATTCAAATATTATTGGAACTGGTTCTCTTATGGTGTATGACAATCTATATTTGCTTGATACTGTTGCTTCTTATAATGAAACCCTGAATATGGAATCACGATGTACTAAGCATAAAATTTGCAATAAAAATTCAGGAACATTATGGCACAAGCGCTTAGGTCACATCTCTAGAAATAGAGTTGAACGACTTGTGTCAGATGAAATTTTGGATTCTCTTGATTTTATAGACTTCAATGTTTGTGTTGATTGCATTAAGGGCAAACAGACCAAAATAAAGAAATTGGATGCATATAGAACTACGAAAGTCTTAGAGTTGATACACGGACATTTGCACACTATTTTCTACACTTTCGTGAAATAGTCAACAATATTTTGTATCATTCACAGATAATTATTCAAGATATGCATACCTATTTCTTATTCATGAAAAGTCCCAAGCTTTGGACGTGTTCAAATTATTTAAAGCTGAGGTTGAGCTTCAACTCAACAAAAGGATTAAAGGAGTCAGATCTGATCGTGGTGGTGAATACTACGGTAGATATGATGGTTCAGGTGAACAACGTTAGGGACCTTTGCTAAATATCTAGAAGAATATGAAATTGTCCCATAATATACCATGCCAGGGTCACCTAGCATGCATGGTGTAGCTGAAGATGAAATCACACTCTTAAAGATATGGTAAGGAGTATGATTAGTCATTCAACTTTACTAGAGTCACTCTGGGGAGAAGCACTAAAGATAGTAACCTATATTCTGAATAGAGTACCAACTAAAGCAGCTTTCAAAATACCTTATGAGCTTTGGATATGACGAAAGCCTAGTCTAAAGCATTTTCATGTTTGGGGATGTCCAGCTGAGGCAAGGCCTTATAGGCCATATGAAAAGAAATTGGACACTAAAACAGTAAGCAGCTACTTTGTTGGGTATTCTAAGCAATCTAGGGGTTACAAGTTTTATAATCCAAAATCAAGGATAATTTTTGAGACGGGAACTGCAACGTTCTTTGAGGATATTGAGTTTGGAGGGAGAAATAAGGTCAGAGACTTTGTTTTTGAGGAGGAATTGGATCCTACTACTCTTATTGAAGAGTAGTTAATTCATATTCCTAAATTTGCTTTTGACAATGATCGGGTTTCTATTTTTGTCATTGATCAAGTTGCAATTCCAGAACAATAAGAAATTATTGTTCAACCCTCAAAGGTACAAACTCAACAACCTCATGAACAAGTGCATAAAGAACAAGTGCCTTTGCGGTGATCCACTAGAGAAAGGAGAAATGCTATTCCAGATGACTATATAGTGTTTCTTCAGGAACATGAGGAAAATAATGGCGTGATGGAAGATGATCCTGTCAACTTCCTCCAAGCCATACAAGGTTCCAATTCAGAAAAGTGGATTGAAGCAATGAAAGAAGAGTATAAGTCTATGAAAGATAATAAAGTTTGGGAACTTGTCCCATTACCAAAAGGTGTAAAAATCATTAGTTGCAAATAGATTTTAAGGCCAAACGGGATTCAAAGGGTAATGTGGAAAGGTATAAAGCTCGTCTTGTGGCCAAAGGCTATACTCAAAAGGAAGGATTGACTTTAAAGAGACTTTCTCTTCGGTTTTATCAAAGGACTCTTTTAGAACAATCATGGCTCTTATTGCACAATGTGATATGGAACTCCATCAAATGGATGTCAAGACAGCATTTCTTAATGAAAATATTGATGAGACAATTTATATGGTGCAACCATAAAACTTTGTGTCAGGAGACCCAAAGAAATGGTTTGCAAATTAACAAAATCCATTTATGGGTTAAAGCAAGCTTCTCATCAATGGTACTACAAATTTCATCAAGTAAATCTCTCATTCAATTTTGAGATGAATGCGGTTAATGATTGTGTGTATTACAAGTTCAGTGAGAGTAAGTATTTTATGGTTTTGTACATGGATGACAATTTGCTTGCCACAAATGATATAGGCATGTTACACGAAACCAAGAGATTTTTATCAAGCAATTTTCAAATAAAAGATCTTGGTGACGCTTCCTTTGTATTGGAAATCCAGATACATCGAGATCATTCTCGAGGTATCCTTGGATTATCACAAAGGAGCTATATCGATAAAGTACTTTAAAAATTTGGCATGCAAAATTGTAAACTAGGTGATACTCCGATCGCTAAAGAAGATAAATTCAGTATTAATCAGTGCCCAAAAGAAAACCTTGAAGTTAAGAGATAGAAGATTCCTTATGCTTTGGTTGTAGGGAGTCTAATGTATGCTCAAGTTTGTACGCGTCCGGATATTGCGTACATTGTTGGAGTGTTAGGCAGATATTTAAGCAACCCAGAAATGGATCATTGGAAAGCAGCCAAAAGGGTTATGAGATATCTAAAAAGAACAAAAGATTATATGCTCACATATAGGAGATCAGATCATTTTGAGATCGTTGGGTATTCTGACTCCGACTTTGCGGAATGCCAAGATAGTAAAAGATCCACTTTGGGCTATGTATATCTGCTAGGTGGTGGGGCTATTTCTTGGAGAAGTGCAAAACAAACACTTATAGCTTTTTCTACTATGACAGCAAAATTTATAGCATATTATGATGCATCCAACCATGGAATATGGCTGAAAAACTGTCACTGAACTGCGCATATTGGAAGGAATTGAAAGACTGTTAAAGTTGTTTTGTGACAACAAGTCAATCGCATTGTATTCCAATAATAACAGGAGCTCGACCAAGTCAAAGCATATTGACATCAAGTTTCTAATTGTAAAGAAAAGAGTACAGAGTATTCGGATTTCTATATAGCATATAGGGACAAACTCCATGATTGTAGATCCCCTTACAAAGGGTGTGTCACCCAAGGTCTTTCATGAGCATACTGATCACATGGGCGTTATAGAGCATGACGATGCTTAAATTCAGTGGGAGTTTGTATTGCTTCTATTTTATCCTTTATGTTTGGTTTGTGCACACTTATGTATTTGGATATTTTCTGATCAGAAATAAAGTATTTTATTTAGTTCAGTACACTCTGTACAATTATGTTAAAGTTTTGATCTCACTCAAGTTTAAGGAGGACCAATTGGAAATAGGCATGTTAAGATCATACTACATAAAATTTTCATGCTACATATCCACATCATGATCCATGTCATTCAGTTGTATCAACATACGTGACCATTGATGGGTCAAGTTACGAAAGATGTAACAAAGGCTGTTTAGATCCTATGTTGGTATGGTTGATGGATCGGATTGGTTATAGATACATTTCAGTAATGACAATAAAATTGAGCTCATTTGATTATTTTTTGCAAAACATAACTATAAGGTTACACATATAGCCCAGTGGTAGATTATTGGATTTTTAATCCAACATTAGGCTTATATGTGAAATAATTATGTGTTGCGGACTGTCAAATAAGGTTAAACCCAATTAAAAGTGATCAACTAAGATTTTAGTGATTTGGGCTTTAATGTATTTGATAGGGTGTGGGCCTTTAATGTGTAGAGACCTAAGGGATATTTTTATTTTTATGATGGACTAAAATAGAAATACAAATAGATAATAATAAAATTATCTGCCCTGGATTGCACGTACTACCTTCTTCTCTGAATTTCATCATCAGAAAAAAGAAGCATAGAGAAAATTCTAAAGGGCTCTCTAGGAGTACGTGTTGATCTGGAAGGCCAACCGCACAGCTCTGGAGAGCAATCAAGCAATATGGATTCAGATACACTTCCTTTTATGTTTATTAATTCTTGATGATTGAATATGAATGATTTTGGGTTTTATGGTGATGGTTTTTGTTGCCGCCAACTCACTTATGATGAACGTCGAATGGGCTAAGATCGTGGTGAGCGTAGAGCCTGCAAAAAGTCCCGGACCGGTAGTTCCGGTGGGGACCCTCCGACGCTCAAGTCAGCGAGTCATAGAACAGGGATATTATATCAAAGTGGGATTTTTGGAGAGGAAGCCAGAGAGAGTCCCCTCTCGCATGTAGCTCGGGTCCTCTTTTTATACCTGTCTGGGATCCCGTTTACCTCGTTCTGTTGGAACCGTCGAATCTTCCCTGTTGTGATGTTTCATCGAACGGCAAGTCATTAGGCTGTTGCTGGATAAGGGCCGCTTACAGCGGTAACTACCATCGAGCTAACACTTGCCCGTGATTTCGACGAGCGAGGTGCTCGGCAGTAGACCTTAGATCACAGGATCCGTTATATGAGATTGGTCATTGTGCATGTGAAAGATGCTGAAGGCCAACGCTGGGAGTCGGAGCTGGAGGCCGGCGCTGGAGGCCAACGCTGGGAGTCGGAGCTGGAGGCCGGAGCCAGTCTCAGTGCTAGGGGCCGACGCTGGAGGCTGGCGCTGGAGGCCGTCACTGGATACCAGTGCTGGAGGCCGGAGCCAGTCTCAGCGCTAGGGGCCGACGCTGGAGGCCGGCGCTGGAGGCCGTCACTGGATATCATCGCTGGAGGCCGGAGCCAGTCTCAGCGCTGGGGGCCGATGCTGGAGGCCGACGCTGGAGGCCGTCACTGGATGCCAACGCTGAAGGCCGAAGCCAGTCTCAGCGCTGGGTGTCGACGCTGGAGGCCGACGCTAGAGGCCATCACCGGATGCCAGCGCTGGAGGCCGGAGCCAAAGTCAGCGCTGGGGCCCCGTGAATGGGGGTTTTGCTGTCACATCATTGCTTTCAAAAACCGTGCAAAAGATAATACCACCCAGAGGAAATGGCCAGCCGTATCAGATGCCCCCCCGCCCCTGAGATGGGAGCGTTCACTTACCCGCGAAAGGAGTGTTAATATCCTCTAGGTGGCCGTTTTCGCGTCATTATTTCGCCTTTGTTGGGATTAGAAAGGATTTCCCTCGGGTAACGGTGAGCGGTATCATTATAAAGCTAATGCCTCCCTTTTTATTAGTGGTCTTCTCGAGTTTTTCGCGCTGGCAGGCTGTCAAAATGCCTCCCAATTGAAGATGGATGCGTAATCAGATCGAACGATTGTGGGGTGATCTGAAATGGCGTTATGAGGAAAAATCGCCCTTATCTTCCCATCCTCCCCATTTCTTACGCTGCTGCCCCCTTTCGAGTCCGCAAGCATCCATTTGTCTCCCGTGTTCATTCTCTCCCCGTGCTCTGTTTTTAGCTCGATTTTTCCAGGTTAGTTCCTATGGTTTCATCACCTTCTTGCTCCATCTCTGGTTCCTGGGGGGTTCCCACAACCCTTCTCAGACTTCCGATTCCTTATCAAGCCAATGGTCTACCCCTTCCTCTAACGTTCTTCACCGGAGCAGCGGCCAGTCAGTCGTCCCTAACCGGGAGTCGTCCGGCCGGCTGGCGGATTTCCGTCCGGAGCCATTCGATGGCTGCCGGTCCTTCCAGGGTCGCCAAGGAGTCCCCCGAAGGGACTGCTTCCGCTATGTCTGCTCAAGACATAGTAAACCTAAAAGCCAAGTATAGCTTCCCGTCGGACCTTCATTTGTTCCACCCTGCCCCCAATGACAGGGTAACTTCTTCCCGTTCCGGAAGGGTTGCTTTGTACGGAGCCTTTTTTAAGGCCGGGCTTCGGTTGCCTATCCACCTTTTATTCTCAATCTCCTGGACCGATACTCTTTGACACCCTCCCAGTTAGTTCCCAACTCAATCCGAACCATCGTCGGTTTTCTGGTACTCTGCCACTTGCAAGGCATTGAGGCCAGTATCTCTTTATTCCGCAGCTTTTACACCCTTCGCAAGCAATCGGGTTGGTGGTCCTTCACCCCTAGGTCTAATAGGATCCTCAAATTGTGCCTTCCTACTTCCGTCAAAGGGTGGAAGGACAAATTCTTCTTTGCTGATATCGGTGGGGTTCGTGGAAGCTGGGGGATACCCAACATTGACGCTAATAGGGATCCCTCCATCCTTCCACGAGATCGGATGGCATTTGGGCAGCTTCTGACTGCCGACATCCCTCGGTGTAATATGCTTTTAGCCGAGGAGAACCTTCGTCTTGCCGGTTTAATTCCCCCGAGGGGTGAGCACTTGATCACTCGCCTCTCTTCTTCCCCCTTTGCTTTCTTCTTTCTTTTCCTCTTCCTCTTTTTTTTTTTTTTAACTACCCTCCGCCTGTATAGGGATGGCGCCGTCGCTTCATGAGCTCAAGCAAGCGGCCACCAGGAAGAGGAAGGTTACAGGGGACGTGCCCCCTGCCCAAAGAAGGGCCATTGCTAAAGTCCCGAGGAGGGCCGACGCGGGGAGGGTTGATACAGAGAGGGCCGACACTGGAGGGGCTAAAGTCGTGAAGCCCCTGCGTGCAAAGGTTTTGAAAAAGGGCGGCCCTAAAAGGGCCGACGCTGATGAGGTCGAGGCCAAGGGGGCCAGAACTGCGGAACCCTCGCACATGTGCGAGGCGGCCAGGGCCCAAGGCGACGAGCCTGCCATGACAGAAGTGGTAAGGGCCGAGACAGGCAAGGAGGTCGAACGGAGTCAACTAGAGGGAAGATCCTCAGCTTCAGCTCCTCCGGTTATTCTGCTCGACCCTTCTCCTGAGAGGATTGCAAGGGCGCCGTCGCCCTTGCCCAAAGCCGTAGAGACGGAACAAGTTCCTGCGGCAGTAGTGACGATTCCAGCAGCTATCCTGCCCCCATGGGGGCAACAGCTGAAGCGCCTCCACCAGTCAAGGGGTCGGAGGCGGCAGGTTCAGAGGCGGAATCTGTCTCTGTAGGCCCAACGCCAAGGGAAGAGAGGGGCGTCGATCCTTCCTTCCAATCGCTGTTGGCGAACCACAGCCGCTGGGCTGAACGGACCTTGGAGGAAGCCACGGTGGTTGAGGTGCAAGAGTTTCTCCGGAGTCAGGGGAGAGTCACCTTCTTCCGCGAAGCATCAGTGGCGCATCTCTGGGTGAGCTTCTGCTCCATTATCATCTCTTTTTTTTTTTTTTTTTTTTGTTTTCTCACCTTGACATTCCTTCAGGCATTGAACTCTCTAGTCGCCCTGAAGAACCTCTGGACCCTGAGCGATACCGCTATCGACCAAGCGCGGGAGGAGATGTTGTCCCTCCAAGTCAAGGCGGAAAAGGCGAAGATGGCTCTGGAGGATACTCGGGCCACCCTAAAGGGTGAAATCGATGTCACCCGGCTAAGAGCCGAGAAGGCTGAGTATGCGCTGGAAGTTGCCCAGCGCCGCGCAGCCAATGAGCTGGATAATGCTCAGGTGGCTAAGGAAAAATAGAAAGTAGCCGAGGAGAAGCAAAGGGCAGCCGAAGAGAAGCTGAAGGTGGCAGAATTGGAGGTGTGTGTTTTAAAGACCCAATTAAGTTCTGCCTCCGTTGAGACAGATGCGGCCAAAGAGGCCACCCGCCAGTGCGTCACCAAAATTGCAGATCTGGAGGCGGCGGTGACAGAGGCCCAGAGGGGGGCCATTGAGTCCGAGAAAAGAGCTCTCGAGGCTGAAAAAAGAGTTGCCGAGGCCATAGAGGATTTTAGAAAGTCCAAAGCCTTCGATAAGGAGGTGGCCGAGTCAGCGGCGTTTGCTTATGACGCCGGCTTTCAAGACTGTAAGGATAAAATCCAGGAACTCTACGACCTAGAGGATATTGAGGGACTGAAGCCTGATGACGTTCCTGAGGATGATGTCCCGGCCCCGGATGACCTTTAATAGCTTTAGTTTTTCTTTTTGTATCGATTTGTGCTTGACTTGAGTCGGCAACTTTGTAGCCTTTTAGCTATCAATGAATATTTTTTCCTTACTATGCACCTTTGGTCATAATCAGCTTCAGCTGAGTCAGCTGTTATGAATCACCAACCAATGGTGTCTGTCAGATTGATTACACAGAATGTGACTGAGCCACATATTGTCCCAGATGCCAACACAGGGAACCAACTTTAGTGCCGACGCAGGGTGCCAGTGTCTAATATGCCGACATAGAGCCAGTCTTTGGTGCCAACACGGAGTTGGTTTTTAATAAGCCGACGTGGTGCCGGTCTTTAATATGCCGACGCGGAGCCGGTCTTCAGCGCCAATGCGGAGTTGGTCTTTGATATGCCGACGCAGAGCCGGTCTTCAATATGCCGACGCGGAGCCGGTCTTTAATACGTCGATGCGGAGCCGGTCTTTAGCGCCAACGCGGAGTTGGTCTTTAGTATGCCAACGCGGGGTTGGTCTTTAGCGCTAACGCGGAGTTGGTCTTTAGTATGCCGACGCGGAGCCGGTCTTTAGTGTGCCAAAGCGGGGTTGGTCTTTAGCGCCAACGCGGAGTTGGTCTTTAGTATGCCGATACGGAGCCGATCTTTAGTGTGCCAACGTGGGGTTGATCTTTGGTATGCCGACGCGGAGCCGGTCTTCAATATGCCGATGCGGAGCCGGTCTTTAGTGTGCCAATGTGGGGTTGGTCTTTGGTATGCCAACGCAGAGCCGGTCTTCAATATGCCGACGCGGAGCCGGTCTTTAGCGCCAACGCGGAGTTGGTCTTTAGTACTGAACGTACTCATCCGAAAACAAGTGAACATGTTGAACATTCATTTATCAAATAGATTCAAATTAATGAAATAGCGTTCTATTGATAATACCGGCGTAAGTTGTCGGCGTTCCAAGTGTGAGGGAGCGGTTTCCCGCCTAGCTCTTCAACTTTGTACACCCCGTGGTGAAGTATCTCCTTGACACGATATGGTCCTTCCCATTTTGGTGCCAGCTTGCCCCCCTCTGTCAGCTTCGATACTTCCGCTCTCCGTAGGACGAGGTCTCCAGGACGGAATGTCTTGGGTCACACCCGAGCGTTGTAGTGCTTGGCCGCTCACTGACGGAATGCTGCCATGCGAAGCTGTGCTTGGTCTCGCAATTCTTCCACCAAATCCAGATCGGCCCTCAGCTGATTTGAGTTGCCTTCTTTGTGGTATAATTCCGTTCGGGGGCTAGGAACTCCTATTTCCACCGGGATGACTGCCTCGGTCCCAAAGACCAGGCTGAAAGGGGTTTTCCCAGTAGGTGCTCGCGGCGTCGTGTGGTAAGCCCACAGTACACTGAAGAGTTCCTCCACCCAGCGTCCTTTGCAACCATCTAGCCGAGCCCTAAGTCCTTGGAGGATGATGTGATTGTTCACCTCGGCTGCGCCGTTAGTTTGGGGGTGCCCTACTGAGGTGAATCGATGATGGATTCCTAGGCCATCGCAGAATTCTTGGAAGGCCGTGTTGTCAAACTGCCGGCCGTTATCTGTAACGAGGGTGTGCGGTAGCCCGAATCGGCACACCATAGACTTCCAGAAGAAAGTCCTTATTTTGGCTTCCGTGATCTTAGCAAGAGCTTACGCCTCGATCCACTTGGTAAAATGGTCGACGGCCACCACTAGGAACTTGCGTTGTCCGGAAGCAGGAGGGAACGGTCCCAGGATGTCCATGCCCCACTGCGCGAAGGGCCATGTGTAGCTAGAGGGGTCAGCTGGGACGCCGGCTGATGTTGGATATTGGCATGACGCTAGCAGCTGTCATACCTTTTAACGAGTTCGGATGCGTCCTCCTTCATTGTCAGCCAATAATACCCCTGCTGCAGGGCTTTATATGCAAGAGCCCTGCCCCCCAGATGGCTTCCACATATCCCTTCATGTATCTCCCGTAGAATATAATTGGCTTCGGTGGGACCGACACACCTGAGGATAGGGTATGAGAACGAACTTCGGTAGAGCTTTCCTTCCATAATGAGAAACTTTGGGGCCCATCTTTTAAGTTTCTTAGCTTCGACAGGGTCTTCTGGGAGGTTACCCCTAGTAAGGTACCGGACATAGGCGTCCATCCAGGTGGGCTCCTGCTCCACTGGTAAGGTTTCTCTTGATACGTCAATACTCGGGGCTTCTAGGTGCTCCACATAAGCTTTTCCCAACATCCCATCAGCTGAAGTGGTAAGACGAATAGGGCGTCGGCTCTAGCATTCTCCTGTCGAGGAATGTAGCTGATGCTGAAATGAGTGAAGGGGGAAACCAGCGAGTGTACCATATTTAAATAGCGAGCCATGATGGGATCCCTTGCCTCGTATTCCCGTGTAATCTGGCCAGCAACCAGTTGGGAATCGGTGAATGCCCTAAGGCGTTTCACCCCAAGCTCTCGAGCTAATCTCACACCGGACAGCAAAGCTTCATATTCCGCCTGATTATTAGTGGTTGGAAAGAGGAAGCGAAGTGCACACTCGGTCACCACCCCATCCGAGTTGGCCAAGATGAGGCCTACTCCGCTCCCTTGAGAATTCGATGCCCATCCACATGAAGGACCCATTCATCACACTGGTTCCGAGGGGCTGAGTGTCCGTAGGGGGTTCTTTAGGTTGCTCCATTCCCCAAGTACATTCGACCAAAAAATCTGCCAAGAGTTGAGACTTCATGGCCGAACGGGGGCGTAAAGATAGATCGAATTCCCCCAGCTTGAGGGCCCACCTTGCCAGCGGCCAGAAGTATCTGGGCGAGCAAGAACTGTCCTCAGAGGTTGGTCTGTGATCACCGCGATCGGGTGGGCTTGGAAGTACGGCCGCAGGCGCTGGGCAGACACGATCAATGCAAAGATGATCTTTTCCATATTTGAATATCGGGTCTCGGCATCATGAAGCACTTTACTCGTGTAGTATACTGGCCTTTGCGTGCCATTGGTGTCCATGCGGACCAGCACAGAGCTAACAGCTTCAGGAGAGGCCGCAAGGTATAGAAGGAGTTCTTCTCCACCCGTCGGCTTGGCCAGCAGTGGCGGGGTAGATAAGAATTCCTTTAACCCTTCGAATGCCTCCTGGCATTCTTTCGTCTATTCAAACTCGTTGACTCTGCGAAGCGCCTTGAAGAAAGGTAGACACCTTTCTGCGGATTTGGACAGGAAGCGGCTTAGGGCGGCCACCCTTCCTATCAGGCGCTGTACTTCCTTCTTATTGGCAGGAGGCCTCATGTCCAAGATGGCTTGGACTTTGTCCGGGTTCACTTCGATCCCCCTCCGGGTTACCATGAAGCCCAAGAACTTTCCAGCTGTCACCCCAAATGCACACTTACGAGGGTTCAGCTTCATCTGGTATCGACGAAGGTTGTCAAAAGTTTCCGTTAGGTTCGCGATATGGTCAGTGGCATGAATGCTTTTTGTCAACATGTCATCCATGTACACTTCATGTTACGTCCTATCTGGCCTTCAAAGACCTTGTTCATCAGTCTCTGGTAAGTGGCTCCCGCATTCTTTAACCCGAAGGGCATTACCTTGTAGCAGTATAACCCCTTCTCTGTTATGAAGGAGGTAGCTTCTTCGTCCGCCGGGTTCATCCGGATCTGGTTGTATCCAGAGAAAGCATCCATGAAGCTAAGGACTTCATGGCCGGATGTAGCGTCTACCAATTGATCGATTCGGGGCAAGGAAAAGCTGTCCTTAGGGCACGCCTTGTTGAGGTCGGTGAAATCTACACACATTCTCCAACTTCCGTTGGTCTTGCGGACTAGCACCATGTTAGCCAACCATTCAGGGTAATGGACTTCCCGAATATGGCCCGCAGCCATTAACTTGCGGACTTCCTCGTTGATAGATTTCTGTCTGTCTGGGGCGAAGTTTCTTTTTTTCTGTCGGACCAGCCGACATTCTGGCTTAAGGTTGAGTTGATGGGTGATCACTCTTTCGGGGACATGTCTGAGGATGACCATGCGAAGGCGTCAATGTTGGCACGCAGGAAAGTAAGAAGTTGATGGCGTGCCTCCTCCGAAAGCAATGCCCCCACCTGAACAGTCCTGGCCAGGTCATCACCCAAGGGGAGGGTTAGAAGGTGCTCTGCCGGCTCTCCCCTTCTTCTCAGCTCCCGGGGATCGAGTGACTCAGAGACTGCCGCCGACGCCGCGTCCAGCGGGCTGGGAGATAAATGGTAGCAGGGCGGGAGCAGGCTTTGCTCCCCTTTCATTTCTCCGACTCCTTCGTTGGTGGGGAACCTTACCAATAATCTCTTGGTGGAGACTACGGCATCCAGCAGATTCAACCCTGGTCTTCCCAAGATAGCGTTGTAAGCTAGTGGGACCCGGACCACCAAGAAATTTATAACCACAGTGCTTGACATGGAGGGGTTCCAGCCGTGACCGGAAGGGCAATTTCCCCCTCGACATTCACTGAATCTCCTGTGAAGCCCATTAGCGGTGTGGCAACGGGTCGGAATAAAGACCTTGACAAGTTCATCCGAACAAAAGCCTCAAAGCTCAAGACATCCACAGAGCTCCCACTATCAATTAAAATTCTTTTTACAGGATGTTTGTCTATAGTCATGGACACCACGACGCTGTTGTCATGTTTATTAACCACCCCATCTAGATCCTTTCCAAAGAAAGGAATTACAGAATCTATTCCCCCTCGCTGCCTCTTCGAACCGCCACCCACTCCCCAGGAAATCATAGCTATAGCTTTTTCAGTTGGAGCATTATCTACGCTAGTCGGACGACTCGGAGGCACCGGGGGGCCCGACGCAGGAGGGTTTCCCCTTCGAACAAATTTGCTTAGGTGGCCTTGCTGAACTAGCTCCTCAATGGCCTTTTTCAGATGGCAGCAATCCTCGGTGTCATGACCGTAGTCTCGGTGGTACTGGCAATAAAACTCCTTGTTGCGGGGGGCCCCAGACTTCAAGGGAGTCGGACGTTTGAAATAAGGTTCCTCCTCTATCTCCAACAGGATGTGAGAGATGGGAGCCATGAGGGGGGTGAATTGCTCCTTAGGAACCAGTGTATGTGGTCGGCAATCTGGACGGCATGGAGGCTCGGGCTTACGAGGTCGTGCACTGGCGTGATCAGTAGGCAGTGGTTTATTACTGATGTTCTTGTCAACTTCCCTCCTGGAAGAATCCGCCTCGTCGGCACGGATGTACTTTTGGGCTCGGCTCAGAAGCTCAGCATAGGAACTCGGAGGCTTCTTATCCAGGGAATACGTGAACCTGGATGGGCGAAGTCCTCGTTTTAGGGCCAAAGTGGCCACGGAATCTTCCAGGTTGTACACCTCCAACGCCGCCTCCTTAAATCGAGCGACGAAATCCTTCAAGGTCTCGCCACTCCTCTGCTGAACAGCAAAGAGGCTATCTGCCACTCGCGGGATCTTTCGATAGGCATCAAAGTGAGCCAGGAAAGATCGCTCGAGCTGCCGAAATGAGTTGATGCTGCGCGGGGGCAAGCGGGAGTACCACGCGCGCGCTGCCTTCCGGAGAGTGGCCGGAAAGGCGACGCATAAAAGGGAGTCCGTCGCTCCCTGGACCTGCATAAGGACCTTGTAGCTCTTCAGGTGGTCAAGGGGATCCGTCGTCCCATCATATGGATCCAGTTGGGGGAGACGAAACCGGGGGGACCGGTTCCTTCATGATATGACGGGAAAGCGGGGGACGGCGCTCATAAGCCATCCCATAAGGGTCGGTGATCCGGCGGCTGAGCTCATCCAACCATCGGTGATACTCGTCGAGCCTTTGCTCGGCCCGACGGGTGGTTTTCCGAAGAGTGCCATCTTGGGATGAATCAGAGGAAGGAGCTGAAGAAGATCGCTGGCGCAAAGAACGCGCCCGCCTAGACTCTCTTTCCTCCGGCCGGCGATGGGAATGACCGGAGTGGCGAGAAGGGGACCGCCGTCGCTTCGAGGTCCCTCGGTGATGAGGTTCGGGGGGTGAGCGGTGGGAGACCTCAGGCGGGGTCCCACCTTGGTGAGACTGGACTGTTCCCCGCATTCCTTCGTCAAGCATAGGGGGCTGAGTTGCAGCAGCCAAATGATGCTCTTGCAGCCCCTGGACCATTATCATCAGATCCTGGACCTGGTGGGCCAGAGCTTCGAGCCGGTCAAGTTAGCTCATCTGCGCAGGGGGTGGAACATGGAGATTGGCCTCCGAATGCTCAGCCCATGGAATGCGCCCGGCTGCTTGACTGGAGGAAGCCTCCTGTGCTCGCGTGGTCACCATCGTTTCCCTTGCAGAATTGGTGGGGTCACAGGGAGAACTTTCGTCTTCCTCCTGTGTGAACTGCCCCCTACCTGGCGCGCCAATCTGTTGCCACCAACTCACTTATGATGAACGTCGAATGGGCTAAGATCGTGGTGAGCGTAGAAAGGTCGCCGTCTTCCTCCTAGAGCCTACAAAAAGTCCCGGACCGGTAGTTTCGGTGGGGACCCTTCGACGCCCATGTCAGCGAGTTGTAGAACAGGGATATTATATCAAAGTGGGATTTTTGGAGAGGAAGCCAGAGAGAGTCTCCTCTCGCATGTAGCTCGGGTCCTTTTTTATACTTGTCTGGGATCCCGTTTACCTCGTTCTGTTGGAACCGGCGAATCTTCCCTGTTGTAATGTTTCATCGAACGACAAGTCGTTAGGCTGTTACTTGATAAGGGCCGCTTACAGCGGTAACTGCCAATCGAGCTAACACTTGCCCGTGATTTCGGCGAGCGAGGTGCTCGGCAGTAGACCTTAGATCACGGGATCCGTTATATGAGACTGGTCATTGTGCATGTGAAAGATGCTGAAGGCCGACGCTGGGAGTCGGAGCTGGAGGCCGGCGCTGGAGGCCATCACTGGATACCAGTGCTGGAGGCCGGAGCCAGTCTCAGCGCTAGGGGCCAACGCTGGAGGCCAGCGCTGGAGGCCGTCACTGGATATCATCGCTGGAGGCCGGAGCCAGTCTTAGCGCTGGGGGCCGACGCTGGAGGCCGTCACTGGATGCCAGCGCTGGAGGCCGGAGCCAGTCTCAGCGTGGGTGCCGACGCTGGAGGCCGATGCTGGAGGCCGACGCTGGAGGCCGTCACTGGATGCCAGCGCTGGAGGCCGGAGCCAAAGTCAGTGCTGGGCCCCGCGAATGGGAGTTTTGCTGTCACATCATTGCTTTCAAAAATCGTGCAAAAGATAATACCATCCAGAGGAAATGGCCAGCCGTATCAATTTTCACCAAAGATTTAGGTTTAATTTTCAACAAGAAGGCCACATACCAACAAATCCTGAGAAGGTTGGATCCCTCCCTCACCCATTAGATCTGCCCTTGTCTTGCACGTGACGGCCAATGGTTGCCAAGTTCCGTGATGATAGAGGAAGGCTTCCTCCCCTGTTTTGCTGGTTCGGTTTCCGGTTGTTGTTTGGGACGATCCCGTTGGTGAGGACCAAGCCATGACCATTGTCCTACGTAAGTTTGGCCATCGACCATTGATGGTGGCAGGGTTTCTTCTGCCTTCCTCGCTAAGCAAATTCTAAGATCTTTTTTGTCCATGGTACCTTAAGAAATCCCAACTCCAAAAGCCTGCACGAAGGCGTATAATGAATGGTGTTAGTGGGTTGAAATTTAAAAAAAAAAAAAAAAAGTGAGATAGCTGAAGCCTTCTCACCTTATCACCATGGTTGGGCCTAGGCCCAATTAAACCCTAGGCTGGCTCTAGCTTTATTCATCTTATCAATGGTCAGGCCAAACATCTACTAGAAGAAAAGTCTTTGTGCATCGAATGCGGTGCAGGTCGCGCGCACCATGCTTGGCAATTGGCATGAGGCATGACAATAGCAGGAATGTTTTTTGGCTTTCGGCATGCGCGCGCGCATGCACCACACGCCAATCATCGGGTGCGGTGCAACCGCACCTAGTGCTGCAGCGCACCTGGTGCAATAAGACTTTTCTTCTACTAGATGGAAAAATCTTTATGTATTGTGTGCTATGCAGCTCACATGCACCATGCCCGACGATTGGTGTGTGGCGCGCATGCATGCTAAGAACATAAATGACTTTTTCACTTTGGCATGCACACATGCACATACCACGTACCAATCACCCCTACTAGATTAGATAGTAGGCTGGCATTCCATGAACTTTTGAGGCCCATGGAGGGCTCTCGTTGAAGAGTGGATCGTCCTCTTTCTAACCTTGGAGCATAGCACGCATTCAACCAGCCCCAAGTTGTGTGGAGATGCGGAAGCGAGATGATATCCCTGCTGAAATTTCTGCAGCAAAATTTTGGATCTTGATCTTGGTAATCTTCCCATATTGATTAGCAACTAGGATTTTCCTTGGTTTCTTGCGCCCCAAGATTGTAAGAGAGGGTCGTGGCCTCTCTTCTTCCTCACGTGAACCTTCAGATCTGATTCAGAAAATCAAGAGACGTTGCCCAAGAAGAAGGTGCTGCTAGGGTTTCTTCCTTCTCCTTCTTTGAGAGAGGCGGTTCCAAGAAGATGACTAGGGCAGAGATGGCAGCAATAAAACCCTAGAAATCTAGGGCATCTATACGTGAGAAAGAGAGAAAGACGTGGATAAAAGAGAAAAGGAGAGGGATAGCTTATTCTAGGGAGAAAAGGGTTTCTTTTTCCATTCATCTATAATCATCATCGTTACATGACTATATATAACCCGTCCCCATGACGGCCACCAAAATAAAACCAGCACCACACAAGAATCGGTGCCTTATTATATGGATAATAAACCCTAAAAAACTCTCTTGGACCAACCCACACCTTGGGCCCAAACTCAGTCCAATGATAGACTAGCCCCCTCAAGACCCAACAACCTGGGCCTTAACCCTATGGAGCCTACAAATCTCTACCCTAGGATTTAAGCTTTGGAGTACCACACCATGCTCTACAATCTCCACCTTGGTGCTTCTGCACATTCCCTCAGACCCATCAGTGTCACACATGAGAGAAAGCTATCCCGTGGAAGAGTCTTCGTAAGTGCATCTGCCTGGTTCTTCTTTGTATGAACTTTTACCAGCTCCACTTCACCTTCTTCCACCAATTCTCTGATCTTGTGATACCTCACATCTATATGCTTTGTGCATGCATGATAGATTGGGTTCTGAGCCAACTGCAGGGCACTCTGACTATCACTGTGTAACAATACTGTACCCTGCTTCACCTCCATTTCCATGATGAGTCTCTTCAACCAAAGAGCCTCCTTGGCAGCCTCTGTAATCCCTATATACTCAGCTTCTGTTGTAGACAAAGCTGTAATAGGTTGAAGGGTTGATCTCCAAGAAATTAATCCACCATACATGCTGAACACATACCCTGTGGTAGACCTTCTTGTATCTAGATCACCTGCAAAATTTGCATCCACAAATCCTTCCAATGGACCTAATGACTTACTTGGGATATTAGATTTCTCCTTAGATCCATCTTGCTGCCCAAAAATTAGACCAAGTCCATGAGTTCCCTGAAGGTACCTCAAATCCACTTGAGTGCCTTCCAGTGCTCCTTCCCTGGGTTCGCCATGAACCTGCTGACCTGGCTCACTGCATATGCTATTCAGGCCTGCAACACACCATAACATACATAATGCTGCCCACGGCACTGGCATATGGAACTCTCTCCATGTACTCTTTCTCTTCATCTGTCTGGGGGTTCTGTAACTTAGAAAGAGACATGTGATTAACCAAAGGTGTTCCAACTGGTTTGGCCTTATCCATCCCAAACCTCTCCAACACCTTATGAATATATCCACCCAATGACAAGTGTAGAATTCCTTGGTCCTATCTCTGTAAATTTCATCCCAAGTATCTTCCTAGCTGACCCCAAATCCTTCATTTCAAATTCTGTTGATAATGCATATTTCAGTCCATTCACTGCTTCAACACTCCTGCTGGCAATGAGCATATCATCCACATACAGAAGGAGATACAGTGCATCATCCTCATCCACATCTTTCACATATACACAAGTATCATGTTCACATCTAGAAAATCCAAGGCCCAAAATAAAAGTGTCAAACCTTTTGTACCACTGACGGGGTGACTGCTTCAAACCATAGAGCGATTTCTTTAGTAGACACACTTTTTCTTCCAATCCAGATTCCTTGAAACCCTCTGGTTGCTTCATGTATATCCTCTCCTCTAGACTCCCATGTAAAAAAGCCGTCTTCACGTCCATCTGCTGCAACTCCATACCATATTGTGCTACGAGAGATAACAACACACGAATTGAAGCATGACGTACCACTGGAGAGAATACCTCTGTGTAGTCCACTCCCTCTCTCTGAGAACCCCTTAGCAACAAGCCTTGCTTTGTATCTGACTCCACCTCGCTCTGAAGGTGCCTCCTTCTTTGTGAACACCCATTTTGAACCAATGGCCCGAGCATCTCTAGGTAGATCCACTAGCTGCCATGTCTTGTTCTTTTCCAGAGACTCCATCTCCTCCATCATGGCCTGCATCCATGAGTCTCTTTTGAACTTTCATGGCTTCTTGGAAGGTCTCTGGATCTTCATTTGCAGTGATTAGAGCATAGGAAATCATGTCATCAATGCGATACCGAGCAGGTTTGATGATGGTACGCTTTGCCTTGTGTAGTGCCACACCCCTTTGATCATCTCTCAAAGCTGAAGTGTGTGACTCCACCTGCACCTCCTTTTGGATTGATGGCTCTTCTGGCTGATCCTTTACATGTATTGGAACATTCATACCAAACTCCACCTCAAAAGAAGCATGTTTTGAAGTAGAAGTAGAAGGTACATCACCTGTCAGCCAATGTTGTCCACTGCTGTCCTATTCAGCCTTTTCAGCTCCATCTGCAATCTCTGACCTCTTCAAGATGCTCTTCTCATCAAAAATAATGTCTCTACTGATGATACACTTCTGTGAATCTGAACTCCATAGCAAATAGCCTTTAACTCCCTGTGGATACCCGATGAAGATCAGCCTTTGTGATTTTGGGTCCAGCTTGCTCCTTTCAGTTGCCTCCACATGTGCATAGGCTGGGCAACCAAAAATCCTTAGGTGTCCAAGCTCCACCTTCTTCCCACTCCAGATCTCCTCTGGAATGCCTCCATCAAGTTTTCTATTAGGGGACCTGTTAACAAGAAAACCAGAGAACATAATTGCATCACCCCAAAAGACCTTGGGCAGTGATGCCTGCAGCCTCAAACTCCTAGCCTTCTCTGTCAATGTACGATTCATCCTCTCTGCCACACCATTCTGCTGGGAGTCATCCTCACTGTGTAATGGCGTTGGATCCCATTTTCCTCACAGTAGCTTCTGAATTCATTGCTTGTATACTCCCCTCCATTGTCAGATCTCAAACACTTCACTGGTTTTCCTGTCTCCTTTTCAACACCAACTCTCCAAGCTTTAAACCGGGCAAATACCTCTGATTTTTCTCTTATCAGATATACCCATACCTTCCTGGAGTAGTCATCAATGAAGGTCAAAAAATACTTAGCCCCACCTCTGGCTGACACAGGGGTCGGTCCCCATACATCTGAGTGAACTAGTTCCAGAATACCTTCACTCTGCTTGGAACTGCTGGCAAATCTTACCCTATGTTGTTTGCCATAAATACAGGGCTCACAGATGTCATTGTCCTCCTTCTTAAGTGCTGGAATTAGACCTCTTTTGCTGAGTTCTATAAGCCCTTTATCACTCATGTGTCCCATTCGATAGTGCCACAGTTTATAGACCAACTGTTCCTTCTGTGCCGCTGCTAGCACCTCTGCACTATCTATCGCCACTGAGCCTTCCATCTGATAGAGATTATTTTCTAACCTTCTCCTTTCATCACCACTAATGCACCCTTGGTTATCCTCAAACATCCACTCCCCGGCTGGCTTCCAAAAGCATACCCATGCTTCTCCAGGTAGCCCAAAGAAATTAGATTCTTCTTCAACTCTGGGACATGTTTGACATTGGTTAAAGTCCTTATAACCCATCATACATCCTCACCCTTATGCTTCCAACTCAGCAACCTTACAAGGATGATTATCACCAAGGCATACACTCCCTCCATCAGATTCTTCATAAGTTGCAAACCACTCCCTATGCGAAGTATAATGGTGAGAACATGCTGAGTCAAGTATCCAACAACTATCACACTTCTTGGTCCCATCTGAAACTACCAGTACATCATCTTCACTGTCTTCAGATGAATTTGCACCACCATTGCTGGTTGAACCTCCCTTGGAAATGCCCTTCCCCTTCTCATTCTTCAGAAGTGGGCAATTTCTCTTCAGGTGACCAATCTGATGACACTTGTAACACTTCCATGCTTTCTGCTTGCCCCGAGACTTAGATCTGCCTTTGGACTTGCCTCTAACCTTTTCCCAGGGTCTTCCTTGCCTCTCATTCACAGCAAGTACCTCTGTGTTAGAGTTTTCCATGCGAATCTTTTCTCTTTGCTGGTTTGATCTCAGCACCCCCACAACCTCTTCATAATTCAGGGTCTCCTTCCCATACACCAAGGTTGTAATCAGACCATCATAGGAACTGGGTAGCGAACACAACAAGATGAGGGTCTTGTCTTCTTCATCAATTTTCACATCAAGGCTCATCACCTCTGAGCACACTTGATTGAATTTCTGAATATGGGCCACAAGATCTCCTCCCTCAGGCATTCTCAAGCTGTACAACTGTTTCTTCAACCACAACTTGTTTGTCATGCTCTTTCCCATGTAAGTGTTCTCTAAAGTTTCCAGAGCCCCCTTGCCGTGGTCTGCGTGCAAATCTCCGGCAAGACTTGATCAGCCAAGCACATCCTGATTGTGCTGAATGCAATCTCCTCTAACTCCTCCCAATCCTCACGACTTACATTATCCGGTCTTTGTTTCACCAAGATCTTATAAATCCTTTGCTGTACCAATAAATCCTTCACCCTTTGCTGCCATAGGGTGAAGTTTCCCTTGCCATCATACTTTTCAAAATCGAATTTAAAGCTACTAGATGCCATATCCAACCAAGAAACAATGCACACAACAAAAACAGAAAATTAAACTTGCTGCAGAAATTTCTGGTTTGATATCTTACCAAGAAACGCCCAAGATCCAATCTTTTCTCCACCAAATAACCGAGGCTCTGATACCAAATGAAGAGTGGATCGTCCTCTTTCTAACCTTGGAGCATAGCACGCATTCGACCAGCCCCAAGTCGTGTGGAGATGCGGAAGCGAGATGATATCCCTGCTGAAATTTCTGCAGCAGAATTTTGGATCTTGATCTTGGTAATCTTCCAGATTGATTAGCAACTAGGATTTTCCTTGGTTTCTTGCGCCCCAAGATTGTAAGAGAGGGTCGTGGCCTCTCTTCTTCCTCACGTGAACCTTCAGATCTGATTCAGAAAATCAAGAGACGTTGCCCAAGAAGAAGGTGCTGCTAGGGTTTCTTCTTCTCCTTCTTTGAGAGAGGCGGTTCCAAGAAGATGGCTAGGGCAGAGATGACAGCAATAAAACCCTAAAATCTAGGGCATCTATACGTGAGAAAGAGAGAAAGACATGGATAAAAGAGAAAAGGAGAGGGATAGCTTATTCTAGGGAGAAAAGGGTTTCTTTTTCCATTCATCTATAATCATCATCGTTACATGACTATATATAACCCGTCCCCATGACGGCCACCAAAATAAAACCAGCACCACACATGAACCGGTGCCTTATTATATGGATAATAAACCCTAAAAAACTCCTTGGACCAACCCATACCTTGGGCCCAAACTCAGCCCAATGATAGACTAGCCCCCTTAAGACCCAACCCTGGGCCTTAACCCTGTGGAGCCTACAAACCTTCACCCTAGGATTTAAGCTTTGGAGTACCACACCAGGCTCTACACTCGTTGCCACCCGTTGGTCTATCATGGGCTTATTAGCTTTATAGATAGGTCCTGGGACCTTAAAATGGAGCACCAACCTACTTTACCCTATCTCATTCAAGGTAAAGATATTCTACTTTTTATGAAGATAGAAATTTTTATCCTCACTGATAAGGACGAAGCAGGAATAGGAATAAATATTCCACTTTGCCCTATTGAACGTGTACTTGAATATTATAATATCTTTATATATTTTCATATATACAAAATTATTCTAATATATATTAATTTAAAATTTTAATTATTTTAATGATAGGTATAATTTAAGAGATAAATATTAAATTTATTAAAATACTTACTGGATTTTTTGAATTATATTGTTAATTTTATAATTTTTACTAAAAATTTATATATGTCATTTGGGAAGGGATAGGATAGAGGGCGGGGATGAGATTGGATAAAACAAAAATGGAGCGAAATAATGATTTATCATTCCCTATGGGGCTTGGATGGGGGATGAAAAGAACTCTATTTATATGAACAAAGTATGAATGAAAACTATTTTCTTTAGTGGGTATAGGATGGGAGTTGAGGTTTCTGGCCCTACACCACTCCATTGCCACCCTATCCAGCTTTTAGGAGTCTACTATACCTTTTTGCCCTATAAAGAGGGTAGGAATAAGAATTATTTTCTTTGATGAAGATGAGGATGAGAATTGGAGTCTCTAGTCTCACCCTACCCCATTGTTATCCCTACCCAACTCTTGGTCCACTATGCCCTTTTACCCTATAGCTAGCCTCCTCAAAGCGTGGACCTATGACTTGGCTTGACTGATGGGAATCTTACCCACATTGACTTTGTTAACTCTTATCCCATCTTTAGGATCCATTTGTTTCCTACCTATTTGCATATGAGTGAATGTCAACTGACTCTCACACTTAATTTTTAACCATTGATTCCATTTCATTCTTCATGGCTATTAGCCACTCACTATGAGCAAGTCAAGCGAGTACTTCAATAAAAGAATATTGCTCATCTAATCTAATGAAGTACATAAGAACATATCCCTTTCGATTTCAAAATATTGATACGGTACAATATTATATTTGCTTATCTACAAATAGAAACCTGAGCCTTGAGAGCTACATTTTGGTTATGCATTATCACTTATAAGTGTGCTCTTACTTGGTTTAGTTAGTGCACTTCCATCGAGTAAGCTACTCCCACTATTTATGATAGCTTTTTAGAAAATATTGTAATTTTCCTCTTTCACCAAAGATAGTAAGAGAGTCATCTTATAACTCATATAATTTTAAGTCTTTCCTTTTTGTTAATGCTTAAAAATTTATTTTCTATAAATTCCACAACTCTAGACTCTACTTTAATCATTCCTCCACTAAGATATTCACTATATATCATATATCTTTTGGAATTATTAGGATATCTAATGAAAGTGTTATGAACATATGTTATTGAACTCTATAAGTACATGCAATCCAAGTTTGCTTTTGTATTATTTCAAAGTTCATATGGAGTACTCGGCATGCAATTAAGGATATAGGTAGTAGTCAGTAATGCATCTCTCTAGAAACTTATTGGGAGGTTTGTTCGCACTATCATCGACCTAGCAATATCTAATAAAGTTTTGTTTCTGTACTTTGTAACTTCATTTTGTTGTAGCATTCTAGGAATTATAAGTTGTTTGCATATTTTTCTTTTCCTTATAAAATTTCTTGAATTGCTCGTACAAATATTCGTATCTTTTATCAGTTTAAAGAGTTTTCAATATCCTCTCTTTGTGATTCTCTACTTTACTAAAAAATGTTTGAAACAATCTAACACTTTGGTATATATGCTCGAATTGTAAATATCATCTATAAATATGAGAAAATAAGAGGCAATATGACATGTCTTACGTTTATAGGTTTACAACATATATCAAAGTACGCTAGTTCCAAAAGTTGAGAGTCCTTTAAAGCCTCATCAAAGTCTTTCTTAATGTCTTTTTTGCTAAGCAAGACTTATATAGACAAAAAGACTTACTTTATTATGAGATATTTGAAGCATCTTTGAATTATGGTTCAAGTTATAAATGTTCTACTCCTATTTTGTTTTAAATTGTTATAGAATGCTAATTGGGATTCTAATATAATAACTTCTAAATCAACTAATGGATGGCTATTTACCTTAGGTGGCAACATTGTTGAATGCTCTTCTAAAAAGCAATCATGTATTGCATTATCTTACGTGATATACGAATTTCTTGCCATGTCTAGCTAGTAAAGATATTTTGTGGATGAAATGTTTTATGAGATGCATACCTTTCATGGAGGCACCTAAAGGACCTAAAACTTTATTATAATACTAAAAATAAGAGTGTTAAGTAACAGAAAGCATATTTCTATGCATTACAATCATATTGGAAGTGTTGCAAACAAGGCCAATATTTTGATCACCCATCTATATAAAAAAAAAAGGACAACATTGCATTTGACTACCTACCTATTGATTGCATGTTGGTAGGCCCCTAACAAAACCACCATCTAGTGAGAAGATTAGAAAATCATCGGAGGTATGGAAATGTTACCAATTACAAAGATAGCGTAATTGAAACCTACTTCATTATATTGATGTAAGTATTGAAAATCATATGGAAGAAAGTTCAAAAACAATTCAATTTAAAAACTATCCAAATGGTGACAACATAACATTGCATTTTCAGGACGTTAAATTTTGAAGGAATAGTGTGGGAAAATCTAGACCTTTGAGATACGATCGATTCCTTCAAAGTCATGTATTTGATTAATGCACTATTTTTCTATAAGAAAGTAAGACATTGTCTCTTTAGTAGAACATATAGCTTTTAATGTCAAGACATTGTCTCTTTAATAGAACAAATAGCTTTCAATGTCAAACAGCTAAAGTAGTTGTGAATGCTCTTGATATGTTTGCCTTTACAATCAAGAAGGTATGAGGTCATTTTCTATAGGGTCTCGGTAAAACCCTAGAGTGTTTGCTAAGCCAAGATCAGTGCAAGGCCCATTAACCGTGAATATTAATCGGTAAGTTCTTGATATTCTTAGATCAAGGTCTTACCATACTAAATAATTAAACCCACAAATTTATATTCAATCCAAGTTTCAAGGCATAGTCTATCTTTGGATGTACATTGTACAATGCCCAACATTTTTTTCAATATTTTTTTGTATATTATTATTAGAAAATAAGTGACAGATTATCAAATAATATTGCTTTAATATTTTGAATAATAATTTTAAATGGGTTAAGCTTCTTTGATTGGTAGTTAAATATAATAAGAAGTCTTATTGATAGTTATTTTAGCTTGTTAAAATACTAGGTAGCTATTAACTGCTAGGATTTTCTTTTAACAATAGAATTTGATGCAAACCAAAAGACCAAAAAAACAAAAAAAAACAAAAAAAAAAGATTAGCTTTTAAAGAAACTTTATTACGAATCTTCTTGGGAGTTCTATTCTCATCGTATTCTCTTTAAAAAACTTATCTTATTCTTTTGAACAGTTTTTGTTCCTAGTTTGATTAAAAGTTTTGGATCAATTTCGTTTCATGCTCCTAATGTATCTTATTAAATAAATAAATAATAAATAAA
>UESW01003834.1:746114-811767 GCA_900491605.1 Calamus simplicifolius | reverse complement strand
CCATACTAAATAATTAAACCCACAAATTTATATTCAATCCAAGTTTCAAGGCATAGTCTATCTTTGGATGTACATTGTACAATGCCCAACATTTTTTTCAATATTTTTTTGTATATTATTATTAGAAAATAAGTGACAGATTATCAAATAATATTGCTTTAATATTTTGAATAATAATTTTAAATGGGTTAAGCTTCTTTGATTGGTAGTTAAATATAATAAGAAGTCTTATTGATAGTTATTTTAGCTTGTTAAAATACTAGGTAGCTATAATTGCTAGGATTTTCTTTTAACAATAGAATTTGATGCAAACCAAAAGACCAAAAAAACAAAAAAAAAACAAAAAAAAAAGATTAGCTTTTAAAGAAACTTTATTACGAATCTTCTTGGGAGTTCTATTCTCATCGTATTCTCTTTAAAAAACTTATCTTATTCTTTTGAACAGTTTTTGTTCCTAGTTTGATTAAAAGTTTTGGATCAATTTCGTTTCATGCTCCTAATGTATCTTATTAAATAAATAAATAATAAATAAAATTATAATTTTTTTTAAAATAACTCTTTTTTTAACTTATTTGGAGTTGCTTCAGTGGTCAACAATACCTGTGCTAGAGTTTGTTGGAAAACGTTTTAAAGGAAAAATAAAAAATAAACGGAACGCTCGTAGCTTTCGAGGATGTTTGCTCGCTAACATTCGTAAACATTCAGAAATGACTTAAATAATTTAATTTTTAAATTATTTTTAATATAATTTAAAACTAACGGCTATCAAATCTTTAAGGTCATTATGGATTGAATCGTTGAAGTTTTATGGGCTAAGCCTATAAATAGACTTAGAAATTCAAATTGAGATACGAATGAATCAAAAAAAAATTTATCTTTTATTATATTATTTTTATTATTACTATTGATCTTTTTCTGGGCATTTGAAGGAATCATTGGGTTTGCACTTCCACGCGATCGTGCTCGTGATAGGAGGATCGGATCATTGTACCTTAAGAACAATCGCCAACAACCTGCAAGAAAGGGACGAAAATTTGATCTTTAGGGTAGTGTCAACACGCCTTGGTCCTGGCTTAATTCATATCTTCTTTTATTTTTTTTACTTTATTTAAGTATTTAATTTTTATATTATATTTCTAGCAATTTCTAGAAAAGGATTTTTTTGCAAGAATAAAAATTATTTTCCAACAGCTAAGGATCAGATTTCCTTTTTTACTAGAAGTTGGTAGGACTTTCATTATAAGTTGTTTTTTTTAAAAAAAATCCATATTTTTGAATCAATGCAGAAAGCTTATAAATTTTGCTAAGCTAAAATTCTACTTCATTCTACAATTTTATATACAGAGAACTAGGAAAAGACTAGATTGAGCTTTCATATAAAGCTACTTCATTTAGTGATGACTGTAAGCAATTTCTTACATAAAGAATTAATAAGCATCTCTTAGATTGCTGCTTTTCTATGATTATTATATGCTTACAGTTTCAAAGAAAAAAGAAAAAAAATTCCTCGAATATATATACACTATATTATGTAACTACAAAACATGCTGTGAACTAATAATAATCCAATTAGTTGCCTTGAAGTTAACTTTTGAAGGATCTTCACCTTGGATGGTTGATCATGGAGAAAGTATTTAAATGTATATATATATATATATATATATATATTTCATATATGTACACATACATGCTTGCACTTGTGCACATGCTATATGCGTGCTTATAAGTAGATGTATTTTTACATCATTTTATTATTTTACTTTCAAGTGTAGCTATTATATAATTGTATTCTTATATAAATGTAAAAGTCTTCTTATTCCAGATAAGTGTTTTCTGTTATAGAGAGATTACACCATATTTTATATTGTTTCAGTTTGGAAGTTGTGATCTCCTTTAGTTATATTTTTTATGTATGGCTTTATCTTGAATATCAAGCATTGCCAAGCCATATAGGCTTCGTCATAAGTTTATAAGACAAATAAAAAAAATAATGTTATTTCCTTAAAATTTGTCAAATCCAAGAAGAATTTGGCAAATCAATTAACTAATGGATTATCTAGGAATGGAGACCTAGATTCATCGAGGGGATGTGGCTTAAGCCCATTATTTGGTCACTAGCAGTAGATATCCAACCTCTGTGATTGAAGATCCCATGAATGAGGTTCAATGTGGTAGAAACGAAGTTAATTGAGTGATCGGATTAGAGCACAAATTTTAAAAAAAATTTCATCCCATCCCTATGATGAGTGCTCTTATAAAGTGATAAAGTAAATTTGTGTAAGGTTGAGTCATACTCTTAATGGATCCGAGATAGGTTATCTGCAGGGTATTGTCACAAATACCCTTAGAGGATTCACCTATATGAGAATCGTCATATTAGGCCGTGATTAAAGGTTTGGGCTAACCTTAAAGAATTTTCATAAAAAATTAAGGTACTAAGTGCAAGGCCTTTAATATGCAGGTTTGGGCTAACCTTAAAGAATTTTCATGAAAAATTAAGGTACTAAGCATAAGGCCTTTAATATGCACTGACCGCTTAAACCCAATTGATCCATATGTATGTGTGATTAGTAGAAGTCTAAGTCAAGGACCTAGTTTAAGGTCTAATCTACTATGGTTCCTTCAGATATATACAATTAACACTAAGTGAGGTTCAAGTCCACAGGACACCTCACCTATTGCGTGGTATAAGATGCTCTAAAATTTATATTATATTAATTTTATTTTTTATTTAAAACTTTTGTGGAGGATTGTTGGAAAAAGTTTTAAAGGAAAAAATTAAAAATAAGTGTTCATGAGTTTGCGAACGTTGGGCAAGCATTTGCTCGCCAACGTTCGTGAATGTCCGTTTTCAATGTAATTTGGGGCTAACGGCTATCAGGCCTTTAAGGGCATTATGGGCCGAGCCGTTAGAGCTTTTATGGGCTAAGCCTATAAATAGGCTTAGGGATTCAAATTGAGGTATGAATAAATCAAAGAATTCTTTATCTTTTATTATATTATTTTTATTATTACTATTGATATTTTTGCATTTGAATGAATCATTAGGTTTGCACCTTCACGCGATCGTGCTCGTGATAGGGGGATCGGGTCGACTCGGGTCATTGTATCTTGGAGACAGATCGCCAACAACCTGCACGAAAAGGGTAAAAATCTGATCGACAGTGTCTAACTCACCTCGGTTCTGGCTTGATTCATATTTTTTTAATTTTTTACTTTATTTATATATTTAATTTTTATATTATATTTTTAATAATTTTTAGGAAAGAATTTTTTGCAAGAACAAACATTATTTTTTAACAGAGTTCTCTAGCAATGAAGAGCTACAAAGAGTTGCTTTAGAAAGCACCTCTGAAAAGCTTCAACTCTCTAACTCTTAAAAGTATATCGATCCATAAAAATATGAGCATCACAAAACCAAAAACATTTAGTCTTGCTATCTTCAGGCCAAGGAAGACCGGCTTGGCTATCTTCCTGATTCTGACTTATCCTCTCTTCGATCCAGTCTTGCTCACCACCACTCCCTTCTTCGTCAGCAGAAGACCTTTTGGAGGCAAAGATCTCGATTCAGTGGATCAAGGAAGGTGATCAGAATACTAGATTTTTTATCAGATCACCTTAAAGTGCCGTGCTGTGAATCGGATCCGTTGGCTCATTGATGATGGGGGGAATGTCCAGGAGTCTACTCAGGGTATTAGGGACCTGCTATTTCATTTCTTCCACTCGAGGTGGACTGAGGTTTCTGGGGATGGATCTTCTGTGTTTCCTGTGCTATCTTCCCTTAAGGTTACTGATACAGAGAATGATGGTATTACTAGACCGATTACTTCTGAGGAGATTCGGATGGCCCTCTGGAACCTCGGCCCGGATAAGGCCCGGGGTCGGATGGTTTCCCTCCCTTCTTCTTTCGGCATTACTGGATTATTGTGTGTCAGGATGTCGAGTAGGCCATCCAGCTTGTGTTTAGGACCAGAGCTATCCTTTGATTGGAATAGGACTCTTCTTACTCTGGTGCCGAAACGCATTGATGCTTCTTTGCTGCACCATTTTAGGCCTATCGACCCTGTATAAGATCTGTGCTCGTCTTTTGGTTTTCGTCTGAGATTGGTGGTTCCTCGCCTTATATCTCTTAAGCAGGGTGCTTTCCTGGCTGGTCGATGTATATCTGATAATGTTCTTCTTACTCAGGAGGTTATGCATGATCTTCATAGAGCCCCTATTCGCCAATGTCTGATGGCTGGCAAGTTGGATATGGAGAGAGCTTACGATAGGGTGTGCTGGGATTTTCTTACCCGCTCTCTTCAGGAGTTTGGATTTGATGAGGTTTTTATTGCGTGGATTAAGGCTTGTGTCTATCGGCCGTCTTTCTCTATTATTATTAATGGCGGGCGAATGGACTATTTCCATTCTGCGGTGGGGCTTCGGTAGGGATGTCCTCTCTCACCTTTCTTATTCATTCTTACTGCTGATGCTTTGTCCAGAGCTCTTCATCATGCCCAGCAAGATTCTTGTATTATTCCTTATAGTGCTGGATCTCTTGGGCCATCGTTATCTCATCTATTATTTGCTGATGATTGTATCCTGCTGGGGAGGGCTACCATCAGCAATGCTTCTGCTTTTGCTTCAGTGCTCCAGTCTTACTGCAGGGCTTCGGGTCAGAAGGTTAATGCCGCTAAGTCCATGATCACTTTCAGTCCGAAGACTAAAAGCTCTATTCGGGAGTCCATTATGCATACTTTAGGTATCTTTGCTCAGGCTGACCGCCTCTCTTATCTGGGTGTCCCGCTTACGGGAAGAAGGCCACGCTGCTCTGACTTTAGTGATCTGGAACGCCGTGTTCGTAATCGTTTAGATGGTTGGCAAGTCTCTGGATTATCCATGATGGCCAGGCTTACCCTCATCAGATATGTGCTTACTGCTCTTCCTCTCTATATCCTTTCTAATGCAGCCATTCCGGTGACTTGCTTGAGAAGGATGGAGAGATGGTTTAGAGACTTTCTTTGGGGCTCTATGCAAGATGGGCATGGGATTCATCTCCTGGATTGGGACTCTTTGTGTATGCCTATCTCGGAAGGGGGCTTGGGATTCAATCCCTTATTGCGAGAAGACAAGCGCTGATTGCTCGGCATGCTACGAAATTCCTGCTGGATCCTGATTGTCTGTGGAGTTTGTTCATGAGAGCCAAGTATGGTGATTGGTCCTCCCATAGACATCTCTAGCCTGTCCGTAGCTACTCTTTCTTTTGGAAAGAGGTTTGCCGTTATGCTCCGGATGTTCTCTCTTGTACTTCGTGGATGATTGGTGATGGTGCCTCTGTTGATGCCTTTAGGGACGTATGGCTGGCTGATATCCCCTTGATTCGATGGCCCACATTTATTAGCTCTGACATCCCTTCGGATATGAGCATCTCTGACCTTATTGCTCAGGATCACAATGCCTGGAACACTTCCCTTATTGCTTCTTTGTTTGGTGTTGAGCTCTACCACCGCATTCTATCCATCCCTCGTCTCCCGGATCACACTTCAGACATTAGATTGTGGAGGAGGTCCTGTTTGACTCGTGCACCAATTAGGGATCTTATGCCGGACTACAGATCCCAGATGGGGCATCTGTTGGATGGTGCTTGGATCTGGAGGCTTCCTATTCACCCCAGAGTTTGCATTTTCATCTGGAAGATGGCTTGGGACTGTCTTCTTATGTGCTCCCTGCTCTCTGGGAGAGGCATGGCGATCCTCCCTACGTGCCCGTTATGTGGTACTATGGAGGAAACTTCTGACCATGCTATCTTTACCTATGGCAGAGCGAGAGTGGTTTGGCAGCTTGCAGGTTATTGTCTATGGGATGAGAGTAGTATACAGTGCTCCACATCTTTTCTGACGATGATTCGACGGGATATGACAAGGAACTTCGGCCGATCCAGTTCCTTAGCTGCTTATATAGCTTATCAGCTTTGGTTGTCCTGGAATCATCATATATTTTCTGATGCTATTGATTCTCCTCAAAGGATTATCAAGATAGCTATGTCCCTCTCTGCTGAGTATACTCGCCATCAGTCTGCCCTTGACTCTGATAGCCCTAGCTTCTAGGATTCCCCTGCTGCCTCTGCAGCGCACCGGTATATGGTATTCATTTCTTGGGAACCCCCTCCACTTGGGCTTATCAAAGTCAATTTTGATGGCAGTGTTCGTGGTTATCTGGTGGGTTCGGCTTTTGTAATCAGTGGTTTTGATGGATCTTTAATGGCGGCTGGCGGGTTTGGACTTCTTGACATCTCTGTTTCGGCTGCTGAGTTGTATGCTGCATGGGCTGGCATTTCCTACGCCATACGCAGCTTAGGAGCTCGTCGGCTTATCATTGAGGATGACTCTATCACTGTGGTTCGCTGGCTCTGACAGGAAGTGGGTGACTCCTATCTAATCAACCCTATGATGTGCGACATATGGTCGATGATCATCAGGCCGATTTTATTTAGATTTGGCACATTTACCGGGAAGCTAATTCTGTGGCTGACTGGGTTGCTTCCCGAGTTGCCCATCATTCGGGATCATGGTATTAGGTGCCGGGGGATCCATGCCCCCCTGTGTTTTCTCTTATTTTGTCTTCTGATATATCGGGTTTGACACAGCCTAGACTGGTTTGATCGCCCGTCTGTACCAAAAAAAAAACATTTAGCGTTGTTCCTCTGCATCTTCGGTAAATGTCATTGGATGCAACCGGATGTAGATGATCACATATTTTGCTTCTATCAAACTAATATTTTCTTTTTATTTAAGAAAACAAAGCACATTCCAACCACAAGATTTCAACAAGGATCTTGAGTCGCTTCATTATTTTTCAGGGGTCCAGATGTTAGAATCAAGTATAACAATTTTATATGACATATGTATACAATTTGCTTCTAATAATTGCATCTTATTGATGTTGAGTAATGTCTCTAAGAGAGTTTATTCCCTTATTGTTTGTGCAATGTAAGGGCCAAAGAATCGAAATAATGCTTTTCAACTTATCTTTTGAGTAAGATTCCATGTTCTTATAAATGGCATTAGAGTGAAACTGATCCATGACCTACATGTAACTAGAAGATATTATAACATGGACCTTTTTATAGTTAAACATAGGCCAATTATGATATTTATAATTAAATTTGATTGAGTTTAGACACTTAACCTAATAAGAATATCAAGACTTAAATAAACTTAAATAAAGAAGTGTCATGTATCGAAGAGATTTTTGATATTTATAATGATATTTTATAGTACTAGTTAGGCTAGAAGCGAGCCAAGCCAAGTACGGCCACACTCTAGCCCAAGCCTAGTTTACATTTTTTTTTAGATTTCAGACAGGCTCAAGCATGAATTTTTTTTTTCAAAAATTAGGTTCGAAGTCTTTCCAGGCTTGGATCTAACCTGAAACCTAATTGGATTAATCCATAATAATTCATTTAAGAAAAAAAATTAAACTGATAGAATCAATTTTTAGTTTTTAAATATTTGTACGAATATAAGCAATGTTTAAAATATTTGCATCTAATTTCATAAAAGTTTGCTATATTATGTAGAGTTATTCTTATACAATTGATGAAAAATTTAATACAAAATTTAAAAAAGCCCATCACATTTAAGATTTCGAAATTATATTTAGATTAAATTTGATCCCGACTAAAAGTCAATACTTTGAACTCCAGCTTAAAGCAGAATCGGTGTTGAGCTAAGTAATAACCTAAACTTAGCCCAAAATATTTTTAGGCTCTAATTTTAAACCCAAACCTAAACTAAACTTATTTGGGTTTGCCCCTTGGCCAGCGCTAAGTTAGGTTGGTACGATGGGCCTTAGGCTAGCTTGAGCCCACTTCTAGCCTTATGTCCAAAAAAAGTCTTGCTGCACCGTCTTTCAATGCAGCAAGCATGCATCAGCAGCACGGATTGATCGCTTATGCATGCGATGGTCCAATGAGCTTTGTCGCGCATCGCACGAGCGCTAGCACGTACATATAACCAATCCGCATGATCGGTGCACGGGCAATGCAGCGCGAATTGGTCACTTGTGCATGCGCGGGCCCAATGGACCTTATCACGCACCATACGAGCGCCGGCATGTATGGAAAGCCAATCTGCGTGGCCGATGCAACAAGCCTTTTCCTATGTCGAATGCTCCAAATAAAATTTTTGAGGTGGCATTTTTGGGTGAGGACCCAAGACATTATATATTGTTGCGCTTTAATTATATTTAAGTGTTGTTGGCAAAGTAATATGCTCCATACGCTCATGAATTGAGACTTGTCTAGGCTTGTCCTTTCATATCTCTTTCTATAGCAGTTGAAGTGTTCGGTTTTTGCTTGGAATAGGGTGATTAAAGTACAAATAAGTCTCCATCCTCTTCAAGACAGATATATAAGAGACTTATTGGTAAAGTAGTATACAACATAAACGTGTGAATGGAGGCTTTCCCTGATGAGTACAGCTAATACTTAACAAGGAAAGGACCTGATTCTTGCTTCGATTAGGGTAATTAAAGTACAAATAGGTGGTGCCCTTATCTCCTTTTGAAAAATTAGACATCATATACTTAGCTTGATGTTAAGGAATTCTATTCTTGAAGAATGTATGATCACTAAAGCCGCAGAACGTACGAGACTTTGATAGATATCTTGGTGTCACTTTTGCTGCCATTTTTAGATGCTATTACTTTGACATTTCTAAGCAATCAAACATGTTTTATACTGCTTAAAGAAAACAACCTCATCGTCATGAGGAACCTTTAATTTTTTTCATAATTATGAAGATTTGACGATCAAAAATGATTGAATCCACATCATACAATGAGAGGATAAGATCATCGTTAGATTGATTGATAGATCGGATGAGGGATCAAGATCAAATGCTAAGATCGATCGGATAAGGGGTCATGATCAAGCGTTGAGATGCGATGATCAAAGCAGAGCAGTGTTAATTGATCGATCGGCAAACTCAATTGATATGATCATACACTTGATCAGGGCAATCAAGTGATCGTAGTGACATTGATCAATCAACACACCCGATCGCTGACCAATAGATCGAAATGGTGTATAGATACGCATCCGATTGCTGATCGGTGCACTCAATCGCTGAAATAGCATATAGATTGTGTGATCTTCATATCAAAATACCGAATCGACATATCGAAAGCCGATAAGCCCCTTTCTTCATGTCTCTTGATCACATCTGATCAAGTCAAATCGGTTCTAATTTATTCCGTAAGAGTGCTTCCAAAAGGCACTTGAAGTCTATAAATAGGACATGTTACTTATATTCCAAATCATCTATCTGAAAATCCTTTCCAAAACATTTGCATACTTTGAATTCAAGAGAGTATAGAATTTTTGGTGAATAGTAGTTCTACTTTTATTAGAAGAAGATCGTTGTATCCTGAAAAATAAACATCATAAATTCATAAGCACCAGTGCAGAACGAATTTATTTTAAGAATATAGAGTTTAACTCTATACTCGATCTTTTGATCAAGTTAATTAGCCACCATATTCCAATCCACCAACAATTCACACTGTTCTCAGCGATGCACCCTACTCAACATGCGAGTGATTCGCCTTCCTTATGCCTCAGCATTACAAAGAAGAGGGGGGAAAACAAAGGCAAGTACTTCCTGAATGTCACTCTTGAGCATCAATCATCTTCTTGTCTGTAGTTTTCTTTTTTTTTATATCCAAGCTCTCTTCCTTCTTTTGTCTCAAAAGAAGTCAACAGTAAATTAAGCTAGGTATGTCCACTTTTCTCTACCTTGCCAAATCTCATACTTTCCTTCTTTCTGAGGGAAAATCTCATACCTTCCTTCAAAAGGAAAATATTTCAAAAGAAAGATAAGAACCGATGCATACTTTCATCCTGTATCCATGTGACCAAAGGGAAAAACAAGGAAGAGGGATTCTCTTTACCTACAAATTAATCTGATGTCCCAACCTTCTGGTTCCCATAGTCACACACAACTTTCCTGAGATCAGCAAGCTCAAACATGGCAGAAGCTCTCTTGATGTCTGCGATAGAAGCAATGGTGTCTGGCCTGGCTGTAGAAGGGGTCAAAACTGCTTGTTCCCAGCTGCTCAAAGCTTGTTCGCCACTGGGGGAAATAGACAGCAAAATGAAATCAATCAAGAATGAGTTTGATCTCATGAAAGCCTACATAAAATATGTGGATACAAGAAAGACCATGACCCACGATGGCAAGAATGGGTGAATGTTCTAAGGGACGTGGTCTACCAGCTCGAAGACATCATCTATGAATATGCTTATCGAGCGGGAGCGGGAGAGCAACATCGGCGTGGATTCTATGGTACCCTTCGGAGAGCTTTCGGACACTACAAGCTTATTAAGGCCTGGCGTGGCATCCGAAACAAGTTACAAGGAGTTCAGGTAATACTACACGACCTTTCAAGGTTGAAAGAAACTTATGGTATCCATGAGGAGAGGATTCACCCAGATGATTCTGCTGAAAGACATCGACACCGTAAGGAGCCTCCTTACTTCCCTGATGAAGATGATGAGCTTGTGGGCTTTGAGGCATACAAGAAGCTGCTAGTAGAGTGGCTGATTGATGAGGAGCCATCACGCACCATTATTTCAGTATGGGGGATGGGTGGACTGGGAAAGACCACCCTTGTAGATGATGTCTACAAGAGCCAAGTAGTAAAGCGGCATTTCGATTGCAGAGCATGGGTGCGTGTCTCCCAGGAATATACAGCAGAAGATCTAATGAGAAGAATGATAGAAGACCTTTTCGAGGAAAATCGTGACATTCCTCCACCCAACATTGACGCAATGCCTAGGGACAAATTGGCGGAGACGCTTCGCAGTTACTTGCAACAAAAGAGGTATCTTATTGTCTTGGATGATATGTGGCACGCAAATCATTGGCCTATTGAAATTAGTCCAGTTTTAGTGGACAGTAAATGTGGAAGTAGAATTGTTCTAACCACTCGCAATAGTCATGTGGCTAACATAGCAGTTGCAAGCCGTGTTCTCGAACTACAGCCTCTGCAAGAGAATGACTCATGGGTTCTCTTTTGTAACAAGCATTCCAGAAATATCTGGACAGAGGTTGCCCTCCAGATCTTGAGCACTGGGCGAGAAAGATCTTGGAGAGGTGCCACGGCTTACCTCTTGCCATTGTGGCTGCAGGCAGTGCACTGTCATATCGAGAAAGGGAAGAGTTGGAATGGAGGCAATTCTGCAGGGGCTTCAATTGGGAAGACTCTGACATGCCGATGTCCGAAAGGGTGAAAAATATATTGCATCTCAGTTTCAAAGATCTCCCTTATCATCTACGAAGCTGCTTCCTATATTGTAGCATGTTTCCAGAGGATCATCTCATGAAGAGGAAGAAGCTAATCCGGTTATGGGTTGCAGAAGGTTTTGTTCAGAAAGGGAATGGAATATCAAAAGAAGAGGAGGCAGAGAAAAACCTCAATGAGCTTATTCGTCGATGCATGGTTCAAGTTGTGAAAAGGAATCATTTTGGTAGAGCAAAGTTATGCCGAATGCATGATCTTGTGAGAGAGTTAACCCTGACAATATCTAAGCAAGAATACTTCGGCATGGTTTACAAAGACGATGAAGCCGAATTGATTGACAAAACTCGTCGCATATCAATTCAGAAGAGCATCAATGATTCACACTTACAAGGAGGTATGCCCAACGTTCGCTCTCTCTTCATGTTTGACATGACTAGTTTCTCTTGGAAGTCATTGACTACAATGGCAAGTAGCTTTAGGCTTTTGAGGGTTTTGGATCTAGAAGGTGCTCCTATTGAGATTGTTCCAGATGAAGTGACCGTTTTATTCAACTTGCATTACCTGGGTTTGAGGAAAACCTTGGTGAAGAAGCTTCCCAGATCCTTGGGAAGACTACGAAAGCTACAAACCTTAGATCTTTTTGACAGTAATATTGAGGAGCTGCCCCATGGGATTACTCAACTCAAGAATCTGCGGCATTTGTTTGTGCAAAGTGTTCGTGATCGAGCATTTGCTGAGCTGGGCAGTGATCCTGGTGTTAAAGCACCCGAAGGGTTATGGAAGTTGAACAACCTGCAGACTCTACGAACAGTTGAAGCAGATGAAGACATGGTCCAACGCATGGCCAATCTCTCACAACTGAGAACCTTGAGAATAAGCAGAGTAAGAGGCAAGCATTCAGTGGAGCTCTGTTCCTCCATATCAAAAATGAGCAACCTGGTCAACCTGGACATTGTAGCCAGCGACGAAGGAGAGTCACTGCAGTTGGCAGCTCTAAAGCCACCATCATTCCTCTACCAGAAGCTTGAGTTACGAGGACGACTGGAACATGGGATGCTTCCTCGCTGGTTGGGATCTCTAACTGGCCTTCGGCAATTGGGATTGTCTTGGTCCAGCTTGAGAGAGGACCCACTGCCTCGGCTGCGTGAGCTGCCTAATTTGGCCGTGCTAGGCATGTACAAGGTGTAGTAACCTATCTTAATAATGGTCCTAATTTATTGACTAAACGTATCTCCTATTAAAGTGATAACAGCCCCCCTCCCTTAATTCCTAAACGCTCGCTTGATGGGGCAAGCGGTGAAGGAAATGGGTATAAAAGGAACCCATCCTAAGGTTCTCAAAACACGATTCTCTCGAGAGATCCTAAAGTTTCTGAATACGGTTCTCTCGAGAGAGATCCTAAAGTTTCAGAACAAGGTTCTCGAGAGAGATCAAGGTTCTCGAGAGAGATCCTAAGAGATCTAAGGTTCTAGAGAGAAACCTAAAAGTGGAGGCATTGGAATTGAGTCCCTGATCAAGAGCAATCATGAAGGCATACACCATCTGAATGCGAGAGCTCGTTGATTAGAAGACCGATCCATCGAGAGGAAGAGGGAAGATCAAAGGGAAGATCAATCGAGATCGTTAAGAAAGGAAGATCTCCCGTGCAGTCCATAGGAAGATCGGATTCCTTACCACCATTAAATAATAATGGCTGGAGGTAATTATGTTTAAGCAAATTAAGTCTAACATTTGGTATCAGAGCGAGGTTAAAACCTCTGCCTTATTTTGCGAAGATTTCTATTAAGTTTCTCTTTTCAAGCAATTAATGCCGCGTGTTTTCCGTTTTTAGTTTTTCGGATCTCAGGTTGGTTTCGATCAGTTCTGTTCACGGAATTGACAGAAACCATTAAACCTATTTCAGATTCCGATTTTGCGGAAACAAAACGTGGCTTCTTTCTTTTCTATTAAAGATTTCTTTCTAGCATTAAAGGTTTCCCGGATTTCTTTTTATGGTATTAAAGAGATAGCATTAAAGAAAGAAAAAGAAAAGAAACGTAGCATTAAAGAAAAGAAAAACTAAAGAGAGAAATGCAGCGGAAACGTGGCTTCAATAACCACATCGGTGAAATATTAAAAAAGAGAAAAGCTTATGGTCTTTCCGTTCTCTCACGGGATTTAAAATATGGATTGGTTGGATTTTAAATGCATTTATTATCTGTTTAATGTTTTATTAAATCATGTAACATGATTTATTTTTATCATTTGTTTCTTGAGTTTAAATTTTTGTATTAAAATACGCCTCCTGAGTCTCTATGCCTACGGTGTTTTGCATAGACTGGCCCAAGGGAATAATGAGCTACGGCCGGACGTGTTTTAATTAACAAAATTTTTTCTTAAGATGATAATTTTAAAATTCATTAAATAGATATTGAAATGTTATCTTCTGTTCTGCATACTAGATTTATTCTATGCATGAATTTGGTGGTAGTGTAAAAATCACAGTGCAAATCCTTTCAAGGTCTGATTGGTCATTTGGTGTCTAGAAAGGTAAAGAGATTGTGGTTACTTAATTGGTTCCGTTGACTGACCTAAGGAAAGCAACGGGGGGACCCCCACTTCTCTTTCACTGGCCTGGCCAATTTGACTAACTCGGATCTTGATTTGGAAATGTTACGTTGATTAAGATCACTACCTAATAATCATGCTAAATTGGTTAATCTATATGCATATAATGTCATGTGATCAATATGATGTTGATTAATTGAGGAGTAGCCACAGCATCTTTGATTAATCAAAATTATATATTGAGTTGCAAAGATCACATAAGGTTAGATGACATTAATTGTGACTAATTATATTAATGTAATGAATCTTATCCCACAGGAATTTTTGTTGCACTAATATAATTAATTAGGATGCGATAACAAATTATTTTCTTAATTACCCACAGGAATTAAGAAAGGAATATAATTTGTTAGTCACATCATTAAGCTAATGAGTCTATTTGAGTATAATAACTTAGCCCACAGGTAGTTATTGTATGTTATTGATTCATGTTATTGCATGTTTACATTGGTAAAACATGACATCAGTTATATGCCTCAAATTCAATTACATGAACATGATTTATTTTTTATGCAGCTATTTTGCCTGTTAATATTTCTGATATGAAATGTGACATTCCCGATTTAAGTGGTGATAATTATAAATTATGGAAGGAGAGAATTCTTCTTCAATTAGGGTGCATGGATATTGACTATGCTATCAGGAAGGATGAACCACATTTAGTTACATCTACTAGCACTCAGGCTGAGATTGCTGCGTATGAACGATGGGAACGGTCCAATCGCCTCAGTATGATGTTCATACGTACTAAAATTTCTGCTAGTATACGTGGTTCAATTCCTGAGTGCAAAAATGTCAAGGAACTTCTGAAGGCTATTGATGCACAATTTGAGTCTTCAGATAAGGCAATGGCTAGCACCCTAATGACAAAGTTATCATCAATGAAGCTCACTACGGTTGGAGGTGTGCGTGAGCACATCATGAAGATGAGGGACATTGCGGCTCAGTTGAAATCCCTAGAGGTTGAGATGTCAGAATCTTTCTTGGTGCACTTTATTTTGAGCTCACTCCCACAGCAATATAGTCCCTTCAAAATATCTTACAATACACATAAGGACAAATGGTCAATTAATGAACTTCTGACCATGTGTGTTCAAGAGGAAGGGAGGCTGATTTTAGAAATGGGAGAAAGTGCACATTTAGTCACTCACAGAAAGACTAAAGCTCCCAAAGCCAAACGCAAAGGAAAGGGTAAAGTATCCATCCATACAGAAGACAAGAAGGAGTCCAAGTGCTTCTTTTGCAAGAAGAAAGGACATATAAAGAAAGATTGTCTCAAATTCAAAGCTTGGCTTGACAAGAAAGGTACTCTAACCTCATTCGTATGTCATGAATCCAATTTGGTTATATGTCATAACACATGGTGGATTGATTCTGGTTCTACAATCCATGTTTCAAATACCTTGCAGGGTTTTCTAAATCAAAGGAAACCATTGGGAAGTGAACAAAGCATCTATTCAGGAAACAAGATGGGTTCACATGTGGAAGCAATTGGAACGTGCAGACTTATTTTACATTCTGGTTTTGTTTTGGATTTGGAAAAGACATTTTATATTCCAAGTTTCTCTAGAAATTTGATTTCAGTGTCAAGGCTTGTACCAGCAGGATATTCCTTTAATTTTAATAAAAGCTCTGTTGATTTATTTTATAAATCTAAGCTTATTGGGAATGGTACATTGTCAGACAATCTTTTCCAATCAATCTGAAAAATAATACCACCTATAATGTGATGCACGCCCAAACTGGTATGAAAAGATGTGTTATAAATGAGAATTCCTCTATTTTGTGGCATCGGAGATTAGGTCATATCTCCATTGAGAGAATTAAAAGATTAGTAAAAGATGGAGTACTTGATACTCTTGATTTTACTGATTTTGACACTTGTGTGGACTGCATAAAGGGAAAGCAAACCAACAAGTCCAAGAAAAATGCCAAGAGAAGTTCGGAAATACTGGAGATCATACATACGGATATCTGTAGCCCAGATATGGATTCGTATGGTCAGAGATACTTCATCTCATTTATTGATGACTATTCACGATATATGTATCTCTACCTACTTCATAATAAGAACGAAGCATTAGATGCCTTTAAGGTATTTAAGGCAGAAGTAGAGAAACAATGCGGCAAGCAAATTAAAATCGTGAGGTCAGATAGAGGTGGAGAATATTATGGTAGATACACTGAGAATGGACAAGCACCTGGTCCGTTTGCTCGGTTTCTTGAAGAAAATGGAATTGTTGCACAATACACCATGCCAGGGTCTCCTGACCAAAACGGTGTAGCTGAAAGGAGAAACCGGACATTATTGGACATGGTAAGGAGCATGATTGTCAGCTCTAAGTTACCTAAATCCTTGTGGACTGAAGCTCTTAAAACTGCTGCGTATATATTGAATCGGGTTCCAACCAAGGCTGTTTCCAAAACGCCATTTGAGTTATTTAAAGGTTGGAAACCGAGTCTGCAACATATACGTGTTTGGGGATGCCCATCTGAAGTAAGAGTCTATAATCCACAAGAAAAGAAACTAGACCCAAGGACTATCAGTGGATACTTTATTGGATATGCTGAGAAGTCCAAGGGTTATAGATTTTATTGTCCATCTCACAGCACTAGGATTGTGGAATCAAGAAATGCAAAATTTCTTGAGAATGACTTGATCAGTGGGAGTGATCAATCTCAGTATTTGGCTTCTTCTGAGAAAGATCATTCAGTTATTCCAGCTTCCACTTCAAGTGAGGGATTGGTTGTTATTTATAGCACTCCTCAAACTCAATTAAGTGCCCAACAACCAGTCATTGAGATTTCACAAGCTGATGGTAATCTAGAAGATCGTGTTGTTCATCAACAATCAGTTGTGCAAGATACTCCTCAAGAGGTCATTGACACAACATTAAGAAGATCAACTAGAATAAAGAAATCAGCAATTCCTAGTGATTATGTTGTGTATCTACATGAATCTGACTATAACATTGGAGCCGAAAATGATCCTGAAACGTTTTCACAAGCCATGAGTTCTAAGGAATCAAACTTGTGGTTCAATGCCATGAAAGAAGAGATGGAATCTATGGCATCTAATCGAGTCTGGGATCTTGTTGAGTTGCCTGATGGTGTAAAAGCCATTGGATGTAGATGGATCTTCAAAATAAAGAAAGACTCACAAGGCAACATTGAGAGATATAAAGCAAGACTCGTTGCCAAAGGATTCACTCAGAGGGAAGGAATCGACTACACGGAGACATTTTCTCCTGTATCCAAGAAAGACTCTCTCCGAATAATTATGGCATTGGTAGCTCATTTTGATTTTGAGTTACATCAAATGGATGTGAAGACCGCATTCCTTAATGGAGATCTAGAGGAAGAGGTTTACATGAAACAACCTGAAGGATTTTCCTCTAGTGATGGTGAGCATTTGGTTTGCAAACTTAAGAAATCCATATATGGATTGAAACAAGCCTCACGTCAGTGGTATTTAAAATTTCATGATGTGATCTCTTCCTTTGGTTTTGAAGAGAACATCATGGATCAATGTATATACCAGAAGGTTAGTGGGAGCAAAATTTGTTTCTTGGTCCTATATGTGGATGACATTCTACTTGCAACCAATGATAAAGGGTTGCTACATGAGGTGAAACAATTTCTCTCTAAAAATTTTGATATGAAAGATATGAGTGAGGCATCTTATGTCATTGGCATTAAGATCCATAGAGAAAGATCTCGAGGCATTTTGGGATTGTCTCAAGAAACTTATATCAATAAAGTCTTGGAGAGATTTCGGATGAAAAATTGTTCACCAAGTGTTGCACCTATAGTGAAGGGTGACAAGTTCGCTTTGAACCAGTGCCCTAAAAATGAACTTGAACGGGAACAGATGCACAACATTCCATATGCTTCAGCTGTTGGAAGCCTAATGTATGCTCAGGTTTGCACAAGACCTGACATAGCATTTGCAGTAGGAATGTTGGGAAGATATCAGAGTAATCCAGGTTTAGACCACTGGAGAGCTGCTAAAAAGGTCATGAGGTATCTTCAAGGGACCAAGGACTACATGCTCATGTATAGACAAACTGATCATTTGGAGATAGAGGGCTACTCAGATTCGGACTTTGCTGGCTGCGTTGATTCTCGGAAATCAACATCAGGATTTATATTTATGTTAGCTGGTGGAGCCATATCATGGAGGAGTGCAAAGCAGACCTTGACTGCTACCTCTACTATGGAAGCGGAGTTCGTTGCTTGTTTTGAGGCTACATCGCAAGGTGTATGGTTGAAGAGTTTCATCTCAGGGCTTAGAATTGTTGACTCCATTACTAGGCCAATTAAACTGTACTGTGACAATTCAGCTGCTGTATTTTTGGCTAAAAACCATAAGAGTGGTAGTCGAAGTAAACATATCGACATTAAGTATTTAGCCATAAGAGAACGTGTTAAAGAGAACAAAGTGGTCATAGAACACGTTAGCACTGAATTGATGATAGCTGATCCTTTGACTAAAGGCATGCCAATTAAGAAGTTTAAGGATCATGTGATAAGAATGGGAGTTGGTTCCATGATATAATTGTATTGATAACAATTTGTACAAAGAAACTCTTATTTCAAACGTTTGTTTATTTCTCATTCAGGTGTACACGTTATATGACTTTTGAGAAATGACAAACTTTTCTTTTGGACTCTGAATAAACATATGGTTTATTCATTATGTTATGTTGTCACATTTGGAATGGTGATAAAGAAATTGAATGCATTGTAATACATAGAAGATAATACTCAATTATAGAGGACCTATCGCTATGATTCATGTATTTAGTTTCTTGTTCAGTGTTGATAAAATATACGGACCAAGTGGGAGAATGTAGTAACCTATCTTAATAATGGTCCTAATTTATTGACTAAACGTATCTCCTATTAAAGTGATAACAGCCCCCCTCCCTTAATTCCTAAACGCTCGCTTGATGGGGCAAGCGGTAAGGAAATGGGTATAAAAGGAGACCCATCCTAAGGTCTCAAAACACGATTCTCTCGAGAGAGATCCTAAAGTTTCTGAATACGGTTCTCTCGAGAGATCCTAAAGTTTCAGAACAAGGTTCTCGAGAGAGATCTTAAGGGTTCTCGAAAGAGATCTTAAGGTTCTCAAGAGAGAAACCTAAAAGTGGAGGCATTGGAATTGAGTCCCTGATCAAGAGCAATCATGAAGGCATACATCATCTGAATGCGAGAGCTCGTTGATTAGAAGACCGATCCATCGAAAGGAAGAGGGAAGATCAATTGAGATCGTTAAGAAAGGAAGATCTCCCGTGCAGTCCACAGGAAGATCGGATTCCTTACCACCATTAAATAATAATGGCTGGAGGTAATTATGTTTAAGCAAATTAAGTCTAACACAAGGCGTACGAGGGGCAGGAGCTGTGCTTCAATGCAGGAGGTTTCCCTAAGCTCAAGTTCCTGATGTTGGGTGGTTCGAACCAGCTCGATTCGATAAGCATGGAGGAAGGGGCATTGCCATGCCTATCTGAGTTGTGCCTGCTGCGCTGCGGAGGAATGAAGCTGCTACCTCGGGGCATTGAACATCTAACAAGCCTCCAAGTCTTGCACTTGGTGGAGATGCCGGCGGAGTTCATAGAGAGAATGCGTAGAGGAAATGGGAATGTGGAGGAGCGACAGAAGGTTCGACACATCCCCCTAATCAAGCATGTGTTCCAAAGTGGAGACAAGTGGACATCAGAGGCTCTTTCCTGAAGCACTCTTCCATCATGCTTTCTGTTGTTGATCAATTCAAAGGTTAGTATTTTATTCAGCTTTTCTTTTCCATCATGCTTTTTGACAGAGCTTCTTTCCTTCTTTATATTTTTTCCTCCCCTTTTTTTCCCTTTTTTTTTTTTTATAAGATTGCAATTCCATCATAATTGTTATCTTTTCTGAACTTCAGTTGTTAGGCCAACTTTGGCTCTAGTAGTCCCTATTTTGAGAACAAAGATGATCATGCATGATAGTTTATAAATTCTATTTCATCCTCAAAACATGAGGGGTTAGTTGGCCATGGATCTTAAATTTGATGAAAGAAACTATTGTTCTAGAGCAGAAGGATGCATGTAAGGAAATACCAATTAGTAGGAGTGTACCGCAATGTGCACAGGAGTTTCATGAACACATGGCTTGCATAAGGTAATTTCAAAAGAGAGGGAAGTATGTAGTTGGATCTTGGTCCACACACGTCCACTCACATGCACTGATGTATTTATGTATATATATGCATGTATTCATGCATGAATGGATATATAAATATTTGAATGTATATATGTAACTATATATGTTGAGATGTAACTATAAATATATGAATGCATTTATGCATGTATTCAAAGACCTATGCTTCAGTTAAAAGTTTATAGTAATGATAAAGATAGAGATAGACTTAAACTAATATGGACAAAAATAATTAAGAAAGATATAACTATTTATAATTGAGTATCGACTTAATCCTGAATAGAGTAGAGTGGAGGAAACATATTCATGTAACCGATCCCATATAGTTGAAAAAAAGGCTTAGATGAGTTAAGTATCATATGTGTGTATGTATGATTTAATACTCTAATATTAATATGAAAGCCTTTTGTCTATATTTCATCGTTATTTGGTTTTGCACTGTGCTAAGGTAGGGGTATGAAAGAGTTTTCATTACAGAAGGCTGCAAATGAGTTGAACCAACATGTGACTCAATGAGTCTAACCAACATATGACTCAATCCATTATAATCCGATTAGATCTATGGTAACCTAATTAGACTCATCCTAGCCTACTTTACAAGACTTATAAGGCTGGGTTGGGTTCAAGTATTATACCCACACTGAATTTCATAAATTTTGATTCGATAGGATTCCTATATTTAAATATATATAATTTGATTTTTTTAAATAGTTATCCAAGCTGACCTATAGACCCTTCAAACAAAACCTCTTTCAAGCTTCAACGGCAAAGCCTTGTCTTTCGTCTATGATCCTCTCTCAATTCAAATGTGTGTGCTTTTTTGTACATTTCTTTCTGAGGTCTAGTTTTCATTATTTTAATAAAATATGGTTAAACATCTCCCTGTATCCTTTCTATTGTATAAAATAAATAAAATAAAATTAAGTATTATTGCATTTTGCAGTGTTATGAGGCATGTCTGTAGGTAGGGGAATCATATATTTAGTCTCATCATGTTCTTGCGAATGCACCAAACTTAGATCTAGATCCGAATATTTTGAGTTAGGTCTCGGTCATATTTGTCCTTGGCTTTGTTTGAAAGGCTCGCTATGTCCAAAATATTTTTCATGAACTTGATCCAATCTGACCTAATCATATATTGGGTTAGGTCTAGGTCTAATATTGTAACTTGAACATGAAATTAGGTTAGATTTATGAAATATATAAGAATTTTTCTTAATGATAATTTCTAAAGCACAATACAAGACCTTTGGCTTGGGTCTCGATCTTTTAGATATGACACGCTTTCTTTATTAGAAGAGCCACAAAATACGAAGAAAAGATTTATAATCTTGCTAAAACTTAGGTGCCAGTTCTTACATGCATTGAGGATTGATGCATCTCTCTGGAAATGGGCGATAAATATGTCATCTTGAGGAGTCCTCCAAGCAAGCTGTTATTTCTCATTGATTGTGCTTGGTGACTTTACCAATAATGTTATATGGATATTATTGTTTGTGATGTTTTAATGTTATAATTAATATGCATCAAATTGTTTCTTAGTAAAAATGAAGCTGTTATTTCTCATTAACCTATCTTATATGTCAATTTAAATGCATACTCCAAATGACTATGTTTTGATTTCAAGAGGCAACGTACGTACCTTTTCCTATTCGTTTCCTGAATCTATTTTTTGTGCTCTATCTATCAGGTGCTTATTTTTATTTTTTGTACCATTATGATACTCTTTGTGAAATTCAATCCCTTATTGCCTCTTTATAAATCTTTTGAACAATTTATTGTCACACCCTAATCCTTATTTGGATCGAGAGAATGATATAATTGCCACACATCAATCCTTATTTAAATCGACCCAAAGGGTTATGCTAGGTTATGCCATGCACTAGATCTAAACAAATATTGGAGTGCGTCACTTATAGAATAACTTTATAGAAGATTACACTTGCAAGTTCACTCAATGATGGCAAGATATTGCCACCTGGTTTCTTACCTATAAAGTACTTCATATTTGAATTATAATGTTATATGCATATAGAAATGTTATAAATAATAGATATGTAATGCATATCAATTATATGCATATATAGATTGCATGTATATAAATATAATTTGCTTCTGATGTGCCAAACTTTACTTCACGAATGAAGTTGAGAATTAAGATTCTGTTCAAATTTGAGCAAAGCTTTATCTGATCTTGATTTGATTTTGGCGTAATTTGGGATTTCAAGTTGATCGAATAAGCTTTGTTTTATCTTAATTCAAAATTAAAATTTTAGTTCAAAAATAATTTTAAATTATTCATGATTAGAACCAAGCTTGATCAAGCTCAATAGAATTCGTTGGGTTTGGTTCAATCAACAAAACATCTAACCTTAACTCGATTTGACCTGGTAACATAGCAACTGAACTTCTTAGTCTAAAATTTTAAATGTAAATACAAATTTAATCAGGCCAAGTTTGATTAATTGAGTTACGTTGGTTAACTTTTACTGATCGAATTAGAGCCAACCCAAGTCCAAAACTTTAATCCCAACCGAAAAATGTGAGGATAATTAAATTAGGTCCGTCAAGTTTATAGCTTTAACTATTTATACCACTTGATGCCATGCATATCTAAAGTAGTTTTTATCTCAACAATTACAGTCATTCTCACCATGCAATATGGCTTCCTTTTGAATTAAAATATCCAACTAAGTTTCCAAAGTTTAACTTCATTAGACATTGTGAGTTATGTATTACATTGTATCCTTCCATACAAATACTTGAGGTCTGGTGGTTGTCTGAATATTTTGTGTCCCATTGATCTTCATATAAAGCTCCAGAAATCTCTATGACTTATTCTAACATTTTTTAAGTGCAGCTATAAGTTTCGTTTTTGGTAGGCTTTTATCGTATTAGTTATTCTGATAAGATTTTTTTTTTTTTTTTTTTTTGGAGTAATTGTATCCTTAGTTTGACCGTTTCTTAGAGGAACAATCCTTAGACAAAGGCTAGATAAATTTTTGAAATCGTTGTTTTAAGAGTTAGAGGCATGGTCTTGTGAGCAGGGGAGCTTCTATTTGCATCCCAAAACATGGCTCTCTACATCTCTAAATTTTTTAATTTTCTAAACTATTGTTAAAACCCTCGCCCTCTTCCCATCCTCCTCACCGTTTGCTTCAGCGGACCCTCTCCCCGCTTTCCACGTTCGCTCCGACAGCCCCCCTTCCACATTCGCTCCAGCGCCTTCGCCCACCCCCACCCCTCCTCGGCTTCCCTTTGTTCGTTTCAACAGCCCTTTCTTCTTCGTTCGCTCTGACGCCCCTCCTCTCCCCAGCTTCCTTCCCTTTCTCAATCGCTCCGATCTCCATCCCCCAATTTTTCAGGAGAAAGCCGGAGAGGAGGTGCCAGAGCAAACGAGAAAAGAAAAGAAGGGGTTGCCGAAGCGAATGGAAAAAGGAGGCTGCCGAAGCGAACGGAAAAAGGGGGCTGCCGGAGCAAACGGGGAAGAGGAGGGGTTCCGTTGGAGCAAGGGAGGGGGCTTCCCGTTTGCTCCAGCGCCTCCCTCCGTTCGCTTCTGCGGATCCTCTCCCGGCTTTCGCTTCAGCAGCCCTTCACTTTCATGTTTGCTCCGGCACCTCTGCCCATCCCCACCCGGCTTCTCTCTGTTCGCTCTGGCAGCCTTTTTTTCCGTTCGCTTTGGCGCTCCCTCTTCTCTCCGGCTTTTTTTTCTTCTCCGGTTGCCTCAGTCCCCGCCCTTCAACTTTTTAGAAGAAAACCGATGAGAAAGGTGTCGGAGCAAATAGAAAAGGGAAAGAAGGGGCTGTCGGAGCAAACGAGGAAGAGGAGATTTCATCGGAGCAAAGGGGGGTGGGGGGGGGGGGGGGGGGGGGGGGGGGGGGGGAGACGATAGTTTAAAAAAAAAATTTTAAAAATTTTTTTGGGGGGAAAAGGTGAGGGTGTTGAAAGCAATTTTTACTGTACGAATAGAAGCTCCCGTGAGCAGCCGCTCACCGAATCAGCGTTGGACGATGACCAAATCAGCGATGGAAGTCGGCACTTCAAGGACCGGAAGGATGGTGATGGTTTTCAGCGATCAGATATGGAGGTCGGTACTTTGAGATAACACAGCCAGGCTTCAACCGGATGGAAGATTAAGAGGGTTTCACACTGCGATATCTCTGACGGTGATGAGGAATAGCAGAGCGGCTTCCAGATTCTAGGCGAGAACAAATGAATAGATTAATATTAACACGTATCAGATGAGAATCTAATGCCTTGTTTGACTAATTCTACCCTATTATAATATAATTTCACTATTTTTCATAGGTACCCTGAATAACAACGTCAACAGAATCTTGATCTCAAAATAAACTTAAGATTTTTAATATAAAAATATTTTAATTTTTTTATTCACTTTCTTTCATATTTTTTTATTTATCTTTATTTTTTTTTCCTTTTGCATATATGTATTAAATCATCCTTTGTACTAGTGTATCCTTTGGTGGACATAGAAAATGTCCAAATTATTTAAATTATTTTTAATTTATTTTGACGTTATTTTCATGAATAACTTTATTTTTCATTTTATTGTTATTACATTTGTTGACCCCAAATTATTTTTGATGATTGCAAAACAAATTAAGCAATTCTAAGATTGATACAGGAAAGTTCGGTCGTCTTGCAAGTAAGTATCTTCATGCAAAATCGACTGGTAAGAAAGTACTTCATTTAATTTTCTTTGAATATGATTATTAGCCTTGGAGTTACCTGGTTAGCTAGCTTGTTAGTCTATTTAGCTAACTGGCACGACTTTCAGCTAGCTGAGAAAGTTTCACAGTGTATGGGCCGAACCATCTTGCATTTTAGCTAGCTGTCTAGCTAGCTTGTTAGCTGGCTAAAGTTTCTTCAGCTAACTAAAACACTTGTCTCAGTAAGATGGCCGAATGTCCCTTTATTTCAGCTAACTGATAAGTTAGTTTGTTAGCTAGCTGGAGCCCTTTCAGCTAACTAAAATTCCTGTCACAGTTGCCTGGCCGAACGCCCTCTTTCTTCAGCTAACTGATGAGTTAGTTTGTTAGCTAGCTAGAGCCCTTTCAGCTAACTAAAATTCCTATCACAGTTGCCTGGCCGAACGCCATCTTTCTTCAGCTAACTGGTGAGTTAGTTTGTTAGCTAGCTGAAGCTCTTTCGGCTAACTAAGGAACTTGTCTCAGGTGCTTAGCCGAACGTCCCTTTATTTAGTTAACTGGTGAGCTAGCTGGTTAGCTAGCTGGAATTCCATTAGCTAACTAAAATTCCTATCACAGTGGTTTGGCCGAACACCCTTCCATTTTAGCTAGCTGGCTAGATGTCTTGTTAGTTAACTGTAACTCCTTCTAGCTAGCTGACGTTTCTTTTAGTTAACTGGTTAGCTAACTATTTTTCACAGGGAATGTTGCAGCCGAATGGATTTAAATTTTAGTTAACTGGAGAGCTAGCTGCCGGTTGGCTAGTTAGCTGGAGAGTTAGCTACTTTATTCAGTCGACTGGCTGCCTTTTTGCTCAGTTAGCTGGAGAGCTAACTAAGCTGGATGGATAGCATAGTATTTTTGCTTCTAGTTAGCTCGTGAGCTAACTGGCCATTCTTTAGTTAGCTATTCAGCTAACTAGCTATCCTATCTCCCTCCTGCAGCCGTTTGGATTTCAAATGGAGTTAGCTGGCGAGTTAGCTGCCGAGCTAACTAACGTGCTGCCTCAGAATGTTTCTTTTGTTATGACCTCTCTGATTAACTAACTGATTAGCTAGCTGGGGGTTATTGCTTTACTCTTGGACGATGACATTCATTTCTCAGCTACCTGGAGCTTCTCTCTTTCAGTCCACCGCCGCCTAAAGAGTTTTCTTTCTCTCTTTCTCTCTCTATTGCTATTTCAAGCTATAGTAAACTTTTGATTTTTGAATTTTTACAGTACTCATCCTTCCTCAAATGGAGATCTGCATTCAATGCTTAAGGGAAACATGTTTAACGGTTATATTTTCTTTCCGTTATTATTTCCATTTATTTCTTATGTATCTAATGGATATTTTCTTGTTAGATGGTTATAAATAGCTGGGATTAGAAGCACACCTAGATGATGATTTTTGAAAAGAAATTTCAAAGAGAGAAAAATCCAAGAAAAGAGCCTTCATTGAATATTTGTTGAGTGGTTGCTGTGCATTCAAGCTCATTCCTTGCTCCGAAAGGTCGTCCGAATCATTGAAGCTTTTCAAGCATTCAAGACTTCAGTTGCTTCAACTTAGTTCATTTATTGTTGAGTTTATTGCTTCAAAAAGTTGTAAAGTATATTCTGAATATTTACTCTTTGTAGGAGCTTCTTCTTTACATACTCTGATTATCTTGTAAAAGGGTTAGTGAACCCTGGTTTGTTGGCTTCCTTGTGCCATTTAAACAAGAGGACTAGCCTAGGTTTGGCTAGGGGTTCTTGGCTTCCTTGTGCCGTGAAACAAGAGGACTAGCCTAGGTTTGGCTAGGGGTTTTTGGCTGCCTTGTGTCGTATAAACAAGAGGGCTAGCCTTGTTCGGCTAGAGGTTGTAATCGTTGTGATACGATTAGTGGAATTCCCAAAGGTTTTGGGGAGTGGATGTAGGTGCTGAGTTTGGCACCGAACCACTATAAACTCCTATGTGTTTGTGGTTGATTGCTTATCTACTGTTATTATTCTGTGCACCCCACTTTACCGCTGTAAATCTAAATTAGGGTTAAAAGCACATTCATCTGCATAGCTATTAAATTTTTAAATAACCCAATTCACCCCCCTCTTGGGTTACTACATCTGGGCAATAAGTGGTATTAGAGCTAGTTGACCTGCACGGGTTAAATGCAGGCAGAGCATCAATGGGAACTCTCATTGGTGACCGTGTCACCGAAGCTAGACTCTCCGCCCATTGGTGTTGGTGTACCGGCCGAGACGATAACCAGCTAGTCTGATAGGTACATTTGTTAGGTGACATGGGAGGTACCCATGACCGAGTAACAAGTGGTATCAGAGCAGCGTGCTCTTGATTTCTATAGCTTTGATTAGCTTGGAGCTAAAGATCAATTGTAATCCCAATGAATTCCATGTTGATTGAGGGACAATCAACTAATAGACCACCTTTGTTCAATGGAACAAACTATACATATTGGAAAGCACGAATGAAAATCTTCATTCAAGCACTAGATTATGATTTATGGGGAATCATAATTAATGGACCTCACATACCCACTATTATGATTGAAAATGTCAATATTGCAAAACATGAATCTGAATGGGATGAGCAAGATAAGAAATTAGCTCAATTAAATGCTAAGGCTATGAATGTTCTTTATTGCTCGCTTGATGCAAATGAGTTTAATTGCATATCTACATGTATGTCTGCTAAGAAAATATGGGATAGACTTGAAGTCACCCATGAGGGTACAAAGATGCAATTTTAGCGACGCAAAGATGCGTCGCTAAAATTGCGACTACATTGCGATGCCTCCGCGTCAAAAAACATTGCGACGCAAATAGCGACGCATTAGCGACTCAATAAACCATAAAATTTAAAAAAAAATTTAAATTAGCGATGCAAAATGCATCACAATATTTATAAAATGTATTTTTTAAAATATTATTAAAGGAATAAAATATTGCGACGCAGCTAAGTGCGTCGCAATGTTTTTAAAAAAATTAATTATGTTAAATAGCGACGCATTAGCGACGCATTAGCGATGCAATAAACATAAAATGAGAAAAAATATATTTAATATAGCGATGCAAAAATTACGTCGCAAATATTAATAAAAAAATTGATTTTTATAAAATATAATTATGAAATAAAAATATTGCGACGCAACTCAGTGCATCGCAATATATTTGAAAAACATAATAATTTTAAATAGCGACGCAATAGACCAGAAAATTGTAAATATTAATTTTAATTTAGCGACGCACTAATTGCGTCGCAATTATTTTAAATAAAATTAATTTTTATAAATATTAATATGAAAAAAAAATATTGCGACGCAAAATAGTGCGTCGCAATGTTTTTAAAAAAAACTTAATTATTTTAAATAGCGACGCAATAAACCAGAAAAATATAAAAATTATTTTTAAATTTAGTAACGCAATAATTGCATCGCAATTAATTTAAATAAAATTTATTTTAAGAAAATAGTATTATGAAATAAAAATGTTGCGACGCAATCCAGTGTTTTGTTAAAAATAAATATGTTAATTAGCGACATAATAGCGATGCAATAAAATAGTAAAGTAATAAAAAAAAATTTTATTTAACGACACAAATTAATGCATCGTAATATTTTAAAAGAAATTCAAATGCCAAATTAGCGAGGCATTAGCGACGCAATAAATTAGAAAATATAATAAAAATTAATAATGTCCGAGATCGGTCATCGTCGATCGTGATCGATCATGGCTTCAATCAATCGCAACCGTCAGGTCATCGCCGATCGGATCGATCGCGACGGTCCGAGATCGGTCGTCGCCGACCGGGATCGATCATGGCTTGGATCGATGGCAACCGTCGGATTATCGCCGATCGAGATCGATCATGGCTTCGATCGATCGCAACCGTTGGATCGTCACCGATCCGATCGATCGCTACAGTCCGAGATCGGTAGTCGCCGACCGGGATCGATCATGGCTTCGATCGATCGCAACCCTCGATCGTCACCGATCCAATCGATCGTGACGGTCCGAGATCGGTCGTCGCCGATCAGGATCGATCATGGCTTGGATCGATCGCAACCGTCGGATCATCGCCGACCGGGATCGATCATGGCTTCGATCGATCGCAACCGTCGGATCGTCGCCGATCCGATCGATCACCACGGTCCGAGATAGGTCGTCGCCGACCGGGATCGATCATGGCTTGGATCGATCGCAACCGTCGGATCGTCGCCGATCGAGATCGATCATGGCTTGGATCGATCGCAACCATCGGATCGTCGCCGATCCGATCGATCGCGACGGTCCGAGATAGGTTGACGCCGACCAGGATCGATCATGGCTTAGATCGATCGCAACCATCGGATCATCGCTGACCGGGATCGATCATGGCTTGGATCGATCGCAACTGTCGGATCGTCGCCGATCCGATCGATCGCGACGGTTTGAGATAGGTCATTGCCGACCGGGATCGATCATGGCTTGGATCGATCGCAACTGTCGGATCGTCGCCGACCAGGATCGATCATGGCTTGGATCGATCGCAACCATTGGATCATCGCCGACCGGGATCGATCATGGCTTCGATCGATCGCAAACCGTCGGATCATCGCCGATCCGATCGATCGCGACGGTCCGAGATAGGTCGACGCCGACCGGGATCGATCATGGCTTGGATCGATCGCAATCGTCGGATCATCGCCGACCGGGATCGATCATGGCTTGGATCGATCGCAACCGTCAGATACTCGCCGACCGTGATTGATCATGGCTTCGATCGATCGCAACCGTTGGGTCGTCGCCGATCGGATCGATCGCGACGGTCCGAGATCGGTCATCGCCGACCGGGATCGATCATGGCTTGGATCGATGGCAACCGTCGGATCATCACCAATCGAGATCGATCATGGCTTCGATCGATCGCAACCATCGGATCATCGCCGATCCGATCGATCGCGACAGTCCGAGATCAGTAGTCGCCGACCAGGATCGATCATGGCTTCGATCGATCGCAACCCTCGATCGTCACCGATCCGATCGATCGCGACATTCCGAGATCGATCGTCGCCGATCAAGATCATCATGGCTTGGATTGATCGCAACCGTCGGATCGTCACCGATCGGGATCGATCATGGCTTGGATCGATCGCAACCGTCGAGTTGTCGCCGATCGGATCGATCACGATGGTCCGAGATCGGTCATCGCCGACCGGGATCGATCATGGCTTGGATCGATCGCAACCGTCGGATCATCGCCGACTGGGATCGATCATGGCTTGGATCGATCGCAACCATCGGATCGTCGCTGATTCGATCGATCGCGACGGTCCGAGATAGGTCATCGCCGACCGGGATCGATCATGGATTGGATCGATCGCAACAGTCGGATCGTCGCCGACCAGGATCGATCATGGCTTGGATTGATCGCAACCGTCGAATCATCGCCGACCGGGATCGATCATGGCTTCGATCGATCGCAACCGTCGGATCGTCGTCGATCCGATCAATCGCGATGGTCTGAGATAGGTCGACGCCGACCGGGATCGATCATGGCTTGGATCGATTGCAACCGTCGGATCGTCGCCGACCGGATCGATCATGGCTTGGATCGATCGCAACCGTCGGATACTCACCGACCGTGATCGATCATGGCTTCGATCGATCGCAACCGTCGGGTTGTCGCCGATCGATCGTGACGGTCCGGGATCGGTCGTCGCCGACCGGGATCGATCATGGCTTGGATCGATGGCAACCGTCGGATCATCGTAGATCGAGATCGATCATGGCATCGATCGATTGCAACCGTCGGTTCGTCACCGATCCGATCGATCGTGACAGTCCGAGATCGGTAGTCGCCAACCGGGATCGATCATGGCTTCGATCGATCGCAGCCCTTGATCATCGCCGACCGGGATCGATCATGGCTTGGATCGATCGCAACCGGCGGATCTCGCCGACCGGGATCGATCATGGCTTGGATCGATCGCAACTGTCGGATACTCGTCGACCGTGATCGATCATGGCTTCGATCGATCGCAACCATCGGGTCATCGTCGATCGGGATCGATCATGGCTTGGATCGATCGCAACCGTCGGATCATCGCCGACCGGGATCGATCATGGCTTGGATCGATCGCAACCGTCGGATCGTTGCCGATCCGATCGATCGCCACGGTCCGAGATAGGTCGTCGCCGACCGGGATCGATCATGGCTTGGATCGATCGCAACCGTCGGATCGTCGCTGACCAGGATCGATCATGGCTTGGATCGATCGCAACCGTCAAATCATCGCCGACCGGGATCGATCATGGCTTCGATCGATCACAACTATCGGATCGTCGCCGATCCGATCGATCGCGACGATCCAAGATAGGTCAACACTGATCGGGATCGATCATGGCTTGGATCGATCGCAACCGTTGGATCGTCGCCGACCGGGATCGATTATGGCTTGGATCGATCACAACCGTCGGATACTCACCGATCGGGATCGATCATGGCTTGGATCGATCGCAACCGTTGGATCGTCGCCAATCCGATCGATCGCCACGGTCCGAGATAGGTCGTCGCCGACCGGGATCGATCATGGCTTGGATCAATCGGAACCGTCGGATCATCGCCAATCGAGATCAATCATGGCTTCGATCGATCGCAACCGTCGGATCGTCACCGATCCGATCGATCGTGACAGTCTGAGATCGGTAGTCGCCGACCGGGATCGATCATGGCTTCGATCGATCGCAACCCTCGATCGTCATCGATGCGATTGATCGCAACGGTCCGAGATCGGTCGTCGCCGATCAGGATCGATCATGGCTTGGATCGATCACAACCGTCGGATCATCGCCGACCAGGATCGATCATGGCTTCGATCGAACGCAACCGTCGGATCGTCGCCGATCCGATCGATCGCCATGGTCTGAGATAGGTCATCGCCGACCTTGATCGATCATGGCTTGGATCGATCGTAACCATCGGATCGTCGCCGACCAGGATCGATCATGGCTTGGATCGATCGCAACCGTCGGATCATCGCCGATCGAGATCGATCATGGCTTCGATCGATCGCAACCGTCGGATCGTCACCGATCCGATCGATCGCAATAGTCCGAGATCGGTAGTCGCCGACCGGTATCGATCATGGCTTCGATCGATCGCAACCCTCGATCGTCACCGATCCGATCGATCGCGACGGTCCGAGATCGGTCATCACCGATCAGGATCGATCATGGCTTGGATCGATCGCAACCGTCGGATAGTCGCCGACCGGGATCGATCATGGCTTGGATCGATCGCAACCGTCGGGTCGTCGCCGATCGGATCGATCACGATGGTTTGAGATCGGTCGTCGCCGACCGGGATCGATCATGGCTTGGATCGATCGCAACCGTCGGATCGTCGCTGATCCGATGGATCGCGATGGTCCAAGATAGGTCGTCGCCGACCGGGATCAATCATGGCTTGGATCGATCGCAACCGTCGGATCGTCGCCGACCAGGATCGATCATGGCTTTGATCGATCGCAACCATCGGATCATCACCGACCGGGATCGATCGCAACTGTCGGATCGTTTATAATTATTAAAAAAGAGTAATGAAAAAGTTTTAAAAAAATATTAAACAAATATTGCGATGCCGTAGCGATGCATTTTCGAAGAAAAAAAAAAAAACAAATATTGCGACGCAATGTATGCGTCGCAATTATTTTTAGTAAATATAATTTTTTATCAGTAATAATAAATAAAAGAAATATAATATTGCGATGCATTAGTTGCGTCGCAATATTTTTTCTATAAATATATGTAATGAAAAAGTATAAAAAAAATATTGTGACGTAATTTTTGCGTTGCAATTATTATCATAAATTATAAATATTACCATTTATAAATATTAAAAAATTATTGTGATGCCGTAGCGATGCATTTTTGAAAAAAAAATAAACAAATATTGCAACGCAATGTATGCATCGCAATTATTTTTAGTAAATATAATTTTTATCAATATTAATAAATAAAAGAAATAATATTGCGATGCATTAGTTGCGTCGCAATATTTTTTCTATAAATATATGTAATGAAAAAGTTCAAAAAAAATATTGCGACGCAATTTATGCATCGCAATTATTATCATAAATTATAAATATTATCATTTATAAATATTAAAAAATTATTGCGACGCCATAGCGATGTATTTTCGAAGAAAAAATAAACAAATATTGCAACGCAATGTATGCGTCGTAATTATTTTAGTAAATATAATTTTAATCAGTATTAATAAATAAAAGAAATATAATATTGCGACGTATTAGTTGCATCGCAATGTTTTTTCTATAAATATATGTAATAAAAAAGTTTAAAAAAAATATTGCAACGTAATTTGTGCATCGCAATTATTATAATAAATTATAAATATATCATTTATAAATATTAAAAAATTATTGCGACGTCGTAGCGACGCATTTTCAAAGAAAATAATAAACAAATATTGCGATGCAACTAATGCGTCGCAATAGTTTTTAGTAAATATATTTTTATCAATAATAATAAATAAAATAAATATAATATTGCGACGCATTCGTTGCATCGCAATATTTTTTCTATAAATAGATGTAACAAAAAGTAAAAAAAAATATTGCGACGCAATTTGTGCGTCGCAATTATTATCATAAATTATAATTTTATCATTTATAAATATTAAAAAATTATTACGACGCTGTAGCGACGCATTTTCGAAAAAAAAAATAAACAAATATTGCGACGCAATGTATGCGTTGCAATTATTTTTAGTAAATATAATTTTTATCAGTATTAATAAATAAAAGAAATATAATATTGTGACGCATTAGTTGCATCGCAATGTTTTTCTATAAATATATGTAATGAAAAAGTTTAAAAAAAATATTGCAACGCAATTTATGCGTCGCAATTATTATCATAAATTATAAATATTATCATTTATAAATATTAAAAAATTATTGCGACACCGTAGCGATGCATTTTTGAAGAAAATAATAAACAAATATTGTGACGCAACTAATGCATCGCAATAGTTTTTAGTAAATATAATTTTTATCAGTAATAATAAATAAAACAAATATAATATTGCGACGCATTCGTTGCGTCGTAATGTATTTTCTATAAATAGATGTAACGAAAAGTAAAAAAAAATATTACGATGCAATTTGTGCGTCGCAATTATTATCATAAATTATAATTTTTATCATTTATAAATATTTTAAAAAATAAATAAAATATATATAATATTGCGACGCATTTGTTGCGTCGCAATGTTTTTTGGATAAATATATGTAATGAAATAGTTAGAAAAATTTTTGCGACGCACTGTATGCATCGCAATTATTATCATAAATTATTATTTTAATCATTTAAAAATATTAAAAAAATATTGTGATGCCTTAGCGATGCAATTTCTAGAAAATAAAAATAATTTTCCCGCCGGACATTGGCGCCAAGTTAAAAAAAATTGCGACCGATTAGCGACGCAAATTTGCGTCGCTAATCACTCATATATAAAGTCGGCCGGCCTTCTCTTCATCTTCCCCGTCTTGACCTAGCCACCGCCCTCCCCAAAACCTCTCCGGCTCCCACCGTTCGCTGCTCCGGCTCCCCCCCTCCGGTGCTCTGGCTCCCCGGTGGTCTCCTCCAACTCCGGCGTCTCCTCTCGACCGAGGTAAGCCCCCCGACCCTCTTCCAAAATTTTTTTTTTGTAAAAATTTTCCTCCGGCCACGGCCAAGACCGTGGCCGTCTTCTCCGGCCACGGCCACTGCCGTGGCCGGCAATGGCCTGGCCACGGTGGCCAGGCCACAGTAAAAAAAAAAATTTTCTTGTAACAGGGGGTGGGGAAAACCCCCCCCCATTTTGTCTTCTCCGGCCACGGCCGCTGCCGTGGCCAGGCCACAATCAAAAAAAAAAAAAATTGTAACAGGGGGGCTCCCATTTTGTCTTCTTCGGCCACGGTCGCTGCCGTGGCCGGCAGTGGCCTGGCCACGGTGGCCAGGCCACAGTCAAAAAAAAAAAAATCTTGTAACAGGGGGGTGGGGAAAACCCCCCCCATATTGTCTTCTCCGGCCATGGCCGTTGCCGTGGCCGGCAGTGGCCTGGCCACGGTGGCCAGGCCACAGTCAAAAAAAAAAAAATTTGTAACAGGGGGGGTGGGGAACCCCCCCCCCCCCCATTTTGTCTTCTCAGGCCACGGCCGCTGCCGTGGCCGGTAGTGGCCTGGCCACGGTGGCCAGGACACAGTCAAAAAAAAAAAAAATTGTAACAGGGGGTGGGGAAACCCCCCCCCCATTTTGTCTTCTCCGGCCACGGCCGCTGCCGTGGCCGACAGTGGCCTGGCCACGGTGGCCAGGCCACAGTCAAAAAAAAAATTTTCTTGTAACAGGGGGGTGGGGAAACCCCCCCCATATTGTCTTCTCCGGCCACGGCCGCTGCTGTGGCCGGCAGTGGCCTGGCCACGGTGGCCAGGCCACAGTCAAAAAAAAAAAAAATTGTAACAGGGGGGGTGGGGAAAACCCCCCCCCCATTTTGTCTTCTCCGGCCACGGCCGCTGCCCTGGCCGGCAGTAGCCTGGCCACGGTGGCCAGGCCACAGTCAAAAAAAAAAATTGTAACAGGGGGGGGGTGGGGAAACCCCCCCCCCCCCATTTTGTCTTCTCCGGCCACGGCTTAGAGGGTTAAAATTTTGTAGAAGGAGTGCCGACGGGACCTATCCTAAAGCCTATTACACTCTTGACAGAAATTCACGAGAAGTTTTATGTAACTGGCTTAGAGGGTTAAAATTTCCAGATGGTTATGCCTCAAATATCGGTAGGTGTGTGGACATGCATAAGCTCAAGTTGTTCGGCATGAAGAGTCACGACTGCCATGTTTTCATGCAACGGTTATTACCTGTAGCTTTTCGTGAGTTGCTTCCGCAACATGTCTGGAAGGCAATTACGGAGCTCAGCTTGTTCTTCAAGGAGTTATCTGCCGCAGTCATTACTTCTGCATCCATGGCAAGGCTTGAGGAGGAAATTCCAATTATTTTATGCAAGCTTGAGCAAATATTTCCTCCTAGTTTTTTTGACTCAATGGAGCATTTACCGGTTCACTTGCCATACGAAGCAAGCATAAGTTTTAAATTTTTACATAGTTAATCATTAATCGTAATTTAATTGTATGAATCTTTAGTATTTTCAGTATGACGGGCAGAGGTAGATCTACCGACGACAGACGGAGTGAGCAAGGACGTAGCCCTGCTGCATTAGATCACATGAGCGTCGGAGATGGAGAGTTCGGATCTCCAGCAGTCGCACAGCCTTCGATCTCTCCAGCAGTTTTACCATCCAGCCGATCGGCACATACCTCCGAGAGTTCTTCCACCATCGGCCGCACCGTAGTTCGACTTGATGCTCAGGGGCTGTAAGTATATACTAATTAAAATATATGTTTATGTTTTTAAGTCAATTACTTATAAATATGTATTTTTTTAACAGATTTATTGAGCAGCATCATGTATCCAGCCACATCAGCGCCGTATTTCAGAGGCGTGCAGATCCCAGTGGCTACGATTGGCGCCACGTATCTCCAGCCACGAGGGAGTTTTATTTTTCTGAGTTTCAGGTAAACTTATTAAATACAATTTATCACTGATATAAAATTTCTTAATCTTAATAATTCAGAAACTAACTGTTTATTTTAATGCAAAAAAAGTTTACGTGGGATCCTGCCAGCCATGATGCCATTAGGGCAGCATGGGAGGCTCTGACGGGACGCCGATACTCCGACATGCTTCATCGTTGGAGGTCATCGGGTCAGCGTCCTGTGCATGTGCCAGAGGGTATTTGGCACGAGTGGCAGCAGGCCTGGCAGTCCGATGGCTAGTGCAGGAGGTCCGCATCAGCCAGCACGAACCACCGATCTGAGAAGGGCGGTCCTGGCACGTGTCTCTCCCGCCATACTTCGGGCTCCATTTCGATTCAGGAGCATAGACGGCGTATGGTAAGAAAACATAAATATTTTAATTACTATTTTAGTTATTTACAAATATTTGTATTAATATCAATTTTTTTATTGTTATAGTCTGAGCAGGAGGGTGGAGATCCTGGTGAGTTTCGTCTATTCAGGGCGACACACACCAGGAGGGACGGTTTCTGGGTCGACACGCGATCACGGGAGGTTGAGGTAAGAAATTAGATTTATGTAGTATCTGTTTAATTTCTAAAATTTTATTTCGAGAAATTATTAACTCATTTATTGTTGATTTCATAATTTAAAGACACGAGTCGAGGAGCTTCGCTCCCAGGCATCGCAGGTCGACTCTACTAATGGGGAGACGCCCGTCGAACTCTCAGCAGAGGAGAGTCGGCCTGTGTTTTTGGAGGCTGTTGGTACCCAGCGCGAGACCGCAGGGTCTATAGTCTGGGCACTAGAGCTTTACATATTTTTCCCATCAGGCCTCCAGCTCGCGAGTTTCTGGTGATATTCCTCCCGAGCGTTTAGACGACCTTCGGAGATCTATTGCAGAGGAGGTTCGGCAAGAGGTCGAGCAGGATTTCGAGGATCGTATGCGAGGCCGAGATCAGGAGATTGCAGACATGCGAGATGAGATGCATCATTTGCGGGATATGGTTAGCCGCTTGTCGCAGAGTCTCCAGCCTCCACAGCCTCCACGTGATCGCTCAGATTCTTGATGTATTTTTTTTCTTTTTATATGTTGTACATGAAAACTTTAAAATTTTAATATTATTTATTTTTGTAAATTGAATGATTATTGTTTGGATCAATATGAGTGAAGAATGTTTCGATCAATATTTAAATCTAACGAAATTGTATTAACCGTTTTAATTTTTATTTTTTTTTAAAAAAATATTTATTTAGCGACACATTAGCGACTGCAATTGCATCGCTAATATTTTTAAAATATTATTATTAAATATTACGATGCAATGAGCTGGCATCGCAATATTTTAAAAAAAATTAATTAGTGACGCATTAGCGACTCAAATTGCATCGCTAATATTTTCATAATATTACTATTAAATATTGCGACGCAACGATCTAGCATCGCAATATTTTTAAAAAAAATTTAATTAGCGACGCATTAGCGACTAAAATTGCATCGCTAATATATCTAAAATATTATTAATAAATATTACGACGCAGTGATCTGGCATCGCAATATTTTAAAAAAAATTTATTAGCGACGCATTAGCGACTAATATTGCGTCGCTATTATATTTAAAATATTATTATTAAATATTACAACGCAGCTAAATGCGTCGCAATATTGCGATGCAATTGAATGCGTCGCAATATTTAATATTAATATTTAAAATATTAAAATTTATTTTTAAATTTAGCGACGCATTTTGGTGCGTCGCAATATTGCGACGCATCTCTGCATCGTAGAGAATCGCTGTTTTGTGATGCAATTGCGATAAATTATGGTTGCGATGATATTCTCAACGATGCAGTCATTGCGTCGCTAATGCGTCGCAATAGCATGTTTAGCGATGCATTAGCGACGCATTTGGGCATCGCAATATTTTTTTTGTCTTGTAGTGAAATCAAGTCAAGGAATCCAAAATAAATATGCTTGTTCATAAGTATGAATTATTTAAGATGGACCCTGCTGAAAATATCACTGATATGTTTACTAGATTTACTGATATCATTAATGGTTTGAAAAGTTTGGGAAAATCTTATGCTAACAGTGATCTAGTTAGAAAAATTTTAAGATCTTTACCTAGATCATGGGAAGCAAAAGTGACTGCTATACAAGAAGCAAAAGATCTCAACAACTTATCACTTGAAGAGTTGGTTGGTTCTTTGATGACTCACGAACTTCAGCAACGACAACATATTGATGAAGATGATTTAAAGAAGAGAAGGACCATGGCATTGAAGAGTGCAACTCAAGAAGATGAGAGTGAAGAAACCACAAGTGATAGTGAGAAAGATGATGATATGGCACTTATTTAAAGAAAATTTAAGAAGTTTATGAAGAAAAAGAGATTTGAAAAAAGAAAGCATTTTGTCAAAGGAGATCTTAGCAAAGATAAGGAAAAGAGTGAACCTCCAACATGCTATGAGTGTAAGAAGCCTGGACACATCAGACCAGATTGTCCACTATTAAAGAAGGCATCTAGAAAAATAAAGAAAAAGGCAATGATGGTCACTTGGAGCGACAGTGAAGCTACAAGTTCAGAAAATGAAGAGAAAACTGAAGTTGCTAATATTTGCTTCATGGCTGATAATGATGAGGTAAGCCCTAATCTTTTAGATGATTTTACTTTTGATGAGCTGTATGGTGCATTTTATGAACTGATTGACGATTTCACAAATTTAAGTTCAAAGAATAGGGATTTGAAAAATGAAATCAAAAATCTTACCATTGAAAAAGAAAAGTTTTCAAAGGAAAATGAATCATTGTCAAAACAAAACCAAGATTTGAAAAATGAAGTGAATAAATTAAAATCAATTGTTGATAGATTTACACTAAGCTCAGAAAATTATAAATGATTTTAAATAGTCAAAGAGCTGTTTACAATAGAGCTGGTCTTGGATACAATCCTCTTGAAAGACAAAAATTTCTAAAAAATATTTATGAGCATGCTGATGATTCTACTAAAATAACATGTTTTAAATGTGGAAAAATTGGACACAAAGCTTACATTTGCCAAACACAAAAGATAAGGAAAATATGGATCCCAAAAGGAACCATTTTGACTAACCCTAAAGGACCCAAGAAAGCTTGGGTACCTAAGAACAAAAGTTGAAATTGTGTATGCAGGTGTGTCTTGCAACCCGAGCAATTAAAAGACATTGGTACTTGGACAGCGGGTGCTCAAGACACATGACCGGTGATGAATCACAATTCATCACTTTGGAAGCAAAAGATGGAGGTGTTGTTACTTTCGGTGATAATGGCCAAGGAAAAATAATTGGCATTGGAAAAATAGGTATCACACCTCATGCTTATATTGATAATGTTTTGCTTGTGAAAGGACTGAAACACAATTTATTTAGTATTAGTCAATTATGTGACAAAGGATTAATGTTATATTTGAATCGTCCTTATGCATTGTTAAAAATCCTACTAATGAAAACATGAAATTTGTTGATCAAAGGCATGGTAATGTATACATTGTTAATTTAAATGATTTGCATGATCAGAATGTTGATTGCCTAGTTGCTACTAACAATAAAACTGATAATAGTTGATTATGGCATCGTAGGCTAGCTCATGCAAGCATGGATTTACTATCTAAATTAATTAAAAAGGATTTAGTACATGGTTTGCCAAAACTTGTTTTTGAAAAAGATAAGATTTGCAATGCTTGTCAATTTGGAAAACAAACCCGAGTTTCTTTTAAATCAAAGAATTTTATTTCAACCACTAGACCATTGGAGCTCTTGCACATGGATTTATTCGGTCCTACAAGAACAACTAGTCTAGGAGGTAAAAGATATGGTTTCGTTATTATTGATGATTTCTCTCGCTTTACATGGGTTTTATTTCTATCTAGTAAAGACGAAGCGTTTTCAGCATTTCAAAAATTATTTAAAAGAATTACAAATGAAAAGAATTCTTCTGTTTTATCAATACGAAGTGATCATGGAAAAGAATTTGAAAATAAATCTTTTGAAGAATTTTGTAATGAAAATAGAATTGAACATAATTTTTCTGCACCAAGAACACAACAACAAAATGGAGTAGTTGAAAGAAAGAATAGAACATTAGAGGAAATGACGCGTACCATGTTGTGTGAAAGCAATCTTCCTAAATATTTTTGGGCAGAAGCTATTAACACTGCATGTTATGTTTTAAATCGTGCATTAATTAGACCTGTTTTGAAAAAGACTCTGTATGAACTTTGAAAAGGAAGAAAACTTAATATAAGTTACTTTCATGTTTTTGGATGTCGATGTTTTGTATTAAATAATGGAAAATCAAACCTTGATAAATTTGACGCTAAGTCTGATGAAGGAATTTTTCTCGGATATTCTTTACATAGTAGAGCTTTTAGAATATTTAACAAAAAGACTTTAGTAGTTGAAGAATCAATTCATGTTATCTTTGATGAATCTAGTTGATGACGCCAAATCACCGACCTCGAGCGTGCGGTCGCCTCCTCCAGTGAGCTCCTCACGCCTGCAAGCAAGTCCCGGAGGCCGGAGATTTCGGCGGGGACCCTTCGACGCTCAAGTCAGTGGTCTGGGCATCAGCCGTGAGCTTGAGAAAGCTCGAAAGAGAAAGATAGAGGTGGATTAGAGAGAGAGATCTCTCATTGTGAGCGTTAAGGGGTGTCATGAGCATGTTACCTGGTCGGGAGTCCCTCTTACCCATCTTATAGGCGCTTAAGAGTTTTGTCTGGCTTGAGTGGTTGGAGCCTTGTAATGATGACCCTGATGGGTGAAGTGTTAGAGTTGACGTCTGTGAGGCATGGGGTTCAACCACTTTGTCAGAGCATTTAAGGTGATGGCAGCAATGGCAGAGCTTGCTCCTTTTGACATGTGACTGCAGGTCAAGTCCCATCAAGGTTGATGACTGCAACCGGTTGGTGGGTCCTGTTCCACTGGAGAAAGGAAAGCAGGGGCCGGCCTCCCCGGCTGGGACAGGCCGGGGCCGGTAAGAAGACGCCGGGGCCACCTGGCTGGGACAGGCCGGGGCTGGCTAGGAAGATGCCGGGGCTGCCTGGCTGGGACAGGCAGGGGCCGGCTAGGAAGATGCCGGGGCCGCCTGGCTAGGATAGGCCAGAGCCAGCTGGAAGACGCTCCCGCCTGGCTGGGATAGGTTGGGGCCGCCTAGGAAGACACCGAGGCCGCCTGGCTGGGACAGGCCGGGGCCGGCTAGGAAGACGCCGGGGATGCCTGGTTGGGATAGGCCGGGGCCGGCTAGGAAGACGCCGGGGCTCCTGGCTGGGACAGGCCGGGGCCGGCTAGGAAGACGCCGGAACCGCCTGGCTGGGATAGGCCGGGGCCGGCTAGAAGACGCCGGGGCCGCCTGGCTGGGACAGGCTGGGGCCGGCTAGCTGGGACAGGCCGGGGCCGGCTAAGAAGACGCTGGGGCCGCCTGGCTGGGACAGGCCGGGGCCGGCTAGGAAGACGCTGGGGCCGCCTGGAAGACGCCGGGGCCTCTTGTCTAGGACAGGCAGGGGCCGGCTAGGAAGATGCCAGGGTCGCCTGGCTGGGACAGGCCGGGGCCGGCTAGGAAGATGCCGGGGCCGCCTGGTTGGGACAGGCTGGGACCGGCTAGAAGACGCCGGGGCCGCCTGGCTGGGACAGGCCGGGACCGACTAGAAGATGCCAGGGCCGGCTAGCTGGGATAGGCCGGGGCCGGCTAAGAAGACACCAGGACCGCCTGGCTGGGACAGGCCGGGGCCGGCTAGGAAGATGCCGAGGCCACCTGGAAGATGCCGGGGCCGCCTGGCTGGGACAGGCCGGGGCCGGCTAGAAGACGCCGGGGCCGTCGGTCTTGGGGTCTCGGGGTAGGATGATGTCCATGCACCCCGAGACCGACGGGGGGTCTCGGGGTAGGATGATGTTCATGCACCCCGAGACCGACGGGGGGTCTCGGGGTAGGGTGATGTCCATGCACCCCGAGACCGACGGGGGTCTCGGGGTAGGATGATGTCCATGCACCCCGAGACCGACGGGGGGTCTCGGGGTAGGGTGATGTCAATGCACCCCGAGACCAACGGGGGGTCTCGGGGTAGGATGATATCCATGCACCCCGAGACCGACGGGGGGTCTCGGGTAGGGTGATGTCCATGCACCCCAAGACCGACGGGGGGTCTCGGGGTAGGATGATGTCCATGCACCCCGAGACGATGGGGTGTCTCGGGGTAGGGTGATGTGAATGGACCCCGAGACCGACGGGGGGTCTCGGGGGAGTGGCCCACCTAGCTTGGATGTGGGTGACCGATGCGGAGGTCGAGATAGGCCTTGGAGGTCGAAGCGGGGCTCTGTCAGCTTCTTTCATGGTTCTTTAACGGTGTTGGATCAGCCACATCAGATGCCCCCTTGCCCCTGAGACGAAGCGGGCCTACCCCAGCAAGGCGAAAGGGGTGTTACCTCCCAAGTGGTTGATCCTCGCCTGATGCAGGGCTTCATGTGCCGACTGGTGTCGGGCTTTATGCCTGGCTGGGTGCAGGGATTTATGCCTGGCTAGTGCAGGGCTTCAGGTGCCGACGGGTGTCGGGCTTCATGCCTGGCTGGGTGCAGGGCTTCATGTGCCGATGGGTGTCAGGCTTCATGCCTGGCTAGGTGTAGGGCTTCAGGTGTCGACGGGTGTCGGGCTTCATGCCTGGCTGGGTGCAAGGCTTCATGTGCCGACGGGTGTCAGGCTTCATGCCTGGCTAGGTGTAGGGCTTCAGGTGCCGACGGGTGTCGGGCTTCATGCCTGGCTGGCGCAGGGCTTCATGTGCCGACGGGTATCGGGCTTCATGCCTGGCCAGTGCAGGGCTTCATGTGCCAACGGGCATCGGGCTTCATGACTGGCCGGTGCAGGGCTTCATGCCTGGCTGGTGCAGGGCTTTGGGTGCCGACAGGTGTCGGGCTTCATGCCTGGCTGGTGCAGGGCTTCAGGTGCCGACGGGTGTCGGGCTTCATGCCTGGCTGGGTGCAGGGCTTTGGGTGCCGACGGGTGTCGGGCTTCATGCCTGGCTGGCGCAGGGCTTCATGTGCTGATGGGTATCGGGCTTCATGCCTGGCCGGTGCAGGGCTTCATGTGCCGACGGGCGTTGGGCTTCATGCCTGGCTGGCCCAGGGCTTTGGTGCTGGCGCTTGGGGCCGGCCGGGGCCGTCCCTGCTGGACCCGGGCTTTTGTTGCTGAGAGCCGGTGGTACACCGCTCTGCCAGTGGTACACTGAGCTTCATGCCTGGCTGGCCTAGGGCTTTGGTGCTGACCGGGGTTGGGCTTCATGCCTGGCTGGGTGCAGGGCTTCATGTGCCGATGGGTGTCGGGTTTCATGCCTGGCTGGGGCAGGGCTTCAGGTGCCGATGGGTGTCGGGCTTCATGCCTGGCTGGGTGCAGGGCTTTGGGTGCCGACGGGTGTCGGGCTTCATGCCTGGCTGGCGCAAGGCTTCATGTGCCGACGGGTGTCGGGCTTCATGCCTGGCCGGTGCAGGGCTTCATGTGCCGACGGGCGTCAGGCTTCATGCCTGGCTGGCCAAGGGCTTTGGTGCCTGCGCTTGGGGCCGGCCGGGGCCGTCCCTGTTGGACCCGGGCTTTTGTTGCTGAGAGCCGGTGGTACACCGCTCTGCCAGTGGTACATTGGGCTTCATGTCTGGCTGGCCCAGGGCTTTGGTGCCGACCGGGGTCAGGCTTCATGCCTGGCTGGCCCAGGGCTTTGGTGCCGGCGCTTGGGGCCGGCCGTGGCCGTCCCTGCTGGACCCGGGCTTTTGTTGCTGAGAGCCGGTGGTACACCGCTCTGTCAGTGGTACACTGAGCTTCATGCCTGGCTGGCCCAGGGCTTTGGTGCCGACCGGGGTCGGGCTTCATGCCTGGCTGGCCCAGGGCTTTGGTGCCGGCGCTTGGGGCCGGCCGGGGCCGTCCCTGCTGGACCGGGCTTTTGTTGCTGAGAGCCGGTGGTACACCGCTCTGCCAGTGGTACACTGGGCTTCATGCCTGGCTGGCCCAGGGCTTTGGTGCCGACCGGAGTCGGGCTTCATGCCTGGCTGGCCCAGGGCTTTGGTGCCGGCGCTTGGGGCCGGCCGGGGCCGTCCCTGCTGGACCTGGGCTTTTGTTGCTGAGAGCCGGTGGTACACCGCTCTGCCAGTGGTACACTGGGCTTCATGCCTGGATGGCCCAGGGCTTTGGTGCCGACCGGGGTCATGCTTCATGCTTGGCTGGCCCAGGGCTTTGGTGCCGGCGCTTGGGGCCGGCCGGGGCCGTCCCTGCTGGACCCGGGCTTTTGTTGCTGAGAGCCGGTGGTACACCGCTCTGCCAGTGGTACACTGGGCTTCATGCCTGGCTGGCCCAGGGCTTTGGTGCCGACCGGGGTCGAGCTTCATGCCTGGCTGGCCCAGGGCTTTGGTGCCGGCGCTTGGGGCCGGCCGGGGCCGGCCCTGCTGGACCCGGGCTTTTGTTGCTGAGAGCCGGTGGTACACCGCTCTGCCAGTGGTACACTGGGCTTCATTCCTGGATGGCCCAGGGCTTTGGTGCCGACCGGGGTCGGGCTTCATGCCTGGCTGGCCCAGGGCTTTGGTGCCGATCGGAGTTGGGCTTTTGTTGTTGATGCAAGGTAGATCTTCCCTGCATGACATTTTTAAGTATTAATGAATGGAAATTGTATTAGGTGTAGCGTACTTAGCTCTTGTAGCACCCCCTATTTTTCCTTTTGTGGATTTGAGCACTTCCGCTCGCTGGTGGTCTGCCCCCCAGGGAGTCATGTTAGCCGGATTGGAAGTGTCGTTGTCGTTACTTGGGCCTTCCCTCGCATTGGAGGCCAGGACGAGATGTCTGGCCGGGAAGAAGCTAGAAACTGGGACAAAGCTGGAGTCCGTTGAGGAAAGCCTCGACAGCCGGCGGTCATCGAAGATGAGCGGCCACTGAGGGTGGACGACTAGGAGATGTTGCTAGGAGGCCCCTTTGCCTAGCTCTTTCTTTGAAGAGATTGATTGCCCTCGGTGCTGAAGCTTGAGAGCAGCTAGAACGAAATCCGTAAAAGGTCCGAGGCTCGGTTTGGCTCTCGGCTTACTACCACCAGAAATTGACATGCCCATAAATCCTTCAGATGGCGAATAATGTCTCAAGTTCACCCCTTTTGGAAATTATTCTTCGACCCATGCTGCAGTCTGCCTCTGGTTGATGAGAGCAGATGAGGTTGGTGGTGAGTGAGGAGCAGAGAGAATGGTCCCTTGTTGCTCAGTGTGACATGGATGCCCCCCGGCATGATTGGTGAGGACCTTCCGGGCGTGCATCACCACCAAAGACTTGACGCTGCCCCCAGCGTAGCTGGTGGAGACCTCTTGCGCACGGGTCTTCACCATTGTTTAAGAGCTCGGGGAAGGAGGAGTTGTCGATTGCCGATTTGAAATCTCTCTTATTCCCCCCCTTCTTGGCGCGCCAATCTGATGATGCCAAATCATCGGCCTTGAGCGTGTGGTCGCCTCCTCCAGCGAGCTCCTCGCGCTTGCAAGCAAGTCTCGGGGGCCGAAGATTTCGACGGGGACCCTCCGACGCTCAAGTCAGTGGTCTGGGCATCAGCTGTGAGCTTGAGGAAGCTCGAAAGAGAAAGATAGAGGTGGCTCAGAGAGAGAGATCTCTCGTTGTGAGCGTTAAGGGGTGTCATGAGCATGTTACCTGGTTGGGAGTCCCTCTTACCCATCTTATAGGTGCTTAAGAGTTTTGTCTGGCTTGAGTGGTTGGAGCCTTGTAATGATGACCCTGATGGGTGAAGTGTCAGAGCTGACGTCTGTGAGGCATGGGGTTCAACCACTTTGTCAGAGCATTTAAGGTGATGGCAGCAATGGCAGAGCTTGCTCCTTTTGACATGTGACTGTAGGTCAAGTCCCATCAAGGTCGATGACTGCAACCGGTTGGTGGGTCCTGTTCCACCGGAGAAGGGAAAGCAGGGGCCGGCCTCCCCGGCTGGGATAGGCCGGGGCCGGCTAGAAGACGCCGGGGCCGCCTGGCTGGGACAGGCCGGGGCCGGCTAGGAAGACACCGGGGCTGCCTGGCTGGGAGAGGCAGGGGCCGGCTAGGAAGACGCCGGGGCCGCCTGGCTGGGACAGGCCGGGGCCGGCTGGAAGACGCCGGGGCCGCCTGGCTAGGACAGGCCGGGGTCGCCTAGGAAGACGCCGAGGCTGCCTGGCTGGGACAGGCCGGAGCCAGCTAGGAAGACACCAGGGATGCCTGGCTGGGACAGGCCGGGGTCGGCTGGAAGATGCCAGGGCCGCTGGCTGGGATAGGCTGGGGCTGGCTAGGAAGACGCCGGGGCCGCCCGGAAGATGCCGGGGCCGCCTGGCTGGGACAGGCCGGGGCTGCCTGGCTGGGACAGGCCGGGGCCGGCTAGCTGGGACAGGCTGGGGCCGGCTAAGAAGATGCCGGGGCCGCCTGGCTGGGACAGGCCGGGGCCGGCTAGGAAGACGCCAGGGCCGCCTGGCTGGGACAGATAAGGGCCGGCTAGGAAGATGTCGGGGCCGCCTGGCTGGGACAGGCCGGGGCCGGCTAGGAAGATGCCGGGGCTGCCTGGCTGGGACAGGCCAGGGCTGGCTAGAAGATGCCGGGGTTGCCTGGCTGGGATAGGCCGGGGCCGGCTAGCTGGGACAGGCCGGGGCCGGCTAAGAAGACGCCGGGGCCGCCTGGCTGGGACAGGCCGGGGCCAGCTAGGAAGATGCCGGGGCCGCCTGGAAGACGCCGAGGCCGCCTGGCTGGGATAGGCCGGGGCCGGCTAGAAGACGCTGGGGCCGTCGGTCTTGGGGTCTCGGGGTAGGATGATGTCCATGCACCCGAGACCGACGGTGGGTCTCGGGGTAGGGTGATGTCCATGCACCCCGAGACCGACGGGGGGTCTCGGGGTAGGATGATGTCCATGCACCCCGAGACCGACGGGGGGTCTCAAGGTAGGGTGATGTCCATGCACCCCGACGGGGGGTCTCGGGGTAGGGTGATGTCCATGCACCCCGAGACCGACTGGGGTCTCGGGATAGGATGATGTCCATGCACCCCAAGATCGACGGGGGGTCTCGGGGTAGGGTGATGTCCATGCACCTTGAGACCGACGGGGGGTCTCGGGGTAGGGTGATGTCCATGCACCCTGAGACCGACGGAGGGTCTCGGGGTAGGATGATGTCCATGCACCCGAGACCGACGGGGGGTCTCGGGGTACAATGATGTCCATGCACCCCAAGACCGACGGGAGGTCTCGGGTAGGGTGATGTGAATGGACCCCGAGACCGATGGGGGTCTCGGGGGGAGTGGCCCACGTAGCTTGGACGTGGGTGACCGATGCGGAGGTCGAGATGGGCCTTGGAGGTCGAAGCGGGGCTCTGTCAGCTTCCTTCACGGTTCTTTAACGGCGTTGGATCAGCCACATCACTAATGATATTCCATCTGAAGGTTTCCTAGAGATTCTTCCTTGTGAACGCGGATATAAGATTGGCCTAATCCTTAATATGGATGATACTGAAGCTAGTAAGATTGAAACATTAGATGCAAATGTTATATGTTGAAAACTGGCTTTTCCATAGTATCATTGCTAAGATTCTCGCCCCTCGTGCTAGATCATTTAATGTGGTAAACGATAGGGACATTTGCATAATATATGATATCTTAATGGAAGACCCTGTAGATTTACCTGAATTAATGATGACTGTTATGAGAGAATCTTTGTCCAAAGCTAAGGCTGCTTTGCCCTACGGAATGTTTCTCACTTATGTTTTTGAATTTTTCAATGTCAAACTTAAAGGAGAAACTGCAGTTGCATTACGTCACTCTGACGTTTTTAATGCTCATTCACTGCACCGTATGGATTTTGCTAAGAGGGATGGTATTTGGTTAAAATTAGATCTAGAACAGGATAATCTAGTATGCCACCTTCTACTGTGAATCAATCTGCCTGTTTCCCTCAAAACTTTTTCACTTATGACTTTAGCCAACCTAATCTATATCTTGCTGCTATGATAGATGACCAAAACCCTTTTCTTCCTGATCCACCCGAAATCAATGTTTCTGGATCATCTTTTCGCCATGACAACCCTGCTCCTGCTCCTATTCCAACTGTTAGATTATGTGATGATCAACTCCGTCATATTATCAATGAATTGACCCTTGCCACTTCTAGTTGAAGCTCTGGTGACAGTGCTTCTTCCGTCAATGATCAGACTCTTGTACCACATATCTCCTCTGTTTTTAAAATATGTCTGAATTTAAACTCATTCTTGAAAGGCTTGTTCATGATGTGAACATTCTTAATGGGAGAGTTTTTCACCACAACGAATCTGTCATGGAACGTATTCTGAAGGAGGTAAATTTACTTAAAAGCAAGCTTGAAAACTTTGAGACCAAGGCTGAGTGGGTAGAGTATCAAATGAGATCGAACCGGACCCAGACCCGGGATGCTACAAATGCAGTTGACCATTGGACTGGAACCCTCTCTAGGCTGAGCCAACTCATGGAGATTCTCATCACTAGTTCTGCAGCCTCTGCGCCTGATGCTTCTTTCTCTCATCCACACCTTTTCACTCCACCGGCACGGCCTTCCTCCGTCAAGCCTGAATCGTCAAGCAAGCCAAATGTTTCAGTGCATATTTCTTCATCTGATGACGACAAGTGATTGTACTTAACTTATATGTTTTGTAGTTTTTGAACAAACTGTTATGCTTGTTTATGTTTATGCTTTATGACTTAGAACAATGACATGTAATATCTATTGTCTTGTACTGATCTGCATGATTGTTTTAATTATGGTTATGTAATGAATGTTAACATCTCCTTGATCCTTTATGCTTAAAGTTATTGCAAGACTCTTCAAACTTCTTTTTGATTAATGACAAAAAGGGGGAGAAGAATGTTGCTTGCATATATTAAGGAATGGAGTAAAATAGTAACTCCATATATTCAGGGGGAGAAAAGAAAAAGATTGCACTTATTTATTTTGACAGGGGGAGAAATTAATGTTTTCTGATTACTCCTGTTTACTTATTAAACTTCCATATGTACACTTGCTCTTTATATGCTTAAAGGTTTTGTCATCATCAAAAAGGGGAGATTGTTGACCCCAGATTGTTTTTGATGATTGCAAAACAAATTAAGCAATTCTAAGATTGATACAGGAAAGTTCGGTCGCCTTGCAAGTAAGTATCTTCATGCAAAATCGACTGGTAAGAAAGTACTTCATTTAATTTGCTTTGAATATGATTATTAGCCTTGGAGTTAACTGGTTAGCTAGCTTGTTAGTCTATTTAGCTAACTGGCACGACTTTCAGCTAGCTGGGAAAGTTTCACAGTGTATGGGCCGAACCATCTTGCATTTAGCTAGCTGTCTAGCTAGCTTGTTAGCTAGCTGAAGTTTCTTCAGCTAACTAAAACACTTGTCTCAGTAAGATGGCCGAACGTCCCTTTATTTCAGCTAACTGATGAGTTAGTTTGTTAGCTAGCTAGAGCCCTTTCAGCTAACTAAAATTTCTGTCACAGTTGCCTGGCCGAATGCCCTCTTTCTTTAGCTAACTGATGAGTTAGTTTGTTAGCTAGTTGGAGCCCTTTCAGCTAACTAAAATTCCTGTCACAGTTGCTTGGCTGAACGCCCTCTTTCTTCAGCTAACTGGTGAGTTAGTTTGTTAGCTAGCTGAAGCTCTTTCAGCTAACTAAGGAACTTGTCTCAGGTGCCTGGCCGAACGTCCCTTTATTTTAGTTAACTGGTGAGCTAGCTGGTTAGCTAGCTAGAATTCCATCAGCTAACTAAAATTTCTATCACAGTGGTTTGACCGAACACCCTTCATTTTAGCTAGCTGGCTGGATGTCTTGTTAGTTAACTGTAACTCCTTCTAGCTAGCTGACGTTTCTTTTAGTTAACTGGTTAGCTAACTATTTTCACAGGGAATGTTGCAGCCGAATGGATTTAAATTTTAGTTAACTGGAGAGATAGCTGCCGGTTGGCTAGTTAGCTGGAGAGTTAGCTACTTTATTCAGTCGACTGGCTGCCTTTTTGCTCAGTTAGCTGGAGAGCTAACTAAGCTGGACGGATAGCATAGTATTTTTGCTTCTAGTTAGCTCGTGAGCTAACTGGCCATTCTTTAGTTAGCTATTCAGCTAACTAGCTATCCTATCTCTCTCCTGCAGCCGTTTGGATTTCAAATGGAGTTAGCTGGCGAGTTAGCTGCCGAGCTAACTAACGTGCTGCCTCAGAATATTTCTTTTGTTATAACCTCTCTGATTAGCTAACTGATTAGCTAGCTGGGGGTTATTGCTTTACTCTTGGACGATGACATTCATTTCTCAGCTACCTGGAGCTTCTCTCTTTCAGTCCACCGCCGCCTAAAGAGTTTTCTTTCTCTCTTTCTCTCTCTATTGCTATTTCAAGCTATAGTAAACTTTTGATTTTTGAATTTTTACTGTGCTCATCCTTCCTCAAATGGAGATCTGCATTCAATGCTTAAGGGAAACATGTTTAACGATTATATTTTCTTCCCGTTATTATTTCCATTTATTTCTTATGTATCTAATGGATATTTTCTTGTTAGATGGTTATAAATAGCTGAGATTAGAAGCACACCTAGACGACGATTTTTGAAAAGAAATTTCAAAGAGAGAAAAATCCAAGAAAAGAGCCTTCATTGAATATTTGTTGAGTGGTTGTTGTGCATTCAAGCTCATTCCTTGCTCCGAAAGGTCATCCGAATCATTGAAGCTTTTCAAGCATTCAAGACTTCAGCTGCTTCAACCTAGTTCATTTATTGCTGAGTTTATTGCTTCAAAAAGTTGTAAAGTATATTCTGAATATTTGCTCTTTGTAGGAGCTTCTTCTTTACATACTCTGATTATCTTGTAAAAGGGTTAGTGAACCCTGGTTTGTTAGCTTCCTTGTGCCATTTAAACAAGAGGACTAGCCTAGGTTTGGCTAGGGGTTCTTGGCTTCCTTGTGCCGTGAAACAAAAGGACTAGCCTAGGTTTGGCTAGGGGTTTTTGGCTGCCTTGTGCCGTATAAACAAGAGGGCTAGCCTGGTTCGGCTAGAGGTTGTAATCGTTGTGATACGATTAGTAGAATTCCCAAAGGTTTTGGGGAGTGGATGTAGGTGCTGAGTTTGGCACCGAACCACTATAAACTCCTGTGTGTTTGTGGTTGATTGCTTATCTACTGTTATTATTCTGTGCACCCCACTTCACCGTTGTAAATCTAAATTAGGGTTAAAAGCACATTCATCTGCATAGCTATTAAATTTTTAAATAACCCAATTTACCCCCTTCTTGGGTTACTACATCTGGGCAACAACATTATTATATATCTATTTTAATATTTTTATTTTAATTAAATTTAACTTGTGTTCATGTATTGGAATCCAACTCCAGGGGTGCATTTGGTATAAAGTTAAACAAGGTATAAAGTTATTCTTGTAAAATTTTTTGCTTCCTTCTCAGGGTATTGATATATGAAAAATTTTCCTCCTTTATCCCTTAATTATTAATTTAAAAGGGGTAGCTTAGTAGGATTAAAGTCAAAGCTTTTTTTAGAGAGAAAAAGAGGTTAAAATATTAAGACTAACAAAATATTTAATAATCCTACTATACATTATATATAACATAAATTATATATTATTTATATAATATATTATCATATCATATGTAATGATATTTTATCTCTTTTATATTAATCATGTTTCAAATATAATAAATAATTACACTATAATATTTATCCTCTATTCATAAGCACGATTATTAGGAAAACTTTACACTTATAACTTTTTATTAGGAGATATTACTTTTATAAATTTTGACCTCATTTGTTTTAACCCCATACCTAATGCATCCTTATATTTTGAATTGAAATATTTAGCTCCACCTGATCAAAACTTAGGATGTGAGATGATTCATCAAGAATTACTACTGATTCAAATGTGGGATCACCATATATTATGATGATTCTATATGATGATGATTCCAAATCATTCTTGTTTTTAAAATTATCACCCAACTCAATGATTTTATGCTGGCACATGAAGCCGAGTATTTATAATCAACCCCAAGCAATGGCTTTGACTTATAATTAAAAAACCAATATATCTCATTCATAAAAAATACTTTAAATTATCTTTATATATTAATATAATATAACCTAATATCATAAAATTATATTGTATAACATTATAATATAGTATAATATAATATAATAATATTATAAAAACATAATATATAATTATGATATTATATTAGTATTACATTATAATATGAAAATTATAATTCAATTGAAATATTATAATAGTAAAAAATGTGAAATGATAAATTATCATAATATTTGTAGAATATGTTAGTGGTGGTTATATTTTAATATAAAAAAGTTAATTAATTAAAAATAATTTTAGTGTGTTATGATTGGTGATGGAAAATCCTTATCATATATTTAAATAGCATTTCATTCGACTGCTGCTCTAGGGTTATCTACTGTGAGTCCGGATAAGGGTCTGGTGGGTGCGACAGCCCAGTCTTTTAGGACCACAGGCTCCTCTTCCCTCACGGATATCCTAGGCCAGGGGATAGATCCAAGATCCATCGACCAATCTTCTCGGTCTGAGAAGGCTCAAGCTTCGATGATATGCATTTCACATATCCCTGAAGTTGTCACTCGCTTTGAGTGCCTTCCTGATAGTGCCATGGCAGAAGTCCTGGAGGGGGGGGCCCAGATTCCTCTTCCTGCTAAATGAAGATTCTTGTTTGGAATGTTCGAGGAGCTCGAAAGTCATCGTTTCGATCCTCTTTTGGCAGATTGATGCAAATTCATAACTTCGATATTTGTGTTCTTTTAGAAACTAGGTTGTCGGGGGATGGTTTGGCCTGGTTTCGGAGACAGATTGTTCGTGCTTGGTCCACGGTTGCGGTTGAGGCTGTGGGCCTATCTGGTGGTATTATTTCCATCTGGCGTCCCTCCGTTGTTACGATTGATGTGGCTCATCAAAGTAACCAGCATCTTGGCCTTATTGTGTCTGAGGGGTCTGTTGACTCTTGGCTTCTCTTGGCTGTTTATGCCAGTAATGATTACCAGGTAAGATGAACTTTATGATCTGATCTTCTTCCCCTCCTTGCCCAGGGCCTTCCTACCATTGTTGCTGGAGACTTCAACTGTATCTCTGATGTCAGTGAAAAATGTGGGTGTAGAAGGGTCACTGGTACAGCTGATATCTCTAAATTCAGGGCTTTTATCAGTTCTGCTGGTCTTTTGGACCTGGGATTCTCGGGCCCGCAATTCACCTAGTGTAACAACCGTCAGGGCTCAGCTAGGGTTTGGGAGAGACTTGATAGAGCATTGGCTTCGGCTCAATTGCTTCAGAAATTCCCCTCTGTTTCTGTTACTCATCTCCAGAGGATTGCTTCTGATCACTGCCCTGTTCTTATATCTACAGAGGTTGATCATTATCAACGGAGGCAGTTCAGATTTGAGCAGTTTTGGTCTACGTATCCGGCAGCCCGGGCTATCATCACCCAGATCTGGCACCTTCCTATCCGGGGTAATGCTGTTTATCGTCTTTCTCGTCGTCTTTTGCTGACTAAACGAAGGCTGGCCAGATGGAACAGAATGGAGGTTAGTGATTTGATTAGACAGGTGGAAGTACTTGAAGCTGAAATTAGTGCTTTGCAGGCTAAGGAGGATCAGGAGGGTATCCTATTGGACTCTGACCTATCTGCTCTTCGGGCCAAGCTTGCTTTACACCACTCTCTTCTCACCTAGCAGGAAATCTATTGGAGGCAACGGTCCAGGATCCAGTGGATCCGCGAAGGTGACAGTAACACTAGATTTTTCCATCAGGTCACCCTGAAGCGTCGTGCTGCGAACAGGATTCGCAGAGTTGCTGATGATTCGGGTCTCTATCATGAGGATTTTCCTTCGATTCATGACCAGCTTCTTTGCTTCTTTAAGGCCAGATGGTCGGAGTCCTCTGGATTAGGTTCTCCGGTCATTCAGGTCCCTGTGTCTAGGAAGGTCTCCTCTCTGGAAAATAAAATGCTTATTCGTCCTGTCACTGATGATGAGATTCGTTTGGCATTATGGGAGCTTGGGCCGGATAAGGCCTCAGGGCCTAACAGATTTCCGCCATTTTTCTTTCATCATTACTGGGACATTGTTGGTTCAGAGGTGACTCAGGCTATTCATTTTGTCTTTCAAGCCAAGGCCATCCCTAGTGAGTGGAACCAGACTCTTATCACTCTTGTGCCCAAATGCAATGATGCTTCCCTCCCTCAGCAATTTTGGCCTATTAGTCTCTGTACTACTCTTTACAAGATTTGTGCTCGTCTTCTTGCTGGTCATCTCCGCCGGGTGATTCCCCGCCTTATTGCAGTGGAACAGGGGGCGTTTATTCGTGGGCGTAGTATTTCGGATAATGTCCTGATTGCGCAGGAGTTTATGTATGATCTTCAGCATGCCCCGGCCAGATAGTGCCTTATGGCGGTGAAGCTGGATATGGAAAGAGCCTATGACAGACTCAGCTGGGCCTTCCTGAATCACTCTCTTCAGGAGTTTGGTTTTGATGATCAGTTCATTGATTGGATTATGGCTTGCATTCAGAGGCCTTCCTTCTTGCTGATCATAAATGGGAGTCTGACTGAATTTTTTCACTCTTCGGTGGGGTTGCGTCAGGGATGTCCTCTATCCCCCTTCTGTTTATTTTGGCGACTGACGATCTTTCCCGTGCCTTCTATAAGCCTCAGGCTGATCATAGTATTGCCCCTTTTATGGCCAGCCCTGGGGGTCCTGCGATATCTCATCTTCTTTTCGCTGATGATTGTATTTTGTTGGGTATGGCTTCTACTGCCAACGCTTCTTCCTTCGCAGATATTATTCAGCGGTATTGCCAGGCTTTGGGTCAGAAGGTCAATGTTTTCAAGTATTCTATTTGTTTCAGCCCGAAGACTGCTAGAGCTACCAGGGCAGCTATAGCCCAATTACTGGGTATCTCTTCTCAGTCTGACTGATTACAGTACTTGGGGGTTCCTATGACCGGTCGTCATCCTCGTTGTGCAGACTATTCTGCCCTGAAGTTGAGGGTTCGGAAGCACATTGAGGGGTGGCAGGTTACGGGATTATCTATGATGGCCAGGGTTACTATCATTCGGTCAATCCTTTCTTCTCTTCCTATGTATCTTCTTTCCAATGCTGCCATCCCATTAACTTGCCTTAGGAGAATCGAGAGATGCTTCAGGGATTTCCTTTGAGCTTCTATGCAGGATGGGCATGGTATCCATCTTATATCTTGGGAGAGGATTTGTATGCCGATCCATGAAGGTGGTCTTGGTATTCAGTCGTTGGCAGTCAGAAGGGAGGCCCTATTGGCCAAGCATGCCTCGCGGTTCATCCTCGAGCCGCAATGTCTCTGGAGTTCTTTAATGCGCGCGAGATATGGTGATTGGTCTTCCTCAGTGCAAATTTAGTCTTCTCGGCATTATTCTTCCTTTTGGAAAGAGGTGTGTCGCTATGGTAGCTCCATTCTGAATAACACCTCGTGGATGATTGGAGATGGCTCTTCCATCGATATTATCCAGGATACCTGGTTTTCAGACATACCTCTTTCTCGTTGGCCTTCCTTCTTTAGTATTGACATTCCAAGGAAATGACAGTCAAGAATTTGCTCTCTTCTGATACTCCCTCCTGGGATGCCCCGATGGTGACCCATTTATTTGGTGTGGAGCTCTCTCGTCGGATCCTGTCCATTCCGCTCACCCCGGGTCTATCTACGGATATCAGACTTTGGAGGAGATCTTGCCTATCCAGGGCCCCCACAAAGGATCTTGTGCAGTTATTCAGGCCGCAATCTCAGGGGTCAGTGGAGGCTGCGTGGATCTAGAAGCTTTTCATTCTTCCTAGGATCCAGCTCTTCATATGGAAGCTTTTGTGGGAATGCCTTCCTACTTGTGCATTGCTGGTGAGGAGGGGAGTGCCTATCCAGCCTACATGTCTGTTATGCGGTTTGGAGGCGGAGACCTCGACTCATGCCATTTTCTCTTGTCCTAGAGTGGGGCAAATTTGGCTGTCCGTTGGCTACCAGTGAGTGCTATTTTTTCTTGGAAGACCTTCGGCAGGCTCCTCAATACAAAAGTTCTATTTGGGCTTCGACCGCTTACCAGATCTGGTTGTCTAGAAACCAGATTATCTTCGCTGATGCTTCTATATCTCACCATAGGATCATGTGGAATATTCGATCTCTGACGACGGATTGTGCACGTGGTCTTGCCGCTGGTGATTTTGACTCCGCTGGTCTCTGGGGCTCCCTTGCTGCTTCGGCAGCGAACTGGCATATGGTTTTTATATCTTGGGAGCCCCCTCCTCCAGGGTCTGTCAAAATCAACTTTGATGGAAGTGTTCGTGGGCAATTAGCGGGTTCTGGATTTGTCATCCGTGGGTCAGAGGGAGACCTATTGGCAGCTGTGGATTTGGCAGTCTGGACTCATCGGTCCCTATGGCTGAGCTATATGCAGCTTGGGCGGGTATCTCATTTGCAGTCCGGACTATGCATGCTTATAACCTTATTATTGAGGATGATTCTATGACTGTTATTCGGTGGCTGCGAAGGGACAGTGTCTCCCAACCCACTATCAATCCGTTATTGCAGGACATCTGGGCTATCTTCAGTGAGATCCAGGGAGCTCAGATCCGTCACACCTATCGCGAAGCTAACTCGGTTGCCGACTGGGTCGCTTCGAGCGTGGCGCACTATTCAGGGTTTTGGTGTTGGAGGCAAGATGATCACTGCCCTCTTGTTTACAGTAATTAGTGTATTTTAATCTTTATAGGTTGATTCGTACTTGTATTGTATGATCGTTCGTTTGTAAAAAAAAAAAAAGCGTTCGATTTAGGTGATCACCGGAAAACTTTAACCGGCGGCATACACCACATCAAACATGGTTGTTTGGAGGCGCGAGCGGACCATCGGAATATTCCAGCAGAGCCACCGATCCAAGACCGTGTTGAACCCATTTGGGTTCCCAAACGCCCCCACAACGCTCGCTTCCCCTTGGAAGTTGGAACGTGTAACATCCTCCTTCACGAACGCCTGCTGCGAACTTCCATCTCAATTCCTCTCGCTCCCCCATCTCCTTCCTCCCGCGCCACCCTACCGCCAATGGCCAAACTCCCAGCCCTTTCCCATCTTTCCCTCTCCTCCAACTCCCAATTCACTCCCCAAAACCCACTCAAACTCCGCTCCCGTCCCTCCTCCCACCCGATTCCTCTTCCTCCCCATCCTCTGCTCCAAGTCCACCGACTCCCCCTCCCCGGCCTTCCTCCCTTGGGTCCCCGACTGGGCCGATGCCGTCAAGGAGCGCGGCATGCGCAAGCGCCGCGCCCTCTACACCCCCGACGACTGGCGCGCCCACCGCAGCTCCAGCCGCCACCTCCGCCACCTCTTCTCCAGCCTCTCCTCCCGCGTCATCCTCTCCCTCATCCCACCCGTCTTCTCCTTCACCGCCGTCGCTGCTGCCCTTGCCCTCTACAACTCCGCCGTCTCCCTCCGCTGGCTCCCCGACTTCTTCCCCCTTCTCCGGGCCTCGTCGCTGCCCTACCAGCTGACGGCCCCGGCCCTGGCGCTGCTGCTCGTCTTCAGGACGGAAGCGTCCTACTCGAGATTTGACGAGGGGCGGAAGGCGTGGTTGAAGGTGGTTGCGGGGGCCAACGAGCTCGCCGGGATAGTGATGTCGGTGAAAGTAAATGGTGGTGGCGCCGGTGCTGGAGTCAGGCGGTCGCTGCTAAATTATATCATGGCATTCCCTGTGGCTCTCAAGGTTTGGTGCAAATTTATTCGCTGCTTCCATAGTAGCTAAAAGTCATCTAAAAAAAATCGTATAATTAAATACATTCTGTTACTCTGAGATCGTCTTCTGGATGAGATTTTTGATTGTTTTCTAGCATAACTATTAGGTTTGGCAGCGAGAGTGTGGTGTGATTAGTAATTTATCGTGATGAAGACTAGCCAACACATATTATGATATGTAATATGGTGTTGTTCGAAACAAAGTTGTATCATGTTATGAGATGCGACAACCAGTAAACTCATTAAAAAAATTAGCCAATGATATTTGGGTTCGTAGCTGCCCAAAATCTACTTGGTATATAGCCGATGTGAACTAAGAATATGCTAACATCGACCATGCATCTGATACCATTAAAAACAGTTTAGGACCTCGCTCGAAAAAGCTTTTCAAGAAGGTAATATTTGGGTTCTTTGATTCTATATAAACATTCAAGATCAATCTAGTACATAACTGATGTGAGACTAAACACACTCAGTGCAAGCTCTTATATAAGATATCCAGCTATCACAAAAAGAACATTGGCGCTTACCCTGTTTTTTAGAACAAGAAAATGAGAAGGTTTAGTGCTTAGAAGAGTATTATGCAAGAATATTGAAAAAGACTGAAAGTTCTGCTTTTTATAAATAGAAAAGTCAATTTGGAACCATGAACCGAACAATCCATTTTTGTGAAACTGTTCATTTTTGCATGTAGCAAGGATTGATGGCTGAAGATGAATTGGTGCTGAGCCCAGCTGTTTGAGTTCTGCAACCACCTCTTAAAACGTTGTTTGGTCCTTGAAGTCTTTAATGCAGTCACTTGATTTGGCTACATGAAGAAATTTGTCTCAGCTGTTGGGAAATCCTACACTATTTTGTTTATTTGTTCGCCTTCCTGCTCTAGCTGCATACAATTTTTTAGTGCAATTATGGTTATACAGTCATATTATCCAACATGATGCCGGAGCTAAAACATATTCTCTTTGATAGTTAAATCAAGATTTTCAAGCTTTTATTGATACAATTTTTTCGATAAAAATAGAAGAGTTTCCCACCCGCTCTTAGTGGGTTGGGCAGGGGATTAGTGCAAGTCTTGTGGCCTATTGCCTTTTCTGATAGGTCAATTGGTATTTCTGTAGTAGTAACAGGATTTGTCACCTTGACGGATTCTGATTTCTAATTATTACACCTGGCTTCTTTTCTGGACCTTTTACATATGCTCTAGTACTTTATACATTTCGTTGAGTATACCATACCTCTGTTTTTATTTCCTTCCTAGATATACAGGTTTCTAATAAAAATATTTATTATCAGCCTGGCAACTAGAATATTCTAATAACTAAAGTTCTGCACTGCAGTGTCATGTTATTAATGGTTCAGACGTCGAGCAGATCTGCAGAATTTGCTTGAAGAGGAAGATCTAGCTGTAGTTGTGAGATCAAAGCATCGTCCTCGCTGCATTATTGAATTTATTTCACAGAGCCTTCAAATTTTACATTTAGAAGAACCAAAGCGCAACATCTTGGTAATTTCTGTGGGCAGTAGTTACTTACTGTAAAGCAACATAGAAAGAAAAGTTTATGTTTAGCTACAGAAATTCTGTAACTCGTCAATGCAGGTAATTTCAATGATAACTTAAGGTTACTAAGTGTACCAATATTATTTTAGTATTATTTGCCACTGTAGTATATTCCAAGTTATTACTTCCATATGGACTTGTTATCATTTCTTTTGGGCATATTAGAAGAAAATACCAGCTGAAATTACATCAAGCCACATAGTTTGTACCATGCTGAAACTCACGCAATCCATAAGATAAGCAGATCAAGTTGACCAATTATGAGAAAAAAAGGTAAAAGGAGGTTATATAAAGAATCAGCTTGAGATCCTGAGCAAGAAAATGGTAAGAAAAGGATGAATATACTGCAATGGAAATGATTAAATCAACTCTTGAATCTAATTACAGAACTTGAGATTTATGTTAATGTGAACTGTGATTTTCATTGACTTTAAATAACTCTTTACATGTATTAGTCCAAATGAATTTTTAAAAACTAAAATTCAAAGATGGGGGAACCAGTTTTAGAATATCTGATTGGTAACTGTTATTCTACTTGTTCCTCCATAGGTTTTGGGGTTTCATCACATTGCTAGGTGTCTGACTCTTTTTTTCCTCTATTATGTGATAATTTTATTAATGAAATGTCGTCTCTCATCTAGGTTCTTTTTTGAGGCAATTATCTTTTTCATCTAGGCTTAGCATGACCTACCACCAAGTTTATTGTTTTGTGGAATAAGTTTTATGTCTGATTTTTGCTGTCTCAGTCACATTGCATTGGCAAATATTTTCCTCTATTTCTCTTTTTACTGTCATTCTTAGGATGAAGATAAATTGTGGTTAAAGATGAAGTCTACTGGACACAATTAGCACTGAATTCCTGCTATTTTTTCAGACAGTCAGATGCCTTAGAATCCATGCATATAAAACTTCTTGTTTTACGAGATAATTCTGACATAATATTTTTGGTCATTGGCATATTGTTCTCTTATCTCATTGAGTTTCTTGCTGAAAGGCCGGCAGATGTCCTCCTCATCTAAGAAACCCACCAGAGCCAATGTGGGAAGTATTGAACTCCGCACAAATAGCTTCTTAAACTCATTAGTGAAGTTTTGTTGCCCTAATCATGGCATGCTTGATCTTTCAGAAAGCATGATCAACAACAGGGTCAATTTGAAACTTAAAACCTTGAGGCATAGGATTCAAGATGAAATGGAACCCTCAAAAGAAAGAAAATCAAGTCTCTGGAAGTTTTGAACACCTCCGTGTGAACATGGTCTGGTTTTGTCACAGATGGCCTTGATTTTTTTCTCTTATTCCTTTTTTTTTTTTGAGTCCCTCCTTATAGCCCATGGAACAAAGAAAAACTTAATATATAATCTGATAAGAAACATCATTTATCTTTAAATTAGATGCCATCCCATCTGATAGCTCCGCTGCATAAGCTGGATTGATGCATGGGCTTGAGCTACCAATATCAACAATCTACAATTATCAACGAATGTCACTGCTTGCGAAAATCAAGTCTCTGGAACTTTTGAACACCTCCATGTAAACATGGTCTGGTTTTGTCACAGATGGCCTTGATTTTTTTCTCTTATTCCTTTTTTCTTTTTTGAGTCCCTCCTTATAGCCCATGGAACAAAAAAAACTTAATATATAATCCGCTAAGAAACATCATTTATCTTTAAATTAGATGCCATCCCATCTGATAGCTCCGCTGTATAAGCTGGATTGATGCATGGGCTTGAGCTACCAATATGAACAATCTACAATTATCAACGAATGTCACTGCTTGCGAAAATCAAGTCTCTGGAAGTTTTGAACACCTCCATGTAAACATGGTCTGGTTTTGTCACAGATGGCCTTGATTTTTTTCTCTTATTCCTTTTTTCTTTTTTGAGTCCTTCCTTATAGCCCATGGAACAAAGAAAAACTTAATATATAATCTGGTAAGAAACATCATTTATCTTTAAATTAGATGCCATCCCATCTGTAGCTCCGCTGCATAAGCTGGATTGATGCATGGGCTTGAGCTACAATATCAACAATCTACAATTATCAATGAATGTCACTGCCTGCGAAAATCAAGTCTCTGGAAGTTTTGAACACCTCCATATAAACATGGTCTGGTTTTGTCACAGATGGCCTTGATTTTTTCTCTTATTCCTTTTTTTCTTTTTTGAGTCCCTCCTTATAGCCCATGGAACAAAGAAAAACTTAATATATAATCTGATAAGAAACATCATTTATCTTTAGATTAGATGCCATCCCATCTGATAGCTCCATTGCATAAGCTGCATTGATGCATGGGCTTGAGCTACCAATATCAACAATCAACAATTATCAACGAATGTCCCTGCTTGCACCATCAACTCTAATTCTACTTTTGGCATCAATCTGCTGTACAAGCAAACCTGGCAAAGTAACTCATGGCATGAGATGATGGCATACCAAAAGTGGCTGATTTTTAGCAATCCATGAGAAAGTATTTTCAAACCATCCCATGGAACTCCTGCATACATGGAATCCCTGTAGCAATGCTTTGTTCTTTTCCTTTGTTAGCTACAATTATTTGCTGGATCGGGCATGCGTGACACCTATCTTGTTGCTGCATGTTCCAGTATGCTGAGTTGCAAGCTAGTGTCCTGACTACAATTTTAGGAATAACATTCTTTTATACTTGAATTCATATTTCCTTCTATCCATTCTTTGAGAATGTTTAGGGCCATTTAGGAATAACATTCTAGTCATTCTTTTTCTGATCAAGTAGCCAAGGCCATTAAAAGGGATGCAACATGAGTGGGCTGGTGAAACAGCATATTACATCTAGTGAAACATCATGTTACATTTTCAAGTTTCTTATCCATGTTAATTTTCATTTTAAAAATGAAGTTCTTGGAATTTTATTATATTTATGGAACTAGATCACCTTATGGGGCTGAAGATATATCTCCATTGACAGTGTCCATTGGTCAATGAGGGTCCTTTGCATTATTCCCTCCATCCATTTTCCCTCTACAAGTGACCAGGGGATGCTGCATTCCTTGATTATCCAAGGTCAGCAAAGGAGTCCGTGTATGCTGGACTTAAACAACTAAAATCAAGGCTTTGAAGATAAAAGAAATGACGATTTTAAGTCTTATTTGTAAAAGTAAAGTTGATCCGTCCATCTAGTTACCTTCTATTCTTTGTAATTTCAGTCTGTCATTGAGGAGGAAGTTGATTTATGCATGATCACTCCATATCAAAGTTTTCTCTGCGCATTATACTTCAAGAACTTGGGGTGTGAAAAACTTGTCTTAGTGATTGCCACGAGTACTCTTACAACATAGAGAACAAATCTTCTCTTGAATTGGTGTCCTGCTTCCTTTAGAGCCTCATATTACAAGTCAAGGCCTTGTAACCATATGTTACCTTAATAGGAAGAGCGAATACATTTAATGGTGTGGACATCAAAGAAGTCACAAGGGATATGAGACGTATAATGGCATTGTGGGAAGGACATAGATTTGGATAGGGATATATCTGTGGAGTCTGATTTGGTGCAATATTAAAGGCTAGCAAGAAGATGATTTCATTGGATGTATTGAGAGTAATAACTTTACATAGCACTTATATGAAATTTTTGGACCTGAAGTTAGTTATCAACATTGTACCTATATATGGATAGATCATTTATACCTTCTTCTTTCTTTGACAACATATCGGCATTATGAAATCAGAAAGTTAAGTGGTTGAAAGTATATTCTTTCTAGTGGATACATATTACTACATGCATATATGAATGTTTCCTTTTATCCTATCGATCTTGGAATCTTAATTTTAATAAAGTCCTGCATGTAAATTCTATATTAGGCCTTCACTATCCTGAGATAATAAAGGATCAAGGAGCTTCCAACACTAAATGTTCTTCTAGTTTGAGGATAATGACAAAAGAAGAATCATATTTAACAGGGGAAAGGTCCTATACATTGAGAAGCATGATACATATGTCTTTCACTATACATTTGGGGTGGTTCTTGAAATTCTTAGCCTTTTGGCTAGTCATTTGCCTATATTTTGCCATAGGCGATAAGAGAATTGGACTTGCCTAACAAAATTTGGGTCCATATGGAGAGGCTACTAGAAAAAGAAGTGTAACTTCATTTTCATATAATATTGTGGCAAATTTTTGCTTAGAATTTGTAGAACCTAGATAAGAGATGCCATGAACTTTACAGGAAGTCCTTGTAGATTAACTAGATATTATGAGATTGGTAATCCCCACAGTATCCTTGAACAAACTTTGGTGAGTTCCTTAATTAAAAATTGCTTTGTTAAGGGAACCTGCAATCCCTGTTCTGAAGTCCACCAGCAAAATTTTAACCATTTGACTATTCTATAAGAGTTTTGTGCATTGTCTAATGATTACCTTCATGTGTTTGTCAGTTTCTACTAGGATGCTTTTCTCATCATCATGCAACATTTTGGTTACTACTTGACGATGATTGGTTATAAAAGGTGCATGAAAATTTTAGAAAAATCATAACCTCCTCGATGAACTTACCTGCTTTCTCATCTGTTAATTGTTTAACACATGTATGCTGACAATGCCAACTATTGTAGTTGGCAAAGTCATGAGGGTTTGCATCAGTGACCTGGGTTTGAGTCCCGCCTTCACCTGATTTTAGCTAGGTTTCAGCCCATCCTGGTTTTCAAAAAAAGAAACAAGTATATGCTAATTCATCGTTGCAAAGCTTTACTAGTTACGTGCATGGCATGGAACATCATATAACTTATCCAGCAAGAACTTCTATTCTTATACCACTTCATGTGGAATCAGCAGGGCAACATACTTGGCAGAAAGCCTGGACATATCAGATAAAAATGAAGAAGGATATACAAAGCTTGATATCTAGATATAGGAGAGCAAAAGTATGTATTGTTTGATTTCAAAAAGAAATATTTAAATAATAATCGTAATTCCTTTCATTGAAATTAATTCATCACCTTTAGTTTGACTTCATGGACATTCTAAAAGAAAACTTAATCCATCTTCGCATTTTCTAAGATAGGTCAATTCCTAAATTCTCTCTCTTCTAAGGGAAGAAAACCTAAATTTTGAGATACTATGATACGTAACTTATAATATCTGTGCTTAAGCTTTTCAACCCTATTTTACAAACCCAAGTTCGAGATACGCTCAGAGCTTTATGACTTTATAACTTGGTCTGCAATGATTAAGAATGAGCTTTCTGTTCTGGTTTGGCTCCATTTTTTTGTTACGTTCTGCTGTTGCTGCTATTGAATGGACAGATATATTCAAACTCTCTTACAAAGTAATTTAATTCAAGCTGTTTATGTTGGAAATCTTTTAGACAAATTCATAATCATTTTAATCATAAACTTTGCGCTATGTAGAGAAAGAACATTTTATCTGTAAATGCCAATTATTCCTTTTGTTTGTTTCTTTAATCATTTTCTTGGTTGAGTTTGCTAATCTCTCTGGTACAGTTCTTTTAAATTATTTAGAACCTTGTTGTGTATTGGTTTCTTTAATCATTTTAATGTCACAATGCTGCAGTATGCAAGATACACTTTCTTCCTGAGCCAAGTGGTGGTGTCAACTTATTTTGTATGTTGTCGTTTCATATAGGAGTCGAAGATCTCTTGCTTCCATGAAGGGATTGGTGTCTGTGAACAGCTAATGGGTATTCCAATCCCTCTATCATATACCCGCTTGACCTCAAGATTTCTAGTCTTATGGCATCTTACACTTCCAGTGATACTTTGGGATGACTGTAATTGGATTGTTGTTCCTGCTACCTTTATCAGTGCAGCCTTTCTCTTCTGTATCGAAGAAGTAAGCAAATATGTCTCATGAGTTATTTCTTATAATAAGTCTGA
>UESW01003834.1:648326-741670 GCA_900491605.1 Calamus simplicifolius | reverse complement strand
ATATATATTCGGACAATTTTGTCCCTGGGCGCCGCTCCATCTTTCTCACATCCTGGCCACACACGTGTCACTCCGCGTACTTTTCTCCCCGTGGCGCCGCCGACGGTTTTCTCGATTAAAAAAAATGACGTCGTGTTGACTTCCAAGCAGCCGTTCAGGACAGCGGAGCTGAAATCATTGTGCCATCTCTTATCCCCGTACGAGTAGTTAATTCCATCTCTACGCCCCGCCGTCTTCCACCTTCTTCCCTTCCCCCTCCCTCTTCGCTCTCATTTATAACCCTCGGTGGACGGCCTCTCGTTCCCTCTTTGTCGAACTCTGCGGTTCCGATCGAAGTCCTAGGGTTTTTCTTTTCTGCTCTTCGATCAATTAGGGTTTTCGGAGATGCTGAGGTCCCGCCGGAGCCATCATCAGCCCCACCAAAACCCGGTCAGGCGCCGAACCGCTGGCTCTGGCGCCGCCGCTTCCCTCGCTTCGCCGCCGGGGTCCAGGGAGGTCTTGTTCTTGGACAGCCGAGAACTGGAGGAGAGAGCTGCGCGGTCGGAGGATCCTTTCAAGTTGTCGGCGAGCTCCTTGTCTTCATCGGCCTCTGCGGTGGCTCCTTCTTGTAATTTGGATCGTTTCTTGAAGTCCAGTACTCCATCCGTTCCCGCTCAGTATCTCTCAAAGGTTCTTGATTTCTTCTTTGTGAAAATCTGGTTTTGCTTTGGGTTTTTTGTTGAATTTTTTGATTGATTCTGTTTGTAAAAATGGCAGACGAGGTTGAGGGGTTGGAGGACGTGTGATGTGGAATACCGGCCTTACTTCACTCTGGGGGACCTATGGGACTCCTTCGAGGAGTGGAGTGCCTACGGTGCTGGTGTTCCTCTGGTTCTGAACGACAGCGACGGTGTTGTTCAGTATTATGTTCCATATTTGTCCGGCATCCAGTTATACGGTGAAGCAACTAGTCAGGCAGTGACTTCTTGGTATTGCCTATTATGCTAGTTCCCCTGTTTCTGGATTTTATTTGAATCTGTGAATTTTTTACCCTAAATTTCTGGATTAGATGTTCGCTCTTGCTGTAAGCCATTTTCTTAGTGGTATCATTATTGTTTGCAGTTGATTCTTCAAGTAGCGTTAACTGGAGATATGTCTTACCTTGTTTTTTGGGCGTAGTAGCGTGGAAAGAAGTAGGGCTCCGTTTATAATACCGGTGGGAAAAAAAAAGGTGCTCACTAGAAGATTGAAATAGACCTGGAATTTGCCAGTTTTTCATGGGTTCATTTTTGTTGTTTGCATTGTCATGCTGATACCTAGGTGATCCATGGCAGTCTCTTTCTGTTTTTCCCTTTTTTTCTTATCATGGTGTTTGTGAATTAGATTGGTTTGGATTTTGATTTGAATTTGAATTTGAACCCTTAGCTGAGATGCCAAGGTCTAAGCAAGGGAGTATGTGAGAGGTTGTACTGGTGTGTGTGGTGATCCATGGCAGTCTCTTTCTGTTTTTCCCTTTTTTTTCTTATCATGGTGTTTGTGAATTAGATTGGTTTGGATTTTGATTTGAATTTGAATTTGAACCCTTAGCTGAGATGCCAAGGTCTAAGCAAGGGAGTATGTGAGAAGTTGTATCGGTGTTTGTTTAGTTCCACATCAGTTATGCAGTAAATAAATCTTAAGTACTTATATAGGATCAAGGAATTCCAATACTACCTTCCGGCTAGTCTGTTTGGGTGAGATCCTTGGTTATTATAATTAACTCTAAATCTTGGTTTCAATTCTCACTTTTAATCTTCTATATTGGAAGTTTTCAGTTTTATTTTATGGCCTGTATCATCATGTTATGGTCTGCATTTTTTATGGCTCACACCTCTTTCTAAATGATCCAGGGATTTGTTCTTTTTGATATCTTCAATAATGGAATGGGAGAAGTAGTATAATTGCTTAAGAAGTGGACCTCCCTGTTATTGAATATAGCAAGTTCATTGTTGTGTGCTTTTTCATAGCTGCTTACTCAAATTCTTATTATTGTGTATTCTCTGTAATTTGTCAATATATTGGTGGCTTGGGAAGCCATTGCTATTAGAGAATTAAAGCTTAAGAGCTATGATGACTTCTATGGAATTGTTTTAATTTGAATAACTTGTCTGCGTGTACTTGTGAGGGCAGCCAATGCAAATCTCAGTTACAATTTTCAGCTTCTCTTCTAACATAATTTAAACAACATTATTTGAAATTCCTTGCTTGCAATCAATCTATGTTATATTATTACTTGATGCTATAGATTTGAAGAATGAATTCATTCCTGCTGATATTTATTCCAAAGTTTCTTTTCTGCACCATTGGCTGAGGATGTTACCTTTTTGTCAACCAAAGTTAATGATAGCTGTTTTCTTCTTAAGGACATCATTTTTCTTTTCTGTCACAATCATCCATATGCAGTCAAGGTATTATGCTGAACAAATTCTGTCACAACCGTTTTGGCTAATATTCTGGTTCATGGTGGATTTCTTAGTTCGTTACTGCCTATTTGAACTGCAATTTGATGTGCCTCTTGCAATTCATGATAAATTACTAATTTTTTGTTGGAACTTTATGCATATCTATTTTTTCCTCAATTATGCGATTGGCTAAAAAATTGTATTTGCTAAATGAGCTCATATGGTGTATTTAGAAAATTAAAATTGCATAAGAAAATAATTATAGTTAACTTTAGTATTTCAAAAGTTCAATTGTTTGACATGAAAAATAATTAATAAAAGCTAAATTACAGGCTCAATATTTCAACTGACTGTTGGCAGTGCTATCTTTAGTTCTGAGATGCATTTCAACATTAATTCATTCTTTTCCTAATTGATACATTATTAAAAAGTAACAAATAAATGCAGTATTATGAAAGATGCACAAATATCAAAAATGTCTGATATTCATTTAAAGTTAGTTTTGGAGAAAACAAAAAAGCATACTTTGAAACCTTTGGTTCTTTTTCTCCTTGTATCAGTTGTTCTGTTGCTTTTCTTTGTATAAAGGAAAATACTCCTGCTTCTAGGAGGAAGAAATATGTTAATTATTCAGTTGGTATGGAGGAAAAATGCAATGTTATGGTGATGTAGAAAACCAAATGCAGAGACCTAACAATTCAATAAAGTAAGGTTCTTACTTCTGACTGAGTATCATGAGCAGATGCAATATAGTAGATGGAAATTGAAGTAATGCTGCAACCACTAAAACTTTGCTTGTTACTTCTTTTTCTTCTTCTTTCCTTTTCCATATTTGTTCTCTGAACTTTGAATGATAACAGAAAACAGATAAGAAAGATAAATTGATGCACAGATTTGCTAGACTAGCCCATAATTGCACGGCTTGAAATTAATTGGCATGGGGGGAAATTGTAACTCAGAAGAATTGCATAATAAGTTAAGAATATTCTAAAAAATTGGAATAAAGCAACATATCATTAGATATGCCTTTGTAAGAAAAAGAAAAATACAACAGTTCATTTGTTCCCTCATAGATTCAGAGATTTTCTGCTTATCAGACTTGCCATCACCTCCCATCCCCTACATAAAAAGATAGATTAGAGGTTTTCTGCTCATAAATCAGTCTGGTAACCAGCTCCCATATATATATATATATATATATATATATAACCTAAAAGGGTTCTGTATCTGAAACAAATCACACCAGATTAGCAATTCTAACAGTTTTGTCAGGTGGCCTTTATCATGAACCTCGCATATTGTTTCGGTATATACTATATTCTACATTTCTGCATCAATCTAAATTAGTGTATTGTATTGCTTAATGCTGATCCTTCATGTCTAATTTTTGAGATCTCTTTTGATGCTTTATATTATCTCCCTGCATTGATCTTAAATATGTGAACCACCATGTTCATGCAATATTGCCTTGACTTTGCTGTGTTGTTCTTGACTGGACTTTTTAGTGACTTTTGCAAGGATTCTAGTAGTGATGGAAGTAGTGATTGTGTACATGAAAAGGACCTTAAACGTTCTAGGAATTTGAATTTGAACCATCTTACAAGCACCTCCACACTTAGGATGGATAGACTGTCCTTGAGGCAGAAAAATATAACCATACAAGAAGGGTTTTCAAGTGATGATGGTGAAGCTGGAAAGTCTGAAGGCTGCCTTCTGTTTGAATATCTGGAACATGATCTTCCTTGTGGTCGTGAACCTTTGGCTGACAAGGCAAGTTCTACTAATGGTATCAACTAGACCTTAAGTTTATGTTGTCCATACATTGTTGTTTCTTTGACATTAATGTGGTTCTTCCAGGTCTCGGACCTAGCATGCTGCTTTCCTGAATTGAGAACCCTTAGAAGCTGTGATTTATTGCCAGCAAGTTGGATTTCTGTTGCATGGTAAGATTCAGCATGTGCTCAAAAGTGCAAGCCTCATCAAGAAAATGTTGACCATGGAAAATTGAAAATGTTACAGGTACCCTATATACCGTATACCAACCGGACCAATGCTAAGAGATTTGGATGCCTGCTTCCTAACCTTTCATGCTCTTTCAACTTTATTTCGAGGTAATAGTATTTTCTGTCTCATTGCTTTCATTCTTCTCCAGGGCCAATAATTGTATCCCAATTAATGATTCTTCTAACCCAAACTTGAGGTTTGGGTTGGCAGAGGGATCCATTTTTCTTTTTACATCTCCTGTTTCTGGATTTATATGAATGATTTGGTGATTTTCATTTTGTTCTTGCAACAAATATCAGTTAAAATCTTATGTTCCTTGGAAAGTTTGGATAGAAGGTATTGTATATTCTGAACATTTACGAATGGACTACTGTACTGCTTCATCAGGATTCCTAATTAATTCTGCTAAATATCTTCATGCATCTGAATTTATGGAATGGTTAATTTATTCTAGTTGCATAACTTGCTTCTTTTTAGTTATCCTGAAAACAAAATAAATATGCCCGTATTTCATCCATGTGAAAATTTTCGCATGTGGAATGCCTCCTAACTATTCTGAAAATACTCATTTTTATCTAAGATGACAAGGACTAGGATCCAAAATTTCTTGCTTTGTCAGCAATCAAGACTTACTATCCTTTCCACAACTTTTATCCATCCATGCTCCCCTTGCATATGAATTTGCTTACATACTTTCATTAGAGCCCATATATCCTTTCAACCTTACTCAAGGACAAATTGAATATAGAATTGAGTGAATTAAATGCGATGTGACATTACTTTTAGCTGATCTTTGTTGGTCCAAAACTCCAAATCATTCCATGACATAAATGCTACTTAGGGCTGCAAGTGGATTGACTTGCTGTTAAGTCCAGAACTGGCCCAAAAATGATCTAGTCCAATCTGGAATTTTTTTTGAATATGAATTGATCTTGATTTTGAAGTACCCGGATTCCTAGCTGCACCAACCTAAACCAACTGAAAACTAATGCACTAAATTTTCACAATTTTCCATGAACTTAAGAAATTAATTATTCTTAAATTTTGCACATGTACTTTTACTAGTAAATGATAAACAGCATAATTTATGTGTTTGTAATTTTCCACAAGAAGGCCTTAACTATTTGTTAGATTGGTGCATTACTGGAAAGTCTTAAAAATTTAATAGATACAACAACAGCAGCAGCAACAAGAACAAAGCTTTAATCCCAAACTAGTAGGCATCGGCTACATGAATCCCTTTTCTCTCTTCTCGGTTTTAAGTCATTTTCTGTAAGATGCAAAGATTCAAAATCTTTCTTTATCATTTCCTTCTATGTATTTTTTGGTTCACCTTTATCTTTTTTTCTACATTTATCAAATCATTTCGATGCATAGATGCATCTCTATTTTACGTTCCACATGTTTAAACCATTTAAGTTGTCTTTTCCTTAATTTGTCCTCGATTGATGCTATTTCACTTTTTATGAATGATTTTATTTCTTATTCTATCTTTTATTGTATTACCATATATCCATTTCACTGTTTTTATTTTAATCACAATCATCTTGCGTATATGTACTTTTTTAACTGCCTAACATTGCATATCATAAAGCTTAACCAATATTATGATTATGTTATAAATTTTTTCTTTAACTTGACAAGAGCTTTATGATAATTTTTCTATTACACTTTTCTATTTCATTTAACCTGCTTTAATTTTATATACAACATCATCCTCAATCTCTCCTTTCTTATAAATAATTGATCCTAAATATAGATTTGCTTTAATTCTATATACAACTTGATTGTTCATTCCCTAACCTTTTTTTTTTTTAGAATAATACTATCTTGCGCTCCTTTTCACATGCTTTTTTGACCGACGCTATGAAACTTAATTATGGATCTATTCTATAGAACAAATACGTTGTTTACTTATTATGCCTTTAGTTTCTCTTATTAAGTAATAAGGTAATGAATGGAAGGTATTATCTCCTTACATACAGTGATGCACTTGTTGTGCACTTTTTTTGGTAATTGATTTTCTTTATTTTTGATCTAAACGAGTGTATATAATTGTTATTGAGGCCTAATGACTAATTTATCTAAAATCAGAACTACTACCATGACAATAAAAAAAATACCACATCCTTAATCTCAAACTCATTGGGGTTGGCTACGTGAATCTTTTTTTTTTCTATTTTGTTTGGTTTAGGGCCAAACTTTCTATAAAATGTAAAGATATCAAGTCTTTCTTTTACACTTCTTCTCATGTGATTTTTGGTCTACATCTATTCTTCTTTTTACATATATTAAATCATTGTTTTGTACGGCTGCATCCCTAACCTATATTGTATATCCAAATCATTTAAGTCATCATTTTAATTTGTCCTTAATTAGTGCTATATCTATCCTTTTATAAATAACTTTATTTTATTCTATCTTATATTATTATCCATCTCAACATTCTCATTTCAATTGTTATCATTTTGTGTACATATTGTTTATATCTAACATTCTATACTATAAGGTATAATAGGTCTTGTAGTTGTCTTGTAATTTTTTCTCATAATTGGTATCCTACAATCATATAATATTTCAGTTATGCTTCTCTATATTTTTTCTAACCTACTTTAATCCTAGGTACAATATCCTCCTTAATTTCTCATTCCTGATGAATAGTTGGTCCTAAATATCAAAAATAATTACTCTTAGAAATTCATAATCCTTAATTTCACTCTATTTTCGTCTCTATTTCTAATTTTATTAAAATTACATTCTATATATTGTCTTGCTCATATTTAAATTAAAACCCTTAGATTTTAATGCGCTTCTCTATAATTTCAACTTATAATTAAATCTCAACCTTAATTTCATCTATTAATACTATCATCTATAAATGATATGCATTAAGAAATATCATTCTAAATATGCCTAGTAAACTCATCCATAACTAGAACAAAAGGGTAAGGACCTAAAATAAATTCCTTACCTAAATTATTATAATTAAAAACTCACTAGGATTATCATCAATAGTTCTTACTTTCATGATTGCTCTATTATATATGTTCTTTATAATGTTAATTATAAGTAATCACTAATTAATTTTTTTTCATTCCATTTTCAAGTTTTCTCCAATTTTTCTAACATCTTTGTAGCTATTTTGTTTATATTGTTAACCATCTCTTTCCATGTAGCATTGATTTTCTTATCTACACTTTATTTCTTTCTTCAATATTCTATCCTTAACAATTTTTTTTTCTTCTTTTAAATTTCATTACCTAGTCTTTAATTCCTATATTCTTTATTCTCCTTCATTTTTCAATAAATATTAATCATCAATTTATGTTGGATGGTTAAACTTTCATTTGATATAACTTTATAATCTTTATACAAAGCTTAATCTTTTCACTAAGAAAGAAATCTATTTGACTAATATGATATCTACTTTTAAAAGTTATTAAATGAGAGTTCTTCTTAAAATATGTGCTAGCTAATATTAAATCGTGTACCTTTACAAACTATATAATGACATCTCTTTCTTCATTTTTATCTTTGAAATCATAATTTTCTAGACCCTTTCAAAATCTATATTATGTGTTTTTTACTTATCCATTCAAATATTCTCTAATAAATATCTTTTTTTATTAGGATTCTCCTAGATTGTTCCATCCATGTTTTCTATAAAGCATTACCATGCAGTATCTTCTAATTCTACTTGAGGAATATAAGCATTGATAATATTGGTAGACCTTTCTTCTAGCACTAATTCAATCAAGATTATTCTATCTCTTACTCTCTTGATTTTTATAATCATATCTTTTGAACTCTTATTACAATATTTTTGACTCAATTTTTATTTCTATTTTTTGTATATACTAAAGTTTATAGTCATCAACCTCTTTTGCCTTTTCTCCTATTAACCTAGTCTCTTGCAAGCAAGCTGTATTAATTTTCGTCTTAGTCATTTGATTTATTAGTTTCATTAACTTTTCTATCAATGTCCTTATATTCCAAGTTGCTAAATGTATATTACTTTCTTGAACTAACTTCTTTGCCCACACCCATTTATTAAAGGATGAAGTGGCGTGTCACTTTTAGAGAACACCCTAGCTAACCCTTGTGAATTTCATGATACCAAAGGTCCAATATAGCACATCACAAGTAGTAAATGCCCCAAAGATTTTCTCTAACAGATTCATATTTATAGAATGTGATTATAGTTCTATATTAGCCATTAACCTACCTTAATCTTCCAACTTTATCTAGGCTTGGGATTAGCTATGTACAAAATATATGTGGAGTTTAATTTATCTGAAATTAGAACAAGAGGGAAAAAAGTGATTTACAATAAATTTGTTTTTCTAATATACATTTACATATAGAATTAATCATAATTATATAAAGTTTTTGAAGTAATTAGTGTGTGTTAGGCAATACTGAAACATGTGAATAAATTAAGTGTAATAAAAATATGCATGTTAAGATGGATATATGGTAAAACTTTAAAAGATAGAATTAGAAATAAACATATACAAGAAATGATAGGAGTAGCTCCAATTAAAGATAAAATAAAGAAAATCGATTAAGATATTTGGACATATACAACGAAGACCTTTAGATGCTTTAATTAGAAAGAGTGATTTTTTAACAATCTATGGTAATAATAGAGGTAGAGGTAGCCCTAAACTAATATGGACAGAAATAATTAAAAAAAATATAACTATATGTAATTTGAGTATCAACTTAGTCCTGAATAGAGTAGAGTGGAGGAAGCAGATTCATGTAGTCGACCCCATGTAGTTGGAAAAGGCTTAGATGAGTTGAGTTGAGTTGAGTTATTCTCCATCTTAACTTAGCATTTTAATTTACTTAATTTTGGAAGAGGGAAAGTACAAATACCAAAACAAATGTTTAGACATTAAATTCAATTATTAGAGACCTCAAGTTTCAAATGGCCTCCATGTTGAGTATTTTGTTTGATTTATTAAAGAAAACATTGGGAGATCATTATTGGTTCTACATTATAGGTTGATCCTTAGCAGGGTCCTGGCATAAAATAAATTATGGAGGATGCAGTGATTTTGTTGATATAAGAAAGACATCCTTATTGCCTACTAATAATCATTGAGCCAAGGGGTCATATTCTGTCTATCTCAGAGTTATGTTATTGGTTGTTATTTTCCAACTACTTAATCATTTGAATGAGTTATGCAGGACATGCAACTGATAATAAATTGAAATTTAATAAGAATCCACTCCAATTGCAATATGAAGATATCAGTACATTTTAATTACAGCTATTCTTGTTTAGAGTAACTAATTTAAGTAATCAATCTTATATTTCATACTATTTGTTTTTTTAAAGAGACCGCATGGCCTTCTTATGTGGGAAATTAACTTTGAACTATTGTTCCAGGTGAGTATGGGCATATCTCCCTCCCCTAAAATTTGGGAAATTTTATAGAGGCTTTAAACTTGTTATGGAAATTTTGGGAAATTATGAAGCAATTGCCATTGCATGTGGGAAAATATGCCTACATGCATTGGTGTCCAAGAAGCTTAATTTATGTGTGGACCATTAATGGGTTTTATTTTATTCAAAAAAATATATTTGTTGCTTCTTTTTAAATATGATGTATATTCTTTTCAATAATTTAAAAATCCTGAGTTTCTAGATGTCATGACCCAAGAGTACTTCAACAAATTCTCATATAGAAGAATCATTATAATGATCCACTTATATCTTTGAGATTATCTCATGAAACTAGCTTGTAGGTTGTAGGCTCCAAATCTGCTTAAGTTTTACTTATGTCCACCCAGTAATCACCATATCATTGACAGAATTTGGAAGCCTTGTCTGTTTAAGAGCAACTTTTTTGTATAAGTTGAGAATTATGTAAATTTGAAGGGTGATAGAAGGGGCCAACCTTAGAATCAAATCCTATATTCTTTATTTTGCATCAAAAATATATGCCAATTTTGCTCCATATTCATCACCATTTTTGGGTATGGTATAATGGTAAGGATATTGAGAATCTCCATGGAGGTGATTTTTTCACGACAGTGTAGTAGCATTCACCCTTGATCCATTGCATCAATAGAAACACTAACATATTACTTGAAAAAATAGGTCTTCATTCTATAAAGTACTTTTGCCATAGGAAATCTCCCTGCATTGTACATCTGTGCAGGAATACAACCTCATTAGCTCAATCTAACAGTTTATCTGTTATAATACATTTGAGCTTGAGTCTTTGTGAGTGACTGAAGGAGAATGGTTCATTCCTTTGATGGCATCCCTTCAAATATTAGTGATTTTACTTGGGAAACTATAATTAAGCTTAATTGGTAGTATGCTTTTGTAAATTAGCTTAGTTCTTAGTTGATAGTATCCTCTTTATATCGAGTCCTCACACCTTCTTACCACCTTTCAGGTGCTGGTACTGCTCTTCCAGTCATTACCTATCCACATGGCATTGATGGTGTTCCAAAGATCTGTCTTACATCTTTTGGTCTCGCCTCCTATAAGTTTAAAAGCTCAATGTGGACTTCTAGTGGAGGATGTGAGAGCCAACTTGCAAGCTCCCTTTTGCAGGCTGCGGCCGCTGGCTGCAACTCCTCCATGTTAATCATCCAGATTACCAGTTCTTTGCTTCACATGGTGCATTCCGCATATAGGACTTGGATACAGAATTTCTCTGAGCTCTCTCTCTCTCTCTCTCTCTCTCACTACTGGAGGAGTCCCAGTTCTTTTTTGTTTAGAGTACATTCTGAGAAGTTATGGTGACAGGATCACTGAATGCAGGTGGTTCTTTCCATCAGTTTGTTGACATCTAAGGATTAAAAAAATAAACGTGGGAAAAATAATGAGAAAATAAAATATAGTTAAAATAAAAGAAAAAAAAATTCAATTCCTTCTTAAACAAATAGAAAGTGAGCAAGGAGGAAGGGAAACAAAAAGATGCAGATGCTGGGCTGCTTCACATAAGGAGCATCTGGAGGATGGTGAATGTTCTTGTCCTTCTCTTTTACATGTACCTCAATGAATGTCAGGTTTTCATGTGTCCTGTCATGTTAGTACATCTTTTAATATTCTTGGGGTTATTCTCTGTATATTTGATGATGACGTGTTGGGTAGTGATCTCCCTTTTTGAGTCGTTAGACTAATCAATCTTGTTGGCTAACAGAATGCTTCCAACTATTTCTGGATACCAGATGCTAGGAGCTAGTTGAGATGTTCTCTTTTTGTGCTGCTTCTTGTTAAAGGGAAGTTATTGATGGTTTTGAATGCCAAATTCTGGAAAGTTGTTCTTCTTGTATTCTTTTGTCCTCGGCTGTTGCTCGTATTTGAGATGTTCTCGTGAAAACCAATTTTAATGCAGGGCCACGTTCCTTCGCGACTTTACCTGACAATAGAAAACACTTTGCATGCTGTTCTCTCTGCATTTTTACATCAATTCGTGAATATTCCACATGCCATGCTTCTCGCGAGTGGTAAAAGAAAAATACTGCTGAATGATTTATTAATATTCTAGAGTGGCACGGACATGATCTAAAGACGGTCATCAGTGTCAGGGTACTGATTACTGGACTGTGAAGTTCGGTTTCTAATCTTTGGTACCTAAAATAGAGGGAGCTTGTACTTGCCCATAAAGTGCCGGTTCGATCTTGACAGGTAGATTTTATTGGACTCATTTAAGATTAAGAGATGAGATGGGTATTAAATATTAAATCTGAAGTGGGTTTGTGATGTCGGTAGGTAATGGACATCTAGTGGACCACAACTTTTAAGACTAAGAACAAAGAGAAGGAATCAATGGTTCTTATTGCATTATCATGAATCATATAATAAAACAAAATGGGTATGAGATGAAGAAAAAGGACGTCAACATATGTTGAAGAAATCAAGATGATGGGTGACCGATGAGATGACAATGCCAATTACTCAACAACCTCTAATACCAGCCATAGCAAACGGATAGTTATTCATTGGATAAGGGAACTCAGACATCATCCTTATTTGTCCTACATGCTAGTATCACTATCTCCATCAAGAAATGAGAAGGAAAAAACTCAATGGAAGAATTGTCATTATTACAAAATTTTAGAGATTGAAATAAAATATTTTGGATAGAAGGAATGTATAAGACATTTTTTTTTAAAAAAAAGAATGAAATAAAAACTTAAGATAAGTGGAACTTATATGAGTTGGTAAACCTAAGACATTACCAACAACCAATCGATTAGAGTAAAAAGAGGGGTTATGAAGATCTAATGTAACATAATTAGAAGTAGAAGAATGAGAAGCCAAGCAAGATAGTTAACAACTAGTTCATAAAAATGAGGTGGCCAAATATTGTAGTAGGCCTTGGCTGGATATCTTGGTTTATCACAAAATTAACAATCTTCGGGTTTTGGTTATGATGCCCATTGTCTTCAAATGGATCAAATTTGAAATCTTGTATTTAAGTTTTTTTCTAAGATTTCTCACTTGTAAAAGAGATTTATTAGCAAAGAGATGTGAATGTCTATCCCATGGTATACGAAAGTCTTGGCTGACAAATACTAAGGAGAAAAAAATGAAATTACTCCCTTCAAGATAGAAAGTTTGGGGATGTAGGTTTAATTGAAAGTTGAGCCATAGCATTGATTGCAATAATTGTTGGGGTTTGGATATTGGGAATGAAATTTGAGATAATTAGAAAGAAGTGCTTATATTTTGTAGGATTTTTCTAGCCATAAAGATTATATTGGTGGGCTATCTTAAATTGATGGACTATCTTAAATTGTTGGCTTGATGAAGCATAGAGCTTTAATATCATATAAAAGAAAAGAGAACAAAGAATAGAGAAAGGCTCTAGTTCATCATTTTCCTTCATTTTCTATATAAATACATAGCTCATGTATACGTTTGAACATCTCAAAGATAAAATGGAAAGATTTTATCAAATCAATCTAATATGTAAATAATAAGAGTGAATGTGTAGAAGATACAATAAAAGTTTTGATCACGTTATTCTATTCTATAAATGATAAGAGTACATTTAAAATATTTTGAATGTGTAAAAGATAAAAGGAGAGTATTTAACAAAACCATCTAAACACTAAATGATAGTTTTATAATTCAAAAATATGCTTAATAGTATGAATTGCGTCATCTCCTTAAGAGAGCATTTCGTAATTAAAATGAGATTACCATGATGATTTTAAATTATTGGTGATCCCTGATGATCTTATACAGTTATACTAATGATATAAAATCACCATATTTAGTATACTATGTCATAGTGATTCAAAATCCCTAAATATCTATAATTAAACTATTTGGTATTTGATGAAAATCCAAGGTCAATAATCGTATGATACCAAAACCATCTTTAATATATTTTAAAAGAACCATAATAATTTATTGTTATTTCATATTATTTATTATTATTATATTTACATTAAATTATATAAATTATTTTTATAATGTTATATTATAATGTCTTAGTTTATTATAATATTATTACTTAATATATTATTATAACATAATCTTATAATGTTAAATTCTATTTTATTAATATGAAAATAATATTAAGTATTTTTTTATATAGATGAGGGGAATTTTAGTTCTTAAATCTTATGTCAAAATTATCATAAGAGGGTAATCTTTGATATCCAACTTATAGAAGAGTATAGGATCACCCATCTGAATAATGATTTTAGAGGTGAGGATGATCTAAAATTATTGCTATATAAAATCATTAAGGTGTAATCAAATACAAAGATTTTTTTTTTTTTTTGGTACAAGCGGACGATTACACCAGTCTAGGGTAAGTCAAGTCCGATATATCATAGTATAAAATTTGAGAAAGCATCAACGGGCATGAATCACCCAGCAACCAGCACTAAGGTCCGGAGTGGTGGGCAACCCGGGTAGCTACCCAGTCAGCAACTGAATTAGCTTTCCGGTAAATGTGCCGAATCTGAATATTATAAGCATGATGAAGCATAGTCTAAATGTCTCATATCAAAGGATTGGTAGGGAGGGTCGTTCGGATCCTGTTGAAGCCAGTGAACAACAGTAATAGAGTCTCCCTCAATGATAAGCCTGCAAACGTCCAAACTTCGTATAGCATAGGAGACCTCATATTGAACTACCTCTTAGAGGGATAGCTGCCTTAGATTGGAAAGTGGAATTCGTCTCTCTAGTGGGAACACCACATGGGGGCAATTTTGGCCCACGTGTTCCTTCACCTAAAACACCGTATACTTTGATGCATATAAATGCTGACGACTTAAAAAAAGCAGCAGCTTGAGGGCTTACCCAGAATATGAACACAACCGAAGCATGAACGCGCGCGGAGACCATCAATCCAACCATGACCGAAGATTTCCGCCCAAAAAAATGTGAAAACTTTTATTGAGTACAGAAATTCTACATGCGTGTACATCACCCTTGGTGAAGTCTAATAATTACTTTGACACCAATACGTAAGGCCTGGCAAGCTTAATTAATATGCAACCACTACGAGACGGCCCCCAATATGATACAGTAATTAAAAAAGCAATTCAAAATTTACATTACTCTCTCGCTGCTATGTAAGCTTCCTCTGTAAATTGCTGCCATCCCAACAAAATGATAATAATAATAGTGATGATGATGATGCATTACTCAGCAGTGCTATATGTGGTGGATCTGCCTAAGTTATGTTTAATAGCCGATAATTTATTCAGATTATCGTAATTTAAATATGGCTCGTTAGATAACGTGAATGATAATCTATCTTGTAGTGTTACCTCTTGTGAAGTAATGTAAATTATCTCAGAAAGATATGATTATTTATATTACCAAAGATATAGTAATATGATAAATTTTTTTTAACAAAATTTTCTTTACTTCCTTCTATGGCTCTCTACTTGCCTTCTCTATGTCGCTGTAAACTTCGTGTGTGTCGAAGTCCTGAACTACACCTTTTTTTCATTATCGTGCATCTTCGCTTCTCAGTGGCCCCATGATCGTACTTCTTACTAGTGGCCTCTTACCAGTGGCCTCCAGCATCCTCATCGGCCGCTTCCAATATTATTTATAAATATAAATTTTTAAATATTTATAAATATAATTTTTTTTAATTAAATATATAATATATATAACTTTTTAATAAATTTATTTTTGAGTATCTGGGAACTTTTTGGAGAAGAAATTTATGACAAAAAGCATCGCAGCAGGCTTTGAGGATATATAAGCTACAAGCATCGCTCTTAATTATCAGTGGGAAATAGACGTGAAAGCCGGCCGCCATCAAGCAGAAATATGTTGTTCGATGTATGATTTGTGGCTGGACGGCGTGGTGGTAGGCGATCAGTGCGTCGGCAGTAGTCTCGATGGCGATGTCCAGGCAGAGAGCTAGGCCAGGTGAGAGCATCCTCGCTCGCCCGGGATGTGATCCGATACGGTGCCGCTGGGCACGAACTCGTACACGAGGAGGAGCTCACGGCCGGCTGGGGCCCGAGGTGCAGCGGTAGAGGGCCACGAGCTGGTTCTGGTGGCGGAGACCGGCGAGAATGGCGACCTCGTACGTTCATGAACTGCTCTCGACCCCGTGTAAGCGCTTGATATCGCAACAACGCGGCTATCGCGAAGCTTTCCTGCGGAGAAGAAGTCAGTGAAGCTAACAACGTTGGCGGATACTTTGTTGGTCGTGAGTTCGAGTCCCTTTGTAACAGAGCCAAAGCCTCCATCGCCGAGTTCTTTTGGATGGAGGCATCGAGAAAACTTTGGATCTAGTGCTCGATCGGCGAAGGAGGGAGCCGCTTGGGCTTTTGAACTTCAACCCGAGAGAAGGCCGAGGACACGTAAACGCTGCGAGGAAGACTCCGGCTACAGCGGCCACATCTGTGGAGTAGTACTATATGTGGTTAAAAAAATAAAGCAATTCTATAATTTCGTGTCATCAATTTCTTCTCCAAAACTCTCTTCTTGTCCATGGAAGAATAAGACTCCAATGTGCTAATTATTTTATGGGATGTTCTTAAGAGAGACCATTATTTTTTATCTCTTGAGAGCCCCACCCCGGGTTTTGTCAAAGTCATTTTGATGGGAGTGTTAGAGAGAGGATGGCTGGTACGGGATTGTTATCCGGGATCCTGATGGCTTGATGCTTGTTGCTTGCTGCTTGTGGGCGGAGCCATATTGATACCTTTATCCCATGAAAAGAGCTGTATGCAGCTTGGGCGGGCATCACTTATGCTATTGGCAACCTTAGAGCCCAACGACTATATATTGAGGATGATTCTGCTACAGTCATTAATTGGATCAGACCGGATGCTGAGGACCGTTCTTCAGTCAATCCTCTTATCCAAATGTCAGATCAGCACTCCAGCTGGTTGATGAGGTTTACTGCTCTCATGTTTATAGAGAAGCCAATTTTACTGTTGATTGAGTGGCTTCATCCGTTGCCCATCATACAGGAATCTGGTCTTGGACCACTGAAGATTTCTGTCCTTCTGTTTTACGTTTAATTTTACTCTCTGATATCATGGGTTTGACTCATACCCGAGTGGTATAATCACCCGTCTATAAAAAAAAAAAAAAAAAAGAGAAACCATTTTTGACCGACAACGATTCCTGAAAAATTTCCTCCTGATATGATTTTCTTTCTTTGATATTCCTGGAAGCTAAATATTTGTCGTTCTGAAAAATTTCATGACTATGTTGCTTTCCAAATAGTGCATCCTTCTATTTGTCGTTCTGAAGATAATTATGTCGTAATTTTTATTAAGATTTGTCATGTAATTAAGCAGTAATAAATAATTGATCTTAATGGCATTAGGGGTTATTTACAGTGAGACAAATCAAATTCTCATATTAATCTTTTAATTTTAAAAATCAAAGATTAATGCCTCTACTTTTATTAATTTTATATTTGCAAAATTAAGTGTAAATAAGATTTTTGAAGATAATTTATAGCACTTCGAATGTAAAAATTATTGGGTAATGGGCCAAAATACGCCTAAATACCCTAATGGGCCTTGAAAGCCCATCACCGCCCTTTAGTGTGTGAATGAAAAATTGCGGGGACATTTAGTCCCATATCGGAAAGAACAAGAAAGGAAGGTTCACTTATATGGAAACTACTTTCTTGAAGCTTAAGTTCCTTAGGCTCACCATAAGTGGAGAGCTTAAGGGTGATGCGTATTGAGGGTGATCTTGTGCACGCGCGTGTGCGAAGGGCGCAATGGGTGCTTTGTAGGCGCACTTTGCATTTTGCACACTCACGTGTGCGAAGGGCACAATGGGCGCTTTATAGGTGCACTTTGCACTTTGCACGTGCGCATCGTCTTGAGGGGCTTTAAATTTTTTCTAGATCATGATGATCTGATGGTGGAGACTGATCGGATCAAGATAATGGCCTGAGATCAATTGATCGTTGATCGATCGGATGAAGGGTCGAGATGTGGTGATCAAATCATGATCGCGATCACGATCCAATGGCTGACACCCATCGGTTGACCAGTCAACAGGATCGTCGGTTGACCAGTCAATAGGACGGTTGGTGATAAGGCATTCGTCCGATCGTCGGTTGGTAATAAGGCACCCGTTCGATCGTCGGTTAGAGATAAGTCAACGGTCCGATCATGAAAAGGCATATCAAAGACATGCAACTGCCTATCTGATAACGTGATCATCAGATCACAATGATGAAAAGGCTTATCAGGATAAGGATAGGCTTATCTGATCGGCTGATCTTCAAATCACAGCCATGAAAAGGCTTATCCGATCGCCTGATCTGAAGATCATGATGTCTAAAGGGCATATAAAGGGTGATAAGCTCTTAACCCTCACATCCTTTGATTTTAAAATTTAAATTAAATTAAATTCATAGGGTTGCTTCCAAAGGGTACCTAAAACCTATAAATAGGACCATAGACCTAAGCATTTCATTATCTCAAGCCATTCCGAATTGATTTCAATCTGAATCAATTCTAGTCTTCTCCTCTTTTAGGCATTTGCATACTTTTTAAGGGTAGTATAGCAATAGTGCATTGAAAAAGAGTAGCATTCTTGGTTCGATATTTTTGGTGAATTGTAGTGCTGCTTTCATCAAAAGGAGACTGTTGTATCCTGGGAGACAATCGTCATACTGACCGTAAGCACCATTGCGGGACAAATTGTCTTAAGGACATATGTGAAACTCTAGCCTCAGTCTGATTCATTAGGTAGCCACCATCTGCCAACATACACCCACCAACAATCTTAAGACAATTCCTTGCTACCACGGAAGTGCTGCTAGATGGCTACTATGACGACATCCATTCAAGCCGAGAGACCGAAGAAATTCTCTGGCACAGACTTCAAGAGGTGGCAACAGAAGATGTTGTTCTACCTCACAACTCTGAACCTGGTCAGAGTGCTGAATGAAGATCCGCTTGTCCTGAAGGAAGGGGAGACCGACAAGCAAGTCATTGCTGCGGTGGAAGCATGGAAGCACTCAGACTTCCTTTGCAAGAACTACATCCTGAATGGTCTGGACAATACCCTGTACAATGTGTACAGTAGTATTGCTACTGCCAAGGAGTTATGGGCATCCCTGGACAAAAAGTACAAGACAGAGGATGCTGGACACAAGAAGTTTGTGGTTGGAAGGTTCTTAGACTACAAGATGGTCGACCACAAAACAGTTATGGAGCAAGTCCAAGAGCTCCAGATCATCCTGCATGAGATACATGCAGAGAGAATGTCTCTCAACGAGTCATTCCAGGTAGCTGCCATCATAAAGAAGCTACCACCACTATGGAAGGACTTCAAGAACTACCTGAAGTACAAGCGGAAGGAGATGGGACTTGAAGACCTAATTGTCCACCTGAGGATCGAGGAGGACAATAAGAGCGAAGACAGGAGGACAACCTGCTGAGCCAAAGGCCAACCTCATAGAAGGGAAGAAGAAACACAAGTTTCTAGGCGAAGGCTTTAAACAGAAGAAGGGCAATCCTAAGAAATATAAATTCAAGGGAAAGTGCTTTGTTTGTGGAAAGCAAGGACACAAATCCAAGGACTGCCGTTTCAAGGATAAAGAAAAGAAAGAAGTCAATGTTGCTGAAACCCTATCCAAAGAGGTATCCGAGATGATGCTGTCAGTTGTTGTATTTGAAGCAAACATGGTTGACAAAGCAAATGAGTGGTACATCGACACTGGAGCTACCAGACATGTCTGCTCTGATAAGAGTATGTTCTCATCATATACTCCTATCAATGGTAGAAATTTGGTCATGGGTAACTCCGCTACATCCAAGATAGAAGGACTTGGCCGCATCGTTATGAAGATGACATATGGCAAGGAGCTTCTACTGAATGATGTGCTACATGTCCCAGGCATCCGAAAAATCTTATATCAGGCTCCCTCCTAAGCAAACATGGCTTTAGGATGGTCTTTGAGTCTGATAAATTTATACTCACTAAGGGGGGATATTTATTGGAAGGGGTTACTTGAATAATGGATTATTCAAGGTGAATGTAATGACTATACACAGAAACTTGAAATAAATAAAGCTTCTTCTTCTGCTTATATGGTTGACTCCTCTTGTCTATGGCATGATAGATTAGGACATGTAAATTTTAATTCATTACAAAAATTAATGAAATTAGAATTATTACCTAATCATGAAATCGATCCACATTACAAGTGTGAAGTGTGTGTTGAAGCTAAATTAGCAAAAACACCATTTCCATCAGTTGAAAGAAATACTAAATCTCTTGACTTAATTCACAGTGATCTATGTGACTTAAAGTCAATTCAAACTAGAGGAGGTAAAAAGTATTTTATAACATTTATTGATGATTCAATAAGATACTGCTATGTGTATCTACTAAAGTCTAAAGATGAGGCTTTAGAAATGTTTAAATGTTATAAGAATGAAGTTGAAAATCAACTTGGCAAAAAGATTAAGGCCATAAGGAGTGATAGAGGTGGTGAATATGATGCACCTTTTGATGAATTCTGTCAAGAGCATGGCATTATTCATCAAACTACTGCTCCTTACTCGCCTCAATCTAATGGAATTGCGGAACGTAAAAACCGCACATTAAAAGAAATGATGAATGCTATGTTAATAAATTCTGGTACACCACAGAATTTATGGTATTCACCTCGCAGAATTACTTAAGAGTGTGGGGTTGTCTAGCTAAAGTAGCTATTCCGAATCCCAAAAGGTTAAGACCTCTCAGTTATGCACTGCATATCGCTTTCTAAATCAGATATATCTGATATACAGATAAATACAATCTCAAGGAATGCAACATTCTTTGAAGAAGAAATTAGATAAGTTCAAATACTTATGATAATACCATATCAGGAAGAATATCCTATGGCAGTAAGAGAAAGTTGCAAAGTCCTTAACCACCTCGAACATTACTCTAATCCAGAAGTGGAAAGAAGCTGTCAATAGGGAGTGCATAATCATACCTGGGAGTTGGTAGACTTACCATCTGGTATGAAACCTTTGTTGGGAATTGTAAAGCCAATCTGATGTGCCAGTTTATTCATTACAAGATCTTCTTAATACTCCAGTAATGAAGCCCTTAGTCACGATAAAGGAGGATTTATCTTAGAAGGTCCTTAGTTCGCAACCAAATGATATACTATGACAGGGCCATAGTACTATCAATTATAGGACGTTGTATATCATATTTGTTGTTATCCTCTTAACCAAGGAGTGTAGAGACACTGGTATGACATACAGGTAAGTGTAGGAGTCACCGAACGTGCGGATACTCTGCTGTCAAGAGTTAATCCGAGAAGATATAGGTATAAGTATCCTTCAGACCTGAAGATCACAACCATACAAGCAACTCATTGTACTTAGGTGCCGGACCACCTGATTTCTAATCCAGCTACGAAAGGTTACTGGGTGTAGTCAAGTACTTGTGGTAGTCAGTTGTGGATCAAGATGGAATTTGACCTATCCCATTAAAAGGAGAAATGCTTGTGTTTCAATTTAGCAAAACCTTGGCCAAGGCACTTCATGTGAAAGTCACATGATCACTAAAGTTGAAATCACTTTATGGATTTGCTATTTAGAGTTGACAGGCTCTTAAGCCATCCTTAGCATTTGTGGTCAAGAGGATGAATTATACGGTAACTGTTTCTTAGGGTTATTGGAGTTTGCTCGGCAACTCTTCGACCTATCCGGACGTCGGGTTCCATTGCTAGATGGGCACATCGATTAGTATAGAAAGTTGTTTCTATGCTACCGGCTTAGGTTCGAACCTAGAGAGTCACACGCATAGAAGTTTCCTAGGATGATCTATTTGCTGATCAACGATTGAGAATCGTATATGATTTAATTAATCAATTTGATTGATTGAATTATCTCAATTGGGTTAAGTACAATTGAATAAGATTCAATTTGGTTTAAGTCTATTAGAAGGACAAGTCAATTTCAAATATTGATTTGAAATTAGACTTGATTTGAATTTAAATAGATTCAGGACTAGCCAAATTTGATTTGGGCTTGGACCATGATCTGTGGGTTAAGTCAAATAAATTCAGATCAGAACCCAAACCTCTTTGGATCTCTGGCTAAAATCTCATCTCATATAGAATTTAATGCTACCGAACGTCGGATTTATGGTTTAGAACGTCGGAATTAAACCAACAAACGACATTCAAAGGCTAAATCGAGACTATAAATAGAGGGAGGCAATTTGTCCCAGCAGATCTTGGAGGAAGATTCAAGTTTCAAGATGCAAAGAAGCTAGCAAGCTGATCAATGGAATGAAATTGAGTCTGTTCATTTGATCCCATGCTTCATATCATATCCTGGGAGACCTTACCATCTGGTATGAAACCTTTAGGGTGCAAGTGGATTTTTAAGAAAAGCTAAAGGCTGATGGATCAATTGACAAGTATAAAGCCAGATTAGTGGCTAAGGGCTTCAAACAAAAAGAAGGTATAGACTTCTTTGATACCTATTCACCAGTAAGTAGAATAACATCTATAAGAATGTTAATCGCTTTTGCAGCCATTAACAATCTTGAAATTCATCAAATGGATGTTAAAACTGCTTTTCTGAATGGTGAATTAGATGAAGAAATATACATGGAACAACCTGAGGGATTTATTGTTCCAGGACAAGAAAAGAAGGTGTGTAGACTTGTTAAATCCTTATATGGATTAAAGCAAGCACCTAAGCAATGGCATATAAAATTTGATAATGTCATGTTATCAAATGGATTCAAAATAAATGAATGTGACAAATGTATATATGCCAAAACCCTGCCTGAAGGGTATGTGATAATCTGCTTATATGTAGATGACCTGTTAATCATTGGTAGTAATACTGAAATGATTAAACAGACAAAGAAAATGTTAATCAAACATTTTGATATGAAAAATATGGGTGTTGCAGATGTTATACTAGGGATTCGAATCACTAGAACATCTGAAGAAATAATATTATCTCAATCTCATTATATTGAGAAAATATTAAATAAGTATAAAAAGTATGATACTAGCCCGGTGAAAACACCTGTAGATGTTAATCTACATTTGGCTAAGTATACTGGAGAACCCATATCTCAATTGGAATACTCACGTATAATTGGCAGTTTAATGTATGTCATGAATTGCACTCGTCCTGACATAGCTATGCTGTCAATAAGTTGAGTAGATTTACAAGTAATCCAGGTCCAAATCATTGGACAGCTCTAATAAGGGTATTAAGATATCTGCGATATACCCTAAGTTATGGATTACATTATTCAAGATATCCAGCTGTACTAGAAGGATACAGTGATGCAAATTGGATATCTAACACAGAAGATACAAAATCCACAAGTGGATATGTATTCACCTTAGGAGGAGGTGCTGTGTCATGGAAATCTTCTAAGCAAACATGTATAGCTCGATCCACTATGGAATCTGAGTTTATTGCCTTAGAAAAGGCAGCTGAAGAAGCAGAATGGCTTCGAAACCTTTTAGAAGATATTCCATGTTGGCCAAAGCCTGTGTCTGCAATATGCATACATTGTGATAGTCAATCGGCAATTTGCAGAGCACAGAATAAAATGTATAATGGTAAGTCTAGACATATACGTCGCAGACATAATACCATTAAGCAGTTACTTGAAATTGGTGTAATTTCTATTGACTATGTTCAGTCAAAGAAAAACCTAGCGGATCCATTAACAAAGGGGTTACCAAGAGATCAAGTAAACTGTTTATCGAGGGGAATGGGTTTAAAACCTATAACTGAAAAATCTTCATAGTGGATACCCAACCTAGCTGACTGGAGATCCCAAGATCTAGGTTCAAAAGGGACAACTAAATTATGAAGAGACTTGATAGCACTAAGGATGTACAATCCTACTCATTCCTATGATAATTGGTGCTACCTGCTAAAGGTACTAGGATAAGCATTGCTTTTAATGATTCTTATGACATGAACATTCATGTGGGGTATAGCAGGATACTCTTAATAAGAATCACCTATGTGAGTGTGAACTGGGCCAATTCTATGAGAATTTTAAGGTTTAATTCTCTGAAGCACTCATGAGACCAGGAGTTGTTCGGGGCCAAAATGAACACAACCATGAGAACCAAAAGAATGCTCGGGAAGAAGTTGCGTGATTGTTATTGTCTTAGTTTACACAAAACGCTGAAAGGTTCAAGACATCATGTTCACCTTTTAGCAAGTAAACTCGATAACAACTCACTAAGGAAGGTTCAAAGCCACAAGCTACCTATCCCGATACAACTTCATCCCATTATACTCTCTTTAGTGTGTCTGCATATTCATTTGCATTAAAATCCTTTTATGTGGGGGTTTGCCTTTGCTGATCTTTGATGATCATTGATCTAAGTCCAATTTTCATTCATGGGGATTGTTGGGTAATGGGCCAAAATACGCCTAAATACCCTAATGGGCCTTGAAAGCCCATCACCGCCCTTTAGTGTGTGAATGAGAAATTGCGGGGACATTTAGTCCATATCGGAAAGAACAAGAAAGGAAGGTTCACTTATATGGAAACTACTTCCTTGAAGCTTAAGTTCCTTAGGCTCACCATAAGTGGAGAGCTTGAGGGTGATGCGTAGCATCACCCTTGTGCACGCACATGCGCACGTGTGCGAAGGGCGCAATGGGCGCTTTGTAGGCGCACTTTGCACTTTGCACGTGCGCATCATCTTGAGGGCTTTAATTTTTTTCTAGATCATGATGATCCGACGATGGAGACTGATCGGATTAAGATAAGGGGCTGAGATCAATTGATCGTTGATCGATCGGATGAAGGGTCGAGATGTGGTGATCAAATCATGATCGCGATCACGATCCAACGGCTGACACCCATCGGTTGACCAGTCAACAGGACCATCGGTTGACAGTCAACAGGACGTTGGTGATAAGGCATCCGTCCGATCGTCGTTGGTGATAAGGCACCCGTTCGATCGTCGGTTAGAGATAAGTCAACGGTCCGATCATGAAAAGGCATATCAAAGACATGCAACCGCCTATCTGATAACGTGATCATCAGATCACAATGATGAAAAGGCTTATCAAATAAGGATAGGCTTATCTGATCGGCTGATCTTCAATCACAGCCATGAAAAGGCTTATCCGATCGCCTGATCTGAAGATCATTATGTCTAAAGGGCATATAAAGGGTGATAAGCCCTTAACCCTCACATCATTTGATTTTAGAATTTAAATTAAATTAAATTCGTAGGGTTGCTTCCAAAGGGTACCTAAAACCTATAAATAGGACCCTAGACCTAAGCATTTCATTCATCCCAAGCCATTCCGAATTGAGTTCAATCTGAATCAATTCTAGTCTTCTTCTCTCTTAGGCATTTGCATACTTTCCTAAGGGTAGTATAGCAATAGTGCATTGAAAAGAGAGTAGCATTCTTGGTTCGATATTTTTGGTGAATTGTAGTGCTGCTTTCATCAAAGGAGACTGTTGTATCCTGGGAGACAATCGTCATACTGACCGTAAGCACCATTGCGGGACGAAATTATCTTAAGGACATAGAGTGAAACTCTAGCCTAGTCTAATTCATTAGGTAGCCACCATCTGCCAACATACACCCACCAACAAAAATTTCTTATATCAAGTAATTTATTCAGAAATTTGTATAAAAATATTCACTCCAAACAGTTTCACATATTTTTTATTTTATTTTTTTATTTTCAGGATACCTGCTGAAAAAGTTGATGTCATATTACTTCATATTTAATTTCACAGTATGTTAAGATCCATGAGATCATATTAAAATTCAAGTTCCTATATGGTTTTGAGGGTTTAGCTTTCTTTGCTGGCTTGGGATGGTGTTCTATAAATAAGTTGTGAAATGTGAATGGGTTGCAGGATTTGGAGGACATTGTAATTGCGAGCTTAAATGAAGGATTATCGTATTTGCAAAATTTAATGGAGAATTTGACCATTCCATAAAAATATTGGGAGGGTAGGAATAGTTTGTTGAAATATAGAAAAATATTGAGAAACAAATTAGAAGTAATGTATATATAAAATTGGGTATACAAAAATAAAAACTATCATAGAATTATAGTTAATTCTTTAATAATTACTAGAATTTAAAATTTAAAGAAAAATGTACGAAACTATCCTAGGTTAATTCTGCTAGAGTTTAAAATTAAAAGAAAGCTGTACAAAGATAAGAAACTATCCTAGAATTATGATTAATTCTTTAATAATGGCCAGAATTTAAAATGTGAAGGAAAGCTATATAAAGATAGGAAACTATCCTAGAATTATGGTTAATTCTCTAATATAGTTTAGCCAGCAACCAGCTTCAATTTGAGACCATAAGATTGATTTTGATTTCATAAAAGTCTAGAAAGAATATGAATAACTAAAAGTTTAGCAAGATTGATTGGAAAAAAAATAATTAACTAAATTATATTTATGTAAATGAAAACGAAGAAGGTGACAAAAAAACAAATAGGGATCTAGATTTGCAATCCATGAAAGCTTTGTTCAAATCAATAAAGCTCTATTTGGTTCATGATCCAGAAAACTATTTTTGAAAACATGGATTGTATCAAAATATCTGAGTTGTATTTAGTTAATTTTTAGTATTCAAAAATATAATTGTTTGATATTTTTGAAAATTATTTTTTTTTTAAAAAGCAGTAGCAAATTGCGTGGAGTAAGGTGAGAGAAACAAGTTGAGTTTTGACGTTTTGAGAAAGGAAGAAGAATATATGAAAAATATTTGAAATAAATTCGAAGAAAATATGGTTCCATCGTTTTTTTAGATTCATCTGACTTTTAGAATCATTTCGAAAATACTTTTCAAATGATTCGATCAAACATATTTTTAATATTATAAATTAAATTTTTTATTTTTAAATTTAACTCAAATTCACTGCAAAACCGGATATTTTTCATCCTATTCAACGGCAAGTGACAAGCAACGGACGTAAATTGCATAGTAGTTTCGAGGCTTTTTTTTTTTCTTTTGTTTTGTTTTGTCAGAGCCAACAGCGACAAGCGACGGATGTAAGTTTCCGGACGATTCGATGCTTTTTGTCTGATGGCACCTCTCTTTTTCAAACTTCCCTTTCCTAAGTTCCAGAGGGCGGTGGCGGATTAGTCCACCTGAGCCCCAACTGGAGAACATTCCACCTCGTCACATCATTGCATCTGATTCCCAAGCCCGGCATCAATCTCCACCATTCCCTCTCCCCCTCCAGTTGAGACCTTCGGATCTGACGTGGACGGTCATGATGAATAACAAGGTCCATGCGACTTTTGGCAATCCATGAGTCATTATCATTGTAGTAGTTTCGTAGTTAGGGGGCAGTTTGAGGGATATATTGGCTATTCAAGCAAGCCTTTGTTTTTTCTATATATAAAAAAAAAACAATAACAATAAACATGCTTCTCTTCTTAACAATAAGTCTTATAGGAATTGATATAAAACTTATATTTTTAAGCAGTATAGGGAAGCCATGCATGATTCCTTTGTGTTGAAATTAGTTATATAAATGTTGCACAAATTCCTTTTTGGTTATAAGAAGAGTTCAGGCTCAGGAGACAGATATAAATCTCTAATATGATATATTAATATCAATTAAAAATTTGTATTCTAATCAATAAAACATGCATAGAATTTTTTTTATTTTTTATTTATTTATTTTATTAAAAATTAATGGTTTTTAAGAAATATAATTGTTTTTAGAAAGTCTTTTCTTTTAAATTTTGTAAACATTGCTATTTTTTCTTTTATATAAATTTCTTTGAAATCAAATATATTTACTTTCTTATTTATTGTAAAAAAGTGGCTTTGGTTACTATTTCAAATGAGAGCCCAATGCTCCATAAATCTTCATCAACCTCAATCTAACTCAACTCAATTCATCTAAACCTTTTTCAACTACATAGGGATCAGCAAATCTTCATCAACCTTAAAGTCATAAATATCGTATTATTAATTTCATGCCTGGCAAATTAAGTAACTTCCTTACGTGCAAGGATAAGGTGCAGTTTAACACAGCTCTCTTTATAATTTGCCCCTAATATTCTGATTCTCATTCCATTATTATATTAAAAAATATCTGATAAATAAAAGCTCCATGCCAAAATAATTTTTTGGATAAGACAAACAATTGTTACAGTATTTAAACCACCATGATTATCTGATTTATTTTTATTTTATTTTACAATTTGCCATTATTATTGTAATAAATTTTGCAAAAAAGTTTTATTAAAAACCTATTTTGCAAATGCATAGATATTGAGCCCACACATATATATAAATATTATTTAATTTATAATTTAATTCATTTCTAGTCTCTTTATGAATGAATTGCTCATAATATATTTCCTTCCTAAGTAGGCTAGAACATATATGGTGAATAAAATCAAAACCAACACCATTATGTTATAAGAAGCCATTAAAGAAAGCAATTCTATAGCAACAACATCATTTATAGAGTTAAAATAAGATTATAGGTAAAAATAACATCCTAGTAGAGATAAGAAGAGGTAGAGTTGAAGATATGAAAAGGTTGTGTAAAAGCATCCGCATGCTAAGGAGGAAAGTGGTATTGTAAGTTAGAAAAACCAGATTTAGGAAAGAGAAAAGAGAGGAAGAAGTGATAAGGTGGGAAGTAAAGATAACAGTGAAGGTTGAGTCTATGTTAGGATTACTTAAAAAGATAATAACTGGGGGACTCCTGCCCCATTGTACTTAAACAACTTTTATTTTCTGATATATCCGGGCTGACTCGCGTTAGACTGGTGTGATCGCTCGTTTTTTTTTTAAAAAAAAAAAGATAATAACATAAAAGGAAAGAGCGTATTAACTTTATTTTATTTTTGCTACCATTGTTGCTTCTCTTTGATTGATTTTTTTCTTCTTCTTTTTCTTCTTTCATCGGATAGCTTTCTATATTTTGTTTAGTTAACTTAAAAGTTTTATTACTAAAAATAATTTAAATATAAAATCTAAATATAAATTAAACTATAAAATTAAATAATTTATTTTTTAATTATAAAATTAATTATATTTTAAAAAATCTTTGATATTATTATTATTTTAATATATATATACACGCGCACACACATGGATCATGGATGTATAGTTTTATACATTCCTCTTTCTTCTCTCTTATAGCATCTGCTAGGGTCTTAAGACTCTTATTAACTATAATGGAAAAAGAGGATGGTTTTTATATTTGTTTTCTCCATTCTGCCCATTTCTCTAATGGCGAATGGGGCGCGCGATTTGTAGAAGATCGGGCGGGCATAATACAGTTCACCTCCCGGTCAGCAGCTCGCCGCGTTTCCGCGTTGATCTATCACCATCTCTTCTTCGCTACGGCACAGAGTCTCATCCTCGCACAAGATATGAGGCCTGGGGCCTCGGGGATGGGAGATCGGAGGGCGTGAATGCCTAAGGGAGGGGAGAGACTGGCGGAAGAGACGGCCGGACCGTTTACGGCGGCGGTAGCAGCGGCGGACGGGAGGCGGCGCCACCATCAGAACAATCTGGTGCCGCTGGCGGCGCTGACAAGCCGGGAGCTGAAGAGCGAGAAGATGGAGAAGCCGTGCATCCGGTATGGTTGCGCTGCGCAGTCCAAGAAGGGGGAGGACTACTTCCTTATAAAGCTCGGCTGCCACCGCGTCCCCGGAGACCCTTCTTCCACCTTCTCCGTCTTCGCCGTGAGCATTTTGTCCCTCTCTCGCATTCGCTTGCTTTTAACAATTGATCTGCTCTTGTTCATCGTTATGGCAAGATTGCGAAGTGAATTTGTCCGTGGTTTTGATCTTTTCAAGTTCTTAATTAATGATTGCTTTCTGCTGGAATTGAGATTTTGATGACTTATCTTCAGTTGCTTGCTTTATGAATTTGACTGCTCTCTTTATCAACTTATTCAGTGACATTTGTCAAAGAAAGGAGCTACTTTTGCATTAATTAGTGAAAATTTTAACTGACTTCATGAAGATTGATTTCTTGGATAGTTGGTCTTAGCAGCCTGATCAGGGAGTCACGGAGATTTATCTCTTTTTTTTAAAAAAAAGAGTTAATTTGTAATATTCTCTATGCTTCTAGGAAATATGATCTTTATGATCCTTGAATCCAAATCTATTAATTTTTGTTGCAATTAATGTTATGCAGTTTGTGATAAGAAGGATTATTTGGTGAGCTATGTGATGCATGTCGCAGCACACCAATTTAATTACCTTAATTTCTATTATTATACAGAGTAGCAGGAGGAGTAAGGTCGAACCCATAACTTAAATAGTTATTTTGACTCATATCAATTAGTGATAAAAGTAATGAATCTATTGCTTTAACTAATGATTATCAAATGCAAAATAAAATATTGATTACTAATTAATTCAAATGAAAAGAAATCTCAAAAAAATCTTATTTGTTTCTTATTATTCTCTTCATGAAAAGAACCTGGATATTACCTATCTTTAATAAGAGTATGGTCCATACTCGAAGATCATGGTCTGTTCCTCTTTTAAGAATAGATAAGATCCAAGTTTATCTTTACTGACATAGATCTTACCTCTTGAGTACAACCCGTATCCTTCCATCACGAATTATTTCAAAGCCTAAGCTAGCATCTTCAAATGGAATAATAAAATATCATGAATAAGCATGAAAGAAATAACTTTTATTTCAAAATGAAAGGAATACATAAAAAAATATAAAAAATAATTTGCATAAAGTTTTTTGCTTCCCGAGATAATGGAGAGCGACATATTGGTAGAGGCCGTGGACGGATTGGATGGCTGGCAGATGGAAAACGGATGAAGATGGATGATGGATTGAAGGATTGGAAGATTTGGGTTATGGAGGAAGGCAAAAAAAAAAATAGGAGTGCGGCAGAACAGAGAAAAGGAGTAGGGGTGAAAGGATCATTGGATGATTCCTGGAGTGGCTCCGATGGTGCTTTTTTATAAGCAATGAAGACGCGTCGACTGCGTGTGTGATCCTCGTTAACTGCTTTGCCTTATCTTCTCAGATCAGGTTTGTTCCTTTCAAAATTCAAACCGTAACCTTAAAATATCGCACGATTTTCTCTGGTCCGTGGCTGCTTTAAATTCCATGCAATTCCTGGGTTAAATCTTAAAAATTTTGTTTTGAGCTCATTTTAATTTTGATTTGAGTGCCATTTGTACCATTGGATTCCTAAAACCGAGTTCTTCGAGTTGGCAGGGTCTTTTCCTGAAAATATTATATAAAAGTATAAAATTATCAAATTTAAAAGAATAACAATAATTTGGTCTATAAATTAATACTTTTATGGCTAGTATTTATGTACTTATCACTCCCCCAACTTAAATCTTACTCGTCCTCGAGTAAACTAGAAAATTTAGTAATATGTACCAAATCGAAAGAAGTGATAGTTATCTTATTGTTCTAAGATCAGTAGATACCTGGCTAGACCATAAAAGAGGTACTTCATAAGATTATCAAGTTCACCTATTTAGTGATGGAGTGAATTCCATAGAAATTTATAGAGTTCTTCCTTTACCAACTTTTCACCTCACTCTTTAAGTACTCTAACTTAATTTGGGTTGGGTGTAGTGTCTTCTTGCAATTTAGTCCTCCTTTTTTTTTTTTTTTTTTTAAGTCAGTGCAATGTTCTAACCCCTTGCTTTCTAGGTGACCCTTGTAGCGAGCTTTAGGCCAATGACTCCCAAACCAGTTGGCTTTAGGGCATTAGGTGTAAAACCCCCTTGGGCTTACTGACTCGAGTCAAAAAGTCTTCATGTTAAGACTAACTCTATTTGGATTTCTTCATATTCTTACCTTTTTATGCGAATAATATCACTTGCTTAGGTGATAGGGTCTGATTACTCAGTAAAAGATGCTAAGAACCTAATTTATTAATTTTAAACTTTAAGGAGAATTTGATATATTCTTTGACATTTCTACCTATACCCTCATCAAGTAGATTTCTTATCAAGATCAATGGTCAAAAGGGTCTGAAATTACTCTAATTTTTTTGGCCTACACCCTATCTTTTACTGGGTTTTCTTAATAATTTGCTCCTCGATATCTCTAAAATCATCTGAGCCATTAATCATTCATCAATTAGAATGCTCGATTAACTTCAAATCAGGACAAAATCTGGTACATCACACTAATTAATTTTAGTCATACTCGAGAACTTAGATTATTCTTCTTCCTGCCAAACTTAGTTTTCTATTATCATAAAAAAAATTGCAAGGAAGGATACCACCTGAGTTTAATGTACTTATTATTTCTTGGTGAATGTTCTCATTCTTTAAGTGTGCTTTGCATGACTCCATCAGGCGATGCTCTCCCCCAACTTTATTGTCCTTTTTGGGTTTTCTAAAAAAAAAACTAAGAATAAATGCATAAACTGGGTTGCTTCCCAGGAGCGCTAAGCTTAAAGTCTTCAACCAAACTGTGCTTAGAATCATGGTGATGCTGGATCCAAAAGGTCAACAGATTCAACTAACTTCTCATCATTAATTCCATCTATATAAGGCTTCAATCATTGACCGTTCACCTTAAAAGTATTCCGTTGCTTAGGATCTTTGAGTTCTATCGCCCCATGGGAAAATACTTGGGTTCGTCCTAGCGGGAGCAAAGTTTTTCATGAAAAAGTCTTACTCTTGAGTTAAAGAGCTAAACTTTCTGATTAGGTTCGAAGGTTTTTCTCGAAATATATTTATTGTGGTATGCTTTAGTTCGAGTCTTATAAATTTTAGCACTTTCGTACGCTTCATTGCGTAGCTCTTCTAACTCATTCAACTGGAGTCTTCTATTGAAACCTGTGTTTTTCATATCAAAGTTAAACTATCTAATAGCTCAAAATGCAAGATGTTCCAATTTTACTGGCAAATGATAAGCTTTTTGAAACGAGCCGATAAGGACACATTCCTATGGGAATTTTAAATGCAGTACGATAAGCCCATAGTACATCATCTAAACGTATTGATCAATGTTTTCTATCGGGCCTTACCGACTTCTTTAAAATCTGTATGATCTCCATGTTAGAGATCTTTACTTGGCCACTAGTCTGGGGATGATATGGTGTGACAGCTTTATGTGTTATCCCGTATTTCTTCATTAAGTTTTCAAAGTGCCTATTGGTAAAGTGTGTACCCCCATTACTAATGATAGCTCTTGAGCATCCAAACCGACTAAAGATATTATGTTAAATGAATTTGATTACGACCTTGTGATCATTAATTTGGGTTACTATGGCCTCAACCCATTTTGACACATAATCTACTGCAATCAATATGTATTTATATCCAAATAAAACAGGAAAAGGTCCCATGAAATTGATCCTCCAAACATCAAAGATTTTGACTACTAATATGGGGGTTAGCGGCATCATATCCTTCTTAGAAATATTTTCAGTTTGTTGGTGCCACAGACAGTTTCAGCCAAGCTCATGTGCATCCTTGAAAAGTATTGGCCAATAAACCCATTATGCAGCACTTTTGTTGCAGTTTTCTTTCTACTAAAGTGTCCTCCACAAGCAAGGGTGTTGCAGAAAGTAAGTATACTTTTGAACTCACACTCAGGGACACAACATCTAATTACTTGGTCAGGACAATGCTTAAACAGTTCGAGTTCTTCTCAAAAATAATATTTATGAAAAAAAATCTGTCCTTTTCTTGTTTAGACTAATGGAAAGGAATTTGTTCTGTTGCAAAGTAATTGACAATATTGGCAAACCAGGGAAGACCAGAGAAAATTTCTTCCTGATCTCATCTGTGCTTAATATGTGTTTAACTGAAATTCTGGAGATGTGGTCAGCTACCACATTTTCAGAACCCTTCTTGTCATGGATCTCTAAGTCAAATTCTTATAGAAGCAAAATCCATCTGATCAATTGTGGTTTAATATCTTTCTTTGATAAGAGGTATTTAAGAGCCGTGTGATCAAAGTAGACCAGAACTTTAGACCCTAAAAGATATGATCGAAATTTTTCTAGGGCGAACACAATAGCTAATAACTTTTTTTCAGTAGTAGTATAGTTCAGTTGAGTATCTGAAAGGGTTTTGCTAACGTAATAAATCACATGTGGCTCCTTGTTGATTCTTTGTCCTAACACTGTACCAATTGCAAAATCTGATGCATCACACATGATCTCAAAGGGAAAGGACCAATCAGGGGGCTTAATAATTGGTGCTGTGGTCAAAGCTGCACGAAGAGTATGGAAGGATTTCAAACAATTATCATAAAAAACAAAAGGGGTTTCCTTGGCAAACAATTTGCACAAAGGGTCTAGAAATTTTACTGAAGTCTTTAATGAATGTCCTATAAAACCCAACGTGATTGAGAAAGGAACGTATTTGTTTGACCAAAGTTGAAGGTGAGAGTTTTGAGATGACTTCCACTTTGGCCTTATCTACCTCAATCCCCTTCTCAGAAACAATGTGGCCTAAAACAATTCCCTTTCGAACCATGAAATGGCTCTTTTCTCAACTTAACACCAAATTTGTTTGTTTACATCATTTCAATACTTGAGCCAGGTTATTAAGGCAATCCTCAAAAGTTGTCCCGAATGCTGAAAAGTCATCCATGAATGCCTCCAAAAATTTATCTACCATGTCTAAGAAAATTGCTAATATGCATCACTGAAATGTAGCCGGTGCATTACAAAGTCCAAATGGCATGCGTTTGAAAGCAAATGTTCCATAGGGACAAGTGAAAGTGGTTTTCTTTTGATCATTAGGAAAGACTGGTATTTGATTATATCCTAAATAACCATCCAGAAAGCAAAAGAATTACTGACCAGCTAATCGTTCTAGGATTTAATCGATAAAAGGCGGCGGGAAATGATCCTTCCTAGTAACGTTATTTAGTTTCCTATAGTCTATGCAAACTCGCCAACCAGTTGTGGTACGAGTTGAAAGCAATTCTCTTCATTCTTCACCACAGTAATTTCTGATTTTTTAGATACAACTTAGGTGGGACTAACCCATTTGCTATCAAAAAATGGGTAGATAATCCCTGCGTCTAACCATTTTACTAACTCTTTCTTCACAATCTCCTTCATATTAAGATTAAGTCTCCTCTGCATGTCCCTATAAGGTTTGGCATTTTCCTCGCATTGAATATGATGCATGCATATGGAGGGATCAATTCCTTTCATATCGACAATTGACCATCCAATTGCTTTCTTATATTCTTTGAGTACTCCTAAAAGCTAGTCTTCCTGATCAATGGTTAAATCAGATGCAATGATTACTGGAAGGGTATCATTGGGTCCAAGAAATGAATATTTCAGTGTAGTAGGAAGAGGCTTTAACTCTTGGAAAGGTGGTGCTTCTAGGAAGGGTACCATCAGTGTACTAGAGTGTGTAGATAATTGATCATATTTCACAGTCTAGGGGAGAATGGTGCTAAACTTGGATGGCTCTAAAATTGCATTTATCTCTTTAGTATATTCATCGATATCAAAATCATCCACTCCAAAATGCGTCAGACATGCTTGTAAAGGATCTGAGTCGAATAAAGCAGGGGTCTTATCTTATATAACTTTTTCTAGCATGTTGATCTCATTATGGTCGTACAGAGGTAGTCCTTGAGATGCATTAAAAATATTCAATCTCAACTTCTTATTTTCGAAAGATATTCATGACCTCGGTTCTACAGTTTATACAAGCATTAGCAGTTGCTAGAAAGGGTCTACCTAGAATGATTGGTATTTAAAAGGGTTGCAACCAGATTCCATATCTAGAACTAGAAAGTCTACTAAAAAATAAAATTCATCCACTTTAACCAACACATCCTCCAGTATTCTGCGGGGTACTTTAATTGATCGGTCTGCTAATTGTAGGGTTACCATCGTTGGTTTCAATTCTCCAAATCCAAATAAGTCATACACTGAACTCGGGAGAAGATTAACACTTGCACCTAAATCTAGCAATGCTTTCTTAATCGTAAGGTTTCTTATGATATATGATATAATTGGGTTTCCAAGATCCTTAAGTTTGGGTGGAGTAACTTGTTGAAAGATTGAACTGGCCTGCTTAGTTAGGTGGACTTTTTTCGGTATATGTGCCTTAGATTTTTGTTTTTGAGTGCATAAATCTTTCAGAAATTTGGCATAGCAAGGACTTGCTTAATTTTCTCAAGAAGGTGTAAATTAATTTGAACTTGTTTGAACAATTCTAACATTCCATTCATCTTGATACCCTTCTTGTCAAGAGATAGAGGGGATTCTAAAGCACTTAGGAATGGAGCCTTAAGTGTGGGTGCTGGGTTAATTGGTTCTTTTTTTCCTCAATATTCTTTCTTTCTGGCTTAGCCGACATGAGTTGCTCTTCTTGTTGAGTCACTTCGAGCTGATTTAATGTTTTCCCGCTTCTAAGGGTTATGACAGATTTGGCATGTTTAAAAGAAATTTCTGGACCAGTGGAGCTCTCAGCCATGTATTGCCCTTTTGGATTACTAATAGGATATCTAGATAGTTTACCTTCCTTTCTCCTACTGAAAGCTATTACTAGCTGACCTATCTGGGTTTCTAGCTTGGATATGGATTGTGTGTGGGAGTAAAGGAATTTGCCCTTCAGTGCTTGTAACACCCTTTCTTCAAAAGTAGGATCATGATTATTCAGTGGAGGTTGAGAAGCACTTGGATATTTGGAATACGACATGCTTCTGAACTGGGTCGATGTTGGGTTGATGACATGTTATGGTTTCCATAAAAAATTTGGATGATTTTGCCAGCCAGAATTGTAAGTATTTGAATATGGACCATTTTCTAGTCTAGGAGCCATTCGGGTTTGGGCTTGGTGGGTTTGCTCCTGAACAAGCTCAGAAAATTGGTATGCAGCTAGACAGTCGCCTGTAGGATGGGTCGGACTCGAACAGATTATACAAACCTCATGTAATTAAGTAGATGAGGAAGAGGTGTTTCAAACTTTTAAAATTCGGTCATATTTCTGGGACAATTCATCTACCTTAGTATAGATATCTATAGATTGACATATTTCATATATTCCACCTCTTTTAGGTCCTATGGGAGGGTCTCTATGAGCAGCTAACATGTGATATAATGAATTCTCACTCAGTGTCTTAAAAAGTTGCCAAGCTTCATGTTCATTCTTCAACATAAATGTCCCACCACATGAAGCATCAATCATTTACCTGTGCTTTTCTGACAAACTATCATAAAAGCACTGGACCAGTTGCCATTTGGGTATGGCATGATGCAGACATTTTCTAATCAATTCTTTTAATCTCTTTTATGTCTCGTGAAACATCTCTCCATCTGTCTGGAAAAAACTTGTTATAACTTTTCTAATTTGATTAGTTTTTCCTATAGGAAAATATTTCTTAAGAAACTCTCTCTAAAGATGGTCCCAGGTTGAAATTATTACAGTATCTAAAGAATTTAACCAATATTTGGCTTTGTTCTTAAGAGAAAATGGGAACAACTTAAGTCTAAGAGCATCGTCAGATAGTCGAACAAATCTCGAGAAACTTATCTAGATATTTGTAAGGATCCTCATTTGTAAGTCCATAAAATGAAGGTAACATTTGAATCACGTTTGACTTGATTTCATATTGAGTGGCCTCCACTGGAGGTACTTGAATGCAGGGAGAGTAGGTATAATACTTTGAAGGAGTGAAATACTCCTCCAACTGGCGCGGTGGATTATTTTCGTTATTAGGGTCCATAATTCTAAGTCGGTTTGCTCTAAAAGTTCTTTCTATTTCAGAATCTAAGGGTACAAGATCGGATTGTAACGATCGGCGATCAAGCATACACCCTAATGATGTACTCTAAAGCAAACAACAATTAGGTCCTCTCTCTTTTTTGTATAATTTTAAATTGACAAAAGAAAGGAAAAGGGAGGGGGTTTTATAGAGAAGTGTCCTAAGAGTGTCCTAAAGCTAAAAAAGTAATAAAGAAGAATTTAATTAGGGTTTAATTGTTATTTTGCAATCGAGTTAATAGAAATTAGACTCTCTATCCTAGGGTTAACCTAGATCTAGATAGCTCCTAACTGTTCCAAAGTTGCCTTTGAGCACTCCAAGCTCAAGACTGACTAACTGGCTCGACCAGGTAAGTGTAAGGTTGGTGGGGTCCTCCCGTTGCTTGCCTTAGACACCAATTAGATTGGTCAAGTAAGCTAATGGAACCAATTAAGTAACCACCTTCCTTCGGGCTCTTGTTCCTGAACCACTTTTCTTAGACACCAAAGCAATCAACCAATCCGAACCCGATCCAACTCTAGGGCCTCTTTGTCCCATTGAGCTCAAATTCCTAGGGTTGACGTTAATTAATTTTAAATTTAGAAGCTTGTGTCAATGCAAAATAAAGGATATGGTTTATGGGCTAAGGAAGGGTGATCAACTCCCCACCTTATCTTGATTAACAGTTTATGCCCTTAAATATTTTATGAAAATGATATAGCAAAACATATATCTAAGCTCTGAAATTAGCAAACAATTAGAACTAAATTTATTTTTTTTAATTTTTATGATTAAATCTCTAATTTTCTAATAAATTATGAGATGTTAGTGTAAAAATTTTGGATTTTAAAAAAATATCTAAGTCAATCTAAGGAAATTAAAAGGCATTAAAACAGATATTATATATATGTATTTTTTTTTCAAAACAACCGCTTAGGTCCCCGGCAATGGCGCCAAAAATCTGATGCATATCGCAGCGCACCGATTTAATTACCTTAATTCCTATTACTACATAGAGTAGCAGGAGTAAGGGTCGAACCCATAGAGACCTTAAGTAATTATTTCGACTCACATCAATTAGTGATAAAAGTAATGAATCTATTGTTTTAACTATTGATTATTAAATGCAAAATAAAATGCTGATTACTAATTAATTTAAATGGAAGAAATCTCGAAAAATCTTATCTGTTTCTTATTATTCTCTTTTCATGAAGAAAACCTGGATATTACCTATCTTTAATAAAAGTATGGTCCATACCTGAAGATTATGATTCATCCCTTTTTAAGAATAGATAAGATTCAAGCTTATCTTTACTGACAGAGATCTTATCTCTAGAGTACAACCTGTATCCTTCGATCACGAATTGTCCTGGAGCCTAAGCTATTATCTTCAAATGAAATAATAAAATATCATGAATAAATATGAAAGAAATAACTTTTATTTCAAAATGAAAGGAGTACATAAAAAAATTAAAAAATAATTTGCATGAAGTTTTCTGCTTTTCGAGATGATGGAGAGTAACGGATTGGTGGAGGTCATGGATGGATTGGATGGCTGGTGGATGGAGAACGGATGACGACGGATGATGGATTGAAGGATTGGAAGATTTGGGTTGCAAAGGAAGGTGGAAAAAATGGGAGTGGAACGGAACAGAGAGAATGAGGGGGGTGAAAGGATCATTGGATGATTCCTGGAATGGCTTCGATGGTGCTCTTTTATAAGCAATGAAGACACGTCGACTGCATGTGTGATCCGCATTAACTGCTTCGCCTTATTTCCTTAGATTAGGTTTATTCCTTTCAAAGTTCAAACTGCAGTCTTAAAAATATCGCACGATTTCCTTGGTCTGCGACTGCTTTAAATTTCATGCAATTTCTGGATTAAATCTTAAAAATTCCGTTTTGAGCTCATTTCAAGTCCGATTTGAGTGCCGTTTGTACCGTTGGACTCCTAAAATTGAGTTATTCGAGTTGGCAGGGTCTTTTCCTGAAAATATTATATAAAAGTATAAAAGTATCACATTTAAAAGAATAACAATAATTTGGTCTATAAATTAATACTTTTATGGCTAGTATTTATGTACTTATCACTATGCCAAATTCTTTTCAGGTCTTTGATGGCCATAATGGGAATGCTGCGGCAATATATTCAAGGGATAACCTATTGAATCATGTATTGAGTGCAATACCGTGTGGAACTAGCCGGGAAGAGTGGCTTCAAGCTTTGCCTCGCGCACTAGTTGCTGGGTTTGTCAAGACTGACAAAGAATTCCAGAGCAGAGGCACGCATGATACTACTTTTTATCCCTTGTTCATGATATTATTCTGATGAAGGTTTGGCCTATGTTTGGGTGAACTAATCTGGGGATGATTGATGCATGGCATTTACTAGGACAAACTTCTGGTACCACTGTCACATTTGTGATAATTGATGGATGGACCATCACCGTTGCTTCGGTTGGAGACTCACGTTGCATTTTAGATGATCAGGGCGGGGTAGTTTCTCTATTGACCGTGGATCACAGGCTAGAAGAGAATGCTGAAGAGTGAGTACCAGGTGTTCTGTTTTTTGCATTATTCATCTAAAATATTTCGCCTTTCTGCTGAGCAAGTGATGTGCAGGAGGGAACGGGTGACTGCAAGTGGAGGTGAAGTAGGAAGACTTAGCATTGCTGGTGGCACTGAGGTTGGATTGCTTCCTGTGTTGGTTTTCATTGGTATAAGTAATCTAGGATGGGCAACAAAAATATGTTAGCTCATTTTATGTGATTTTGAATGAATAAAGTTCATCAATTTCATTCCTTCATTTCAGATAGGTCCCCTCCGATGTTGGCCAGGGGGTTTATGCCTGTCAAGGTCTATTGGAGACATGGATGTTGGAGAATTTATTGTTCCAGTACCTTATGTCAAGCAAGTGAAGGTATTATTTATTTATCATATCAATTTCTTCTAAGGGATAGTGTTTGATAACATTGATATTTACTTCCATCTATCCTTATAGTATTCATTTGTGTCTTAATAATCTTTATTGGCACAACAGCTACCAAATGCTGGGGGAAGACTTATCATTGCTTCGGATGGCATTTGGGATGCCCTATCATCTGAGATGGCTGCGGAGTCTTGCCGTAGGTTGCCTGCTGAGCTTGCTGCCAGACAAGTTGTGAAGGTGGTTAATTACTTATAATGTCAATGTAATGTCCCTTTCATGTGTGACATTTGCGAGCTGTGTTTCCATTCTGGCTAGAAAGTATATTTTATGAAATTCTATTGATGCATCAGTGTCAGACTTGATTGCTTTTGCTGGCTTAGATATGGGTAATTCAGCTTATTGTATGGTAAAGCATCCTCATCACATTTTACTGATGAATATTCAGGAAGCACTGGGAACAAGGGGGCTGAAAGATGACACAACCTGCATCGTTGTTGACATAGTTCCTCCTGATCATTCAGTACCGCCTCCGTCCCCACCAAGAAAGATGAACAAACTCAAGTCTCTCATTTTCAGGAAAAGGTCAAAAGATTCTGCTAGTAACCTGGCAAGGAAGTTGTCTGCTGTGGGTATTGTAGAAGAACTGTTTGAAGAAGGTTCAGCAATGCTTGCAGAAAGGTCAGCGCTGATGTAATTTTTTCTGTAATTAGATAACAATATCATCATGGAGTTCTTATTATGAATTTGTTAATCAGTTCAATCTGTCCATCTTTTTATTCTGATGCTAGGTACCATCTTTTAGAGGGGAAAAAATAAGTTCAATGCTAGGACTGAAAATTTCATATTTGTCCTTGTTTAGATCTTGTGGTATACATGCCGGATTCTGAAATCATGTACAGGCATGAGTGGGTGCTTCTTTGCCCTTTCCTTTTATTTTTTTCCCTTTTTTTGGGTATGAGTGACCAGATACAGTAGCTTCGTGGTTTCATCGCCGAAAGAATATTGCTTTATTTGCCTTGCACTATTTTTAACATGTACAAATACTATTCGCCATGTTCTTCAATAGGCCTTCTGGTTAGGGGGTTTTAAAATCTGAATAACTTGACTTGTTTTAATTAAAGGTCTCTGATTCATCTATTTACACTTATAGCCATTTGAATCTATGTTTTTCTTTCATCAATCACTTTTATCTTGTCCTTCCTATCTGTGCTTTACTTTGTAATGACAGATGACATGAGTTGCGACATAACGATCCAATGCCATTATGTTGTCTTACAAAAAAGTGGCAGTTTGAATCATGAATGGCATTTCTTGCATTCTGTCAACTTTTTTAAAGGCCTTTTAGCAAAGTAATGACCTTCTTATCCTGGTTGCTAGTCTATGTAGGCCTTATACTCTTATTGTCCACTTTATATGGCCTTTGGGAAATACTGATTCCCATCTATAGGACCAATTGGATGGGATGTCTTGTGTGGTCCTTTCGGATATTTTTTATCCAAAAAAAATTGGAAAATAAAAGAAAGAAAAAGCTTAAGCATTCCTATAGAGGTGATTTGGAAGAACCACTCCATCATGTGCTAGGTGTTTGCTGATAATTCATGATAAAAACATTTCCTTTTAGTTACAAGTTTATGGGTTCAAGTTGATCTGGTGTGACCTAAATCTGACCTTTTTTTATTTTGGTTTAGTACTTGGGTGCAAACCCAACTTGTTATCTTGGATCAAAGCTAGGTGGTCCATCTCTTTTAAGGATTGGATCAGTTTGAATGATAAGAAGTATATCCTGACTTTGATGTAATTCTAAGTTCGATCTTGTTAGTTTTAGCAAGTCTCTGTTCTTTAATGCCTTCTGAACTTTGCTGACCTTTTAGAGTATCGCTTAGGACTTTGATGTAGTTTGGGTGGAGGATTGAGTTGGGGGGTTATTGGGTCCTGATTATAATCCATACCAGTGAATGCTCATTTAAGAAAAGACATAAATATAAATTTGATATCATAATGATCACCTGCAGGACAGTTGTTTTATCCACTGTCCTCTACTTTTTCACCTGACTTGGAATGGAGTCATACTTATCATAATAATCATACTAATCGTAATAATTACAACTGTAATCTTTTCAAAAATTATAAATCCAATTCCCTCCCAGCTTTATCCCTCCATGGCGAGAGTAGAGAACATGGTTGGTTAGGCCACAAAACAAGAAAGCAATGAAGCTTCTGCTGAATTTGAAAATAATTTTGGAGGCTAAGCATTGCTGAAATTGTTCAAATTCAAATACTCTTTCTATTATAATAGATTTTTCACTACAAGTCAATACAACATTAAAATAGAAATCATCTGGAAGGACAAAAGTAGTGGGGAGCGGGGAGGGGGAGGGGGGAGAGAGAGAGGTGGGGAAGAGATTAGCAAGCAAGGAGAGAGAAATTAGCAAGTTGCACAAGGATTCAGATTATGGTTGGATTTGGGGGATGAGGTTCAGGGAGATTGCATGTGTGGAAGATGAGGATAACCAGGAGCGCTTGACAGTATTTTGGTTAAAAAAGCAAACAGAATTAAAAGGGAACATTCCTCAAAATTAAAACCTCTACTTTTAAATAAAGAAAAATATTATGTCTTTTGAGAAGCAGTTGTCATACTTTGCAAGTTTTTTTGGCTGTGGGGAGTGGTTTTGTGTGCAAATGTTATTTTGATTAGATGGAGGACATTAGATATTCACATAGCCTTTTTCTTATTTTGATTTCAGTCCTTTGAGAATCTAAATGAACAAACAATAAGGCAGACCACTTACTTTGGACACCCTACTATGAAGAATAATAAGGTAAGGAAGTTGCCAGTTTTGGGCTACGAAGTATTTGGTTCATGTTAGGTGCCTAAAAGATAGGAGAGGAAGAAAAAAAAGAAGGAAAAAAGAGGAAAGCAGAAATATAATGATGCTCTATGTCCTAGGGACTTGAAACTTTGGTGCCACCCATCTCCCTTCTTCCTATTAGATCCACAACTAGTGGTCATGCAAAATCAGGCTCCTTATGATTGATTACAAGTGTGACATGATGTTAACCTACAAAAATGTGGATGGTGGACCAAAACCATATCTTTCCTAAGAATAAATGGAAGAGAAGGAAAGAAAGAAGAAAAGAACAAAAAAAGAAAGAGAGAAAGAAATACGAGGGAAGCAAGTCATTTGAACCACCTGTCAACTCCATTCTTGTTTGAGTGTTTGAGACAACACTTTTCTTTTCTTTTATTTTTTTATCCCCACATTAGGATTTATAATTCAGGCCCAGTTTGTGTAGGTTTAGTTTGATAATTTTTTATGGAACTTAAAATTTAAAAAGGAGGAACAAGTAAAAGGGTAAAGGAGGAGGGTTGTGTTAGGTAGCTGACAGCCAGCGTAAAACTTCGTCAGATCTCCTAAAACATAAATCTACTAAATTAAACTATGCAAAGGACTAGGACATTCCGAAAAATGGGCAAAGAGCACCGCATCGGGGCCAAGTGCGGTGATAAATGAGCAAGGGTTCCTATACTATGGACGAGTACGGGTAAAAAAGTTAGTCCATGATAATCAGCGTAGAATAGCAACTTGGAACATAAGAACACTAATGCAATGGAGATAGTAGACACTATGATTAGGAGAAAAGTAAATATAATATGCTTATAAGAGACTAAATGGGTAGGTGAAAGATTTAGAGAAATAGAGAATACAGGATATAAATTATATTATACTGGAAAACATAAAATAGAAATGGAGTAGAAATAATTGTAGACAGAAATTTTAAGGAATATATTGTCAAGGTAACTAGGAAAGGAGATCGGATTATATCACTAAAACTTATAATTAAGAATAATATAATTAACATAATTAGTGCATATGTACCATAAGTAAGATTAGACCAACAAATTAAGATACAATTTTGAAAAAATATAGATGAAGTAATGCAAGAAGTACCACAAGGAGAAAAGATGTATATGGGAGAATATTTTAATGGACATGTACGTAAATAAAGGGATGGATATGAAATGATACATGAAGGATATAGATTTGAAAATAGGAATGAAGCTAGCGTGAGCTTATTAGATTTTGTAGTAGCTTATGATCTAATAATAGCAAATACTTATTTCAAAAAGAGATATGAACATTTAATAATATTTAAAAGTGGATCTAATAAAAGTTAAATAGACTTTTCTTAATTAGAAAGGTGGATAAAATAACATGCAAAAACTGTAAAGTTATTTTAGAAAAAAGTTTAACTTCACAACATGGATAATGGTAGCAGACATATGGATAAAAATGAAGTTTAGAGTAAAACGTAAAACTATTAATTCAAAAATTAAATGGTGAACTTTGAAAGGAGAAAAACTAAAATTATTTAAAGAAAAGTTAGTAAAAGAAATGACTATGAATATAGATAGTGATCCCAATTTAATGTAAAAAATTAATTAAATGCATAAAAATATAGCAAAAGAAATTTTAGGAGAATCAAAAGGAGTAGGACTATTAGGAAAGAAAACTTGATGGTGGAACGAGGAAGTTCAAGCTGCCATCAAGCTTAAAAGAATAAATCACAAAATTTGGCAAGAGGGTAAGGATGAAGAAAGTCTTAAAAAGTATAGGTATGCAAAGAAAGAAGCTAAAAAATGGTAAGTAATGCCAAACTTAAAGCCTATAATAATTTATATAATAGACTAGATACGAAAGAAGGAGAAAAGACTATATATAAACTAGCAAAACTAAAAAAAAGAAAACAAAAGATTTTGACTATATTAAATGTATTAAGGATGAAAATGAAAGAGTCTTAGTAAAAGAAGAAAAGATAAAAGAACGATGAAAAAGTTATTTTAAAAAATTATTAAATAAAAATAATTTAGTAAATCTAAGGGTAGAAAGATGTGATAACCTAGAAGTAACAAATGAAAATAAATTTTTTGTAGATTTAGCATCCTTGAGGTTAAAAAGGTTTTGAGTAAAATGAAAAATGTAAAGACATTAGGGCCAGTGTGATTCCTACTGAGGTTTGAAAAGGCTTAGGAGAAATTGGAATCATGTGGTTAACCAATTTATTTAACAGGATTGTAATAACTAAAAGAATATCGGATGATTCAAGAAAAAATATACTACTATATACAAAAATAAAGGAGATTCAAAACTGTGCAAATTATAGAGGGGATGAGTCATACAATAAAATTATGGGAGAAAGAACTAGAAAATTAAATAAGAGCTGAAACTTTGGTGTCAAATAATCAATTTGGATTTATTCCTGAAAGATTGATAGAGAGGTATAGGAAAAAAAAAAAAGACCTTCATATGATCTTTATTGATTTAGAGAAAGCATATGATAGAGTACTTAAAGAAATAATATGGTGGGTTTTAGAGAAAAAAAAAGTTACCAAAAGATACATAGAATTGATAAAAGATATATATGATAGAGCAATAACCATTGTTAAAATAACAATAGGAGAAACTAGTGAGTTTTTATTTAATATAGGTTTACATCAAGGATCTACCTTAAGTCCGTATCTTTTTGTATTAGTTATGGATAAATTAACCAAACATATTCAAAATGATATCTCATTGTATATTCTATTTGCAGATGATATAGTGTTGATTGATGAAACTAAATCTAGAGTAAATGCTAAGCTAGAGATTTGGAAAAAGGCTTTAGAATCTAAAGATTTTAAGATTAGTAGAACTAAAACTGAATACATAAATGTAATTTTAGTGGGAGTAGAAATATAAGTGAAGAAACAATGATGATAGGAGAGGAAGAAAAAAAAGAAGGAAAAAAGAGGAAAGCAGAAATATTATGATGCTCTATGTCCTAGGGACTTGAAACTTTGGTGCCACCCATCTCCCTTCTTCCTATTAGATCCACAACTAGTGGTCATGCAAAATCAGGCTCCTTATGATTGATTACAAGTGTGACACGATGTTAACCTACAAAAATGTGGATGGTGGACCAAAACCATATCTTTCCTAAGAATAAATGGAAGAGAAGGAAGAAAGAAGAAAAGAACAAAAAAAGAAAGAGAGAAAGAAATACGAGGGAAGCAAGTCATTTGAACCACCTGTCAACTCCATTCTTGTTTGAGTGTTTGAGACAACACTTTTCTTTTCTTTTATTTTTTTATCCCCACATTAGGATTTATAATTCAGGCCCAGTTTGTGTAGGTTTAGTTTGATAATTTTTATGGAACTTAAAATTTAAAAAGGAGGAACCAAGTAAAAGGGTGAAGGAGGAGGGTTGCGTTAGGTAGCTAACAGCCAGCGTAAAACTTTATCAGATCTCCTAAAACATGAATCTACTAAATTAAACTATGCAAAGGACTAGGACGTTCCGAAAAATGGGCAAAGAGCACCGCATCGGGGCCAAGTGCGGTGATAAATGAGCAAGGGTTCCTATACTATGGACGAGTACGGGTAAAGAAGTTAGTCCATGATAATCAGCTTAGAATAGCAACTTGGAACATAAGAACACTAATGCAATGGAGATAGTAGACACTATGATTAGGAGAAAAGTAAATATAATATGCTTATAAGAGACTAAATGGGTAGGTGAAAGATTTAGAGAAATAGAAAATACAGAATATAAATTATATTATACTGGAAAACATAAAAATAGAAATGGAGTAGAAATAATTGTAGACAGAAATTTTAAGGAATATATTGTCAAGGTAACTAGGAAAGGAGATCGGATTATATCACTAAAACTTATAATTAAGAATAATATAATTAACATAATTAGTGCATATGTACCACAAGTAAGATTAGACCAACAAATTAAGATACAATTTATAGATGAAGTAATGCAAGAAGTACCATAAGGAGAAAAGATGTATATGGGAGAATATTTTAATGGACATGTATGTAAACAAAGGGATGGATATGAAATGATACATGAAGGATATAGATTTGAAAATAGGAATGAAGCTAGCGTGAGCTTATTAGATTTTGTAGTAGCGTATGATCTAATAATAGCAAACACTTATTTCAAAAGAGATATGAACATTTAATAATATTTAAAAGTGGATCTAATAAAAGTCAAATAGACTTTTTCTTAATTAGAAAGGTGGATAAAATAACATGAAAAAACTGTAAAGTTATTTAGAAAAAAGTTTAACTTCACAACATGGATAATGGTAGCAGACATGGATAAAATGAAGTTTAGAATAAAACGTAAAACTATTAATTCAAAAATTAAATGGTGAACTTTGAAAGGAGAAAAATAAAATTATTTAAAGAAAAGTTAGTAAAAGAAATGACTATGAATATAGATAGTGATCCCAATTTAATGTAAAAAAATTAACTAAATGCATTAAAAATATAGCAAAAGAAATTTTAGGAGAATCAAAAGGAGTAGGACTATTAGGAAAGAAAACTTGATGATGGAACGAGGAAGTTCAAGCTGCCATCAAGCTTAAAAGAATAAATCACAAAATTTGGCAAGAGGGTAGGGATGAAGAAAGTCTTAAAAAGTATAGGGATGCAAAGAAAGAAGCTAAAAAAGTGGTAAGTAATGCCAAACTTAAAGCCTATAATAATTTATATAATAGACTAGATACGAAAGAAGGAGAAAAGACTATATATAAACTAGCAAAACTAAAAAAAAAGAAAACAAAGATTTTGACTATATTAAATGTATTAAGGATGAAATGAAAGAGTCTTAGTAAAAGAAGAAAAGATAAAAGAATGATGAAAAAGTTATTTTAAAAAATTATTAAATAAAAATAATTTAATAAATCTAAGGATAGAAGGATGTCATAACCTAGAAGTAACAAATGAAAATAAATTTTTTTGTAGATTTAGCATCCTTGAGGTTAAAAAGGTTTTGAGTAAAATGAAAAATGTAAAGACATTAGGGCCAGTGTGATTCCTACCGAGGTTTGAAAAGGCTTAGGAGAAATTGGAATCATGTGGTTAACCAATTTATTTAACAGGATTGTAATAACTAAAAGAATATTGGATGATTCAAGAAAAATATATTACTACCTATATACAAAATAAAGGAGATTCAAAACTGTGCAAATTATAGAGGGGATGAGTCATACAATAAAATTATGAGAGAAAGTACTAGAAAATTAAATAAGAGCTGAAACTTTGGTGTCAAATAATCAATTTGGATTTATGCCTGAAAGATTGATAGAGAGGTATAGGAAAAAAAAAAAGACCTTCATATGATCTTTATTGATTTAGAGAAAGCATATGATAGAGTACTTAAAGAAATAATATGGTGGGTTTTAGAGAAAAAAAAAAGTTACCAAAAGATACATAGAATTGATAAAAGATATATATGATAGAGCAATAACCATTATTAAAATAACAATAGGAGAAACTAGTGAGTTTTCATTTAATATAGGTTTACATCAAGGATCTACCTTAAGTCCGTATCTTTTTGTATTAGTTATGGATAAATTAACCAAACATATTCAAAATGATATCTCATGGTATATTCTATTTGCAGATGATATAGTGTTGATTGATGAAACTAAATCTAGAGTAAATGCTAAGCTAGAGATTTGGAAAAAGGCTTTAGAATCTAAAGATTTTAAGATTAGTAGAACTAAAACTGAATACATAAAATGTAATTTTAGTGGGAGTAGAAATATAAGTGAAGAAACAATGAAGGTTGTAAGCCAAGAGATACCAAGGAGTAAAAAATTTAGGTATTTATAATCAATTATCCAACAAGAAAGTGAAATAGTTGAAGATATGAATCATGGAGTTAAAGCAGGATGGATTAAGTGGAGGAGTGCTTTGGGAGTATTGTATGATTGACGCATTCCATTAAAAATTAAAAAAAAAATCTATAAAACTGCTATTAGGCTAGCTATACTATATAGAACAGAGTGTTGAGCAATACTGAAATAACATGTGAATAAATTAAGTGTAACAGAAATGTGCATGTTAAGATGGATATGTGGTAAAACTTTAAAAGATAGGATTAGAAATAAACATATAAGAGAAATGATAGGAGTAGCCCCAATTAAAGATAAAATGAGAAAAAATCAATTACGATGGTTTGGACATATACAACAAAGACCTTGATGCTCCAGTTAGAAAGAGTGATATTTTAACAATCCATGGTAAGGATAGAGATAGAGGTAAGCCTAAACTAACATAGACAGAAATAATTAAAAAGATATAACTATTTATAATTTGAATGTCGACTTAGTCTTGAATAGAGCAGAGTAGAGAAAGCAGATTCAGACCCCATGTAGTTAGGAAAAGGCTTAAATGAGTTGAGATGAGGAACAAGTAGAACATCATGACCTTAGATTAAAATTTCTGGATTTTCTTGTTTCTCTCCTCATCTTTTCTTCTTAATTTTTGCCAATCACTGACATCCTCAGATTTTTTTTGGTTTTGAGAGCATAACAAGTTCCTTTAGTTGCAAATAGAAAAAAATAGATAATTCATCAAATGTATTATATCTATTTGTACGTCAAGTTTTGATGCCATGTAACTTGTTGGTAGTAGGGTATGCTATGCAACTTGTAAATCCTGTAAGGAGAACTCTGATGTTTCGGGGCTGACTCGCACTAGATTTGTGTGATCGCCCATTTTGTACCAAAAAAAAATCATTCTAGACACATGAAAATAATTCATAACTATGGGTGAGGTTGGATATCATACTCATATAGCTATCATCGTATTTTGTACAATAATTGTTTGATAATAGATTCGAGTGGCTTTTTTTAGTGATGTTGGACATCATACTCATATAGCTATCATCATATTTTGTATAATAATTGTTCGATAATAGATTCAAGTGGTTTTTTTCTCATAATCATCAAAGTATGTGACTTCACACTAGCAGGTGGATGTGTTTCATACTAAACATGAGACGAGGCCTTCCCTTGAGAATTACCGTTGAAGTTAGAGATGACAATCTCGTATATGCAACATGAAAGCGGTCCTCTAACCTAAGGATAGGACTGCCTATTGTTGGTTTAGTATATTTAGAATCCCGTGTGTCGGCTAGGATACCCTGGATTTATCCTTAATAGAGAGCATGTCAGTTTATTATGCCTTATCACAAGAAGGGGCAAGGACTGTCCAATAGGGAATTCATAGGGGCAAGGACTGTCCAATAGGGAATTCATCTATGGAAATTTATGTATATCAGAATAAAAGATTAGCTGATATTTTGAATTGCAACATCGCAATGTGCATATAATCTATGTTTCATGGTAATTTGTCAAAAAAGTGCTATCCAGTGTTAATCTTCTGCAGCATCACAATGCTGAATTGCACTGTTGTGCTTCAGTGACTTCCATCTGTTGGAAAATTTTGGTTGTAACTTAGATTCTAAAATGTCAAATGTTTAATATTAGAAGGTTAATTTCAAGTGACCAAAAATGGAGTGTTTTGATGTTTGTATATATCTTTTTTAAAATTAAGTATTTTGATGATAGGCGTTAAAAATTACTCACAACTTGATGTTAATATTTTATCCCTGTAATCTTTATTTTTATCCCTGTAACCTTTATACATCTTTGCATTTTTGGCTGATTTACGTATTTTTATACCTTAAATTCTCATGAATCCTGATAAGCATTCCTGTGAACTTTTATCCAATCCATGTATACCTTATCATTATTAAATGACACCAACAGCATGCTGGCTTCACTTTTGAGTAACCATTTTCTTATAACCAATGTTGAAAACTCGATCTTATTTTTTCTTTGGCTTATAGAGTTTTTCCAATTTCAGCGATATTGGCAGTTTCACTGCATCTGAAGGTTTTGATCAAAATTAACCAGGAAAAGTTCTAAAGAATACAAAAATGGAGAAAAAATAAAAATTCCAAGAAAAGTGTTCACACATTGTTCTGTGGTTATTTGTGTGATACAGGCTTTTGTTTTATATTGGTAATATAGTAAGTAAATTTCATATATTATTTGCTCATCTTAAACTGGTTCGAATATTCATCAGATTCGACAAATATATAGCTCTTCGCGCCTTTTGTATTAAAAATCTCTTTCTGCATTTTTCAAGTGGAACATGCAAAAAATGTTGAATTTGAGCATGTCCTTCACTTAATTTGAGGTTATATGTGCCATTTAATTCAACATGTATGGTTATAGATTCTTATATTTATATAGAAGATGGTCTTTTCATTGTTCTGGTGGTGCCAATTGACTAAGTTTTTCTGAAATTGCCAATTTACTGCTGTTGCTTTATGTCCTTTGTTTAAAACCAGAGATATGCCTATGCACCCCTTCTATTAATTTATCTAGTTTACATTGGGACCAGTTTGTTCTACATAGAGTAGATTTTGAATATTCTTTACGAAAAGTGCACTAATCTACAAATAAACTCAATCAATTTAACAATTGCAATAGCATATCTAGTAGATTTGGAATTAAAAAAGCAACAGCAATCAGTTCTGCTTTTACTGAACTGTGTCAAGTGTTCATGGCATCCTCACAGAGATCTGATAAATAGCCTGTAGCAAGCAATCCACACAATGAGTCAACCATTAATCAGAATAAACATATCAGCAATCCCATTTGAGCCTTATTGGTGAAGTTTAAGAATATGATAGAAATAGAGGTTTTACTACAATCCAAGATTGAATCAAGTCTCAGAAGTGTGTGTGAGACCAAAACTTCAGTCTTGGTTGCTATTAATGAAACTGGTTGAAACCTAAAAGTAGCTATGGTTTTGGCTTGCTCTTGACCAAAATGAATTCATTTTGGCCAAAACTTCCAAACCTTGGTTATAAATTTGTATGGGCAAGAACTTCAAGGCAGTTTTTGGTGGAAGTCTAGAAAAAAAAAAAAACTTTTGGAATCTCTTTTGTGGTTTATTTGGTTCACTGCATTTCCATTGGTCTCTGTACATAACAGAATATAGATTTAATGTTTTTTCTTCTCCACCACTACAAAATAACTCAAATGTTACCATCATTACAACTAGGTTATTAAAACTATGTGCATGTCATTGTTGACTTTGACACCAGTTCTTCATAATAAAGCCACCATGGCTTTTATGTGATGGTAGAGAATCAAAGGTCCTCAAAAATGTGCTTTGAATGGAAGCGCCAATGCTGATAACCATTGTATGAATCTTGATAACTCTACCAAGAGACAATTGGTCTTTTGTCAATTTCATCATAAGTCACATTTCAGAAACAAAAGGTAGATTGAATTAGTTGAAAACTGAAACTAAAGAGTTTCAGTTTTGGTTTTGATTTTTCTTCTGAAACTTCAAACCTTGTTCATACCTACAATATGACCCATAGCAAACCTATGTTGCATCTTGTTATAGTTAACTTCACGTTGCCTTATATCTTTTTCTATTTGTCAGTATCATGATGCTCTGGGCAGTGTACTCAACCCAACAGTATTCAGCAGCATATTGATAGTTTATCTGATCAAACAATTCATCTTCATTTGGTTAATGATGTTGATTATTATTTCTAGTCAAAGGCTGCTTCATGGGGCAGCCCTTCATTGGTTGCCTGAAGATATTTTGCAGCCAGACTTTACTTTTCAGTGAGCATTTGAGGTTTTCTCAGGTTACTGATTTTAAGCTCATTTCCTTGCACAATCATGGCTCCATTGCATGTCAGTTTTCTTTCGGTGCTGAAGATATTCTAATTTCTGTTCAAAATTCAGGCTAGGGAGTGACTTATCACCAGGGCAAACAACATCAGGCCTGTTCACATGCGCTGTCTGCCAAGTGAACCTTACTCCAAGCAAGGACATATCTGTTCATGCTGGCTCCATCTTCTCCTCCAGCTCAAAGCCGTGGGAAGGCCCCTTTCTATGTGATGATTGCCGCAACAAGAAGGATGCAATGGAAGGAAAATGCCATAGCGGAGTAGAAGTGCTATAGCTTCTCGTTATCTTTCCTCCTGTTTGTATCCATTCAATTATTTTCTTCTTTGAATTTAGTTTGCTGCCAATTCTTGTGGCCTGTGTGATTATTTGACTTTGGGAATGAATTAGGCACCCATGTATGTAATGTCTACAAAAGGAATGCAAACTGTGCACTGGCGGAGAAGTTATATCTATCGGCAATGAGCAATTCTTTGCTTGTTATTTAAAAGGAAAAGACTTTGTACACCGTATCCGGTGTAGCAAGCCTTACGTGGATTGCACCGTTCCTTTTTATTGGTTCACATATGCATGACATCCATTAAAAAATGTTAAGGCAGCTTTACGATATCCCGAGAGAAATTTACGATACCTCGGTTTTAAGCTTACGATATCGTAGTTATAAAATTAAGACATCCGTTTAAAAAGCAAAAAAATATTACGATACCCAGTTGTAAATTTACAATACCATTATAAAATTATGATATCCCTTTAGAAAATGTGTATGTACGTATTTCCAAAAAAAAAAAACTGAACGGATATTAATGCACGTCACGTCAAAATTAAGATACTCATTAAGAAAGAAAAAAACTTAAGACATAGTTTTAAGCTTATAAAATTAAGACATTAAGATATCTAAACAAAAAAAAACTTACGACACTCTCGTTTTAAACTTATAAAATTAAGACATTAAGACACCCAAGCAAAAAAAAAAAACTTTCGACATTTCAGTTTTAAACTTACAATACCGTAATTATAAAATTATGACATTCACTCAGAAAACGTGTCTGTGCATAAGTTTCAAAAAAAAAGCTGAATTGGTATTAATGCATGTCAGACAGCTTTTTTTTTTTTTTTTAATTTGTATTGAGACATCTTTTCTGAACGGGTGTCTTAAGCTTAAAACTAGGGTGTCGTAAATTTAAAATTAGGATGTCGTAATTCTTTTTTGCTTTCTGAACAGGTCTTAATTTTATAACTACGGTGTCGTAAGTTTAAAACTGGATGTGGTAATTTTTTTTTTTGCTTTCTGAACGGGGTGTCTTAACTTTATAATTACGGTGTCGTAAGTTTAAAACTGGAGTATCGTAATTTTTTCTCTCGGGATGTGGTGTCTTAACATTTTTTAATGGGTATTGACCAATAAAAAGAGCGGTACAACATACATAGGACTTGCTGCATCAAAGACGGTGTACAAAGACTTTTTCTATTTTAAACAGGCCCAGTACTAATTTTCTTCATCATATGTATTATATTATCTTAGTACAATCTTTATCATGACTTGTTTTCTTGCCTTGTACAGCAGTGATGAAACAATTGTGAATTGTGCCTGAGAAATTCCATTGTTAAAGTGATATTCATAATATTCCATCTCTTGTTTCCTGCTTTATTTTTCCCTGGGGTTCTTCATATCAGATGAAATGTGCCTCAACCTATTTCTCATTCCATTGACAGTGAATTAAGTTTGTTTTTCCCAATGACACTCGTTTGTTTGCGTTTGAATGGCTAATGGCACTGGCGGATGGCGGGATTTCGCCTGTGCTTTTCCTTTATAAAGGAGAAAAAAAAAAAAGCATGTGTAAAAAAGTTGCAGGTGAATTGGAGCTTATCTAGATAGTCACACCAATTTGGATGGGTTTCCATCCCCCCCCCCCCGCTCCCCCCTTCTCTCAAAAATAAGCAACGAAAGTTGCAGGAAGTCAGGATGTCATATTGTTCTCTTTGCATATCACAAAGAATGCAATTAGTCTATCTCTGTAATGAATGATGCACAGATCCAGACTCTCATACTGACTCGATCATTAGGACTTTGGGATGGTGCTTGCCTGTCCAAGGCGATGAGCATCCAACACGCAAAGCTTCGCAAGTCCTGGACCATGTTAATGCCCTCATCAGCTAGCCTCTTATGAACCTTATTAAATAAAAGATTATCTAAAACGTAAAAAAAAATGATGGAAAAGTATTGACGGTTATGGATATCTTGTATTCGTTAATACCCAAGATTTTATTAGTTCAGATCAGATCAGTCAACATGATACAACCGGGATCTCAATCAAGATAAAAATCTTGATCCATTCTCTCAGTCAACAAACATAATTTTTTTTTTTGGTTAAAAAAAAAAATCCTTTAAGGAGTAGCGGAGGCAAAAATGAAGCAGACTTCAGCCACCATGGGATTCAATACTGACTTGTGATCAAGTTTACAATCACTGACATGATAAAAGCTGTAGCCAAAGTCTTTTCTTATGGTCATTTCTTGTCGCGCAGCCACTCCCCGCGCTGTAACTCAGCCATGGATCTCAATTCCTGCCGTAGATCCTTTCACAATGTCAATTGCTTTTGAATATCAATCACTCAACGCTAATCCAATTCCTTCTTATCCGTTAACCTTTACGTAAGCTTAACATTTCACTTTCATTGTTTCCTAACGTACTTTTCAGCCTTATTGACCAAAATGATTATTTGAGGATGCTTTTCAAGAGGGTTCAAAATGTTTTTCAAGCCCAAAAAAGTATTTTTGGGAGATATAAGGAATGTTTGATAAAATCTTTAAATCATCTTTGTGCCAAAAATTTCTACCTGGAAGCTGAAAAAATCTGCTAGGCAAAGCTTCAATTTGGAATATTATATCATAATAATATCATATAATAATTATAATTATAATTATGATTATAATATAATATAATTATATCATATCATATCATTCTAACTAATACAATTAGATAGCATAAAAAAAGATAACAAAGTAATATTATAATATCATAAAATATGATAACATAATATACTAATATAATATTATTATATTCTACTATGGTGTAACTTTCTGCACTAAACTTTAACAACTGTATAAGATTAATATATGAATGTGGTTTCGACAATAGTAGAAAAAAGGTATTGTTATGATATAGTTCGATAAGCAAAGCAAAGAGATCTCAAGAACATGTCCCAAGTGTAACATTATACTACTAAAATAATTATTATACCTTTTAATAATATAGTAATATTACTCATTAACTAATCATAAAAATATTATAATATTAATTTATAATAGTGTTATAGTATTTTCATTATTATATTATAATAAAAAGTATAATAAATATTATATTATATTATATTATTATTAAATTAATTTATAAATTAAGAATAATGTGCAAAAGTAATTTTTGATAATACAAATAGTTAATTAAAACTACTATACAATATTTTATTATTATTATTTTTAATTCTAAAAGAACTTTCTCGATTTAGTTGCCAAAAGATTTTTCAGCTCTGTAGCACTTTAAAAATGTAGCTAATGGTAATGAGCTCTTTATAAAAACTCTTTGGATCCAAGTAGATGAGCTACAATATTGAACAAATCCAAACTTTGAAAGCTGACAAAGAGAGTGTTTAAAAGGTCAGAAAGCTATTTTACCATTTGCTCAACGGGGAGATGCTTATTATGGTAACGCCAGATGGTTGACAAGGAAACAAACTTTGGAGAACGAGGCTGCTTCATTTACCATAGGCATGAAACTGAAGAATCATATTTTTGGGTATGTTCTGTCTCTCAAGAAAATATATATCTTCAAAACCTCTAAAAGATCTTTTGGAGGAAAGAAATTTAGTATGTGGTCTTTCTTCAAGAAAGATGTAGATACTGCTGTTATACAATTCTGCTATCTTGTAGCTACCCACCTATTTGGTAAAGATTACAGTAATGCTGCCTTGATTCTATCAGTGGCACCTTTTTGTCCTTCTCTTTAGTTTTTTTTTTTTGTTACAAATGGGCGATCACACCAGTCTGACGTGAGTCAAACCCGAGAAGTCAGAGTACATGATTTGCTGCAAAATAAGAGGGCATGGGTCACCCATATGCCATTCCCAAGGGCCTGGATGGCGAGCTGCAACATTCGCAACCCAATCAGCCGCATTGGCTTCCCTATAAACATGGCGATCAGAGGCACAGTTGTAGCCGGAGAGAATCTCAAATTACACGGAGTAGGGGATTGATGGAATGAAGACCCCCATCCGACGAATCCATTGAATAACCGTGAGAGAATCTTCCTCAATAATCAATCTGCTCGAGGCCAGATAACGAATAGCATAATTGATTCCAGCCCATGCAGCCTGAAGCTCCGCCATAGGGACCGATAAATCAAGGGAACCATGGCCACCGGCTGCAAGAAGCTCACCCTCAGGACCCCTAATAACAAAACCGGACCCAGCAATCGATATCAAAGTTCACTTTAACATAACCCGAAGGTGGGGGCTCCCAAGAAATAAAGACCGTAGAACGGTGCGCTGCCGAAGCAGCAGGGGAGTACCGGGTCGGACAGAGTGCCATACTCCTTGGCAAGAAGAACAATCTTTCTGATAATCATATGAGATGAAACAGTCTCTTCAGAAAAAACCATCTGGTTCTTAGTGAGCCAAATATGATAAGCCAAATAAGCTGAGACAGCACACTGGGTGTCCACTCTGAGCAGCAAGACGAATGGCATGCAAGAAAGAAAGCCGAATGGGTCCGTCCTCAGACACCCATAGGGTAAGCGGCATCTGCTGCCAGATCCTCATAGCTAGCATGATCAACCGACTCATCCTCAAGCCCATATTGGGCAAAGAGGCGAAATAGGTAAGGCAGTTCCACTGAAGCTTTATCCTGGGGTGGATGCCAGATCCACGCAACATCATCCAACCCCGAAATCTGAGAACGGATAGTCAACTAGATCTCTAGTAGGAGCACGAGAGAGGCAGGAGCGCCGCCAAAGTCTGGTATCCAAGTCAGTTGAGGGGGCAAGGGGAATGTCCTTCTCTTTAGTTCACAAATATAACCTTCATTTCTCTTGAAGAATTTGCAAGTTTTCAAGTACAGTGCTCTACAGATCCAAGCCACCACTTTCATTATTGAGCTTTGAAGTCAATAACCTCTCATCCTTCGGACCCTTCTAATAACTTCCCATTCAGACGCATTCATGCAGCAACAATTCAATACACACTGAACAAGATGATAGAATGCTTGGCAGAGATGCATCACGAATTATTGAAGAAACCTTACATATTCTAACTGAAAGATCAACCTAAAAATAAGATAAATTCTTCTGCCTCCTCTTTTGTCAGTTTTGCAGCAAAGCACATATTCATAAAAGAGCTATCAAATTTAAATATTGCAAAGGGTGGGGGTAGTCAGTTCCCACAAGTTGATTAATATTTGTTTCACAAGAAACAAAATTGACACAATAGCAAGAAAGAGGCAAAACAACTGGATAAACTAAAATTAAAGTAGTTTCCCAGAACTACCATCAAAAGCTATTCATAAACTTCAATTACTCTCATCAAGAAGATCAATAAGTGTCGACAAATCTTACTCACCTGAAATAGGAGCAAGCACAGGGACAAAGTCAGACTCCTAATATTTTACAATTTGGGAAGCACAATCCTAACGAGCTTCCGAAGTGCAGCACCATGAGTAAGATTTCAACCAGCAAGTGAGAAATACAACAAAAGCACCTTCATGCTCTCAATGAGGGCTTGTGTCTACAAAGATGACGTGGTGACAACAACGTTCAGAGCATATTTAGCAAGCCCATTTCAAAGGGTAAGGATGTTTTTTCAGCTTTGGAGAGACAAAAAGCACTATCCTTTGACCCAAAAACGATTCAATCAGCAAGACAGCAGCAAAAAAATGAGGTCAATAAGAGAGGTACATTGTTTTATTGAAGTTTTGAAAAGTTGGCTTCAATTTCAATCATGCTTTTCCAGTTTTGTTTTTCAGTAGTTTTGGCTGTTCTGCAATTTTTGGCTTAGAGTTTCAAAGTTTCAGCTGAAACTCAGCAAGAATGATAATAATTAGAAAAATAATGGGTAAAAATAAATAAGCTAAGGAAACAGATATTATATAGTATTGGTATTGCATTATGTATTGCTTCCAATCATCAAATTTATGAACTTCTTGTTTTCAAGATGAAAGCTGGAAAGTATGAAGAAATATAAAAACATTTGAAAATGAGCAAAATGTTAAAGAACTATTGTCTGATAACAAATCAATAGCCTGATTCTCGAATGCGTAGTAATGTATATATAGAAGTAAAATTACTCAGACTGAAGTGCAAATGAATATGAAACTTGATATAATATTTACCATCATAATAAATACCATGTACTGGCATATAATTTCTAATCTATCAAGCATGAAAATACCATGATTAGACATGTTTAGTATGAATGCCTTGGGGACTAAAACAAAGATCAGGCAAGTGCATGCTTAAAACATGCTTGTAGATGTTATTTCTCACGTTCCCTTCAGAAATTATCTTAAAGAATAAAAATTTTCATATATACAAAAATCCACCATTTCTTAAATGTCTCAGACCAAAAGACCCAAATGCAATTAATATTCTATAAATCCAATAAAAGATATGATTAATGTTAAAATATTCTTTTTTACTCATAAGTTAGATTTTCATTCCTAAGTATTTTTACTTTTAATTCAAAAATAAAAAGATGGCCCAGAATCAACACTAGTTAGTTGAATTTACTTGAAGAAATGTAGAAATGACCTCAAAGCGACATTAAATTAAAATAAAAATAGCCCACAATTCATAATATCATCAATATTATGAATAAAAATAGCACATAAAATCAATCTCAGTTGAGATTGGCTAAAACCACAAAAGGTAAACAGCTACCAATTAGTCATGGCCAAAACTAACCAAAACCAAACCAAAAATTCCAATAGAATTAGGATGGACATGTTTAGGGTTTCAGCTAAAACTTCAGTCCTTCATTTGATGAAGTACACACTTGGTGAGCATTTTTAATGCATGTCAAACAATTGTGATTAAGAGTGAATTTATTGAGTTAGTGGTTCCATATGCAAACAAAAAGGAGAATATAAATTAATAAGAACACTCTGCATCAAAGCAAAAGAATAGGGACAAAGTAAAGATGGGAGGCATGAAGGAGGCTTTCACCTCATTAGGTTCACAAAGCATCATGTGTTGGTCACTCATGGTTTGAGTGCAACAAATATTTTTTTCCATGAAAAGTTCCTTCTGGGAGGAGGTATAGTGAGATTTTTGCATCCATTTGTACAATATGGATAAAAAATCATAAGGGGTTAAAAATAGTATTCTTGTTTACTCCAATGAATATCATGCCTTTAAAAGTATCCAAACCAATTAAATCAGTCAAAGCAAGCTTTATATTTCAAAACAAAACATAAACTGACTGGTTTTTATATTTAGTAAAATATGTATAATGTACACATTGCATAAAAGTATACCCCATCTTATTTTGCCTTTACTAACTTTGTTCTACTGTTGTGGTTCTTCTTCTGTTATTCCAATATTTCTCTGCTCCAACATTTCTCTTGTGGCTCTTTTGAAAACATGGAGCGTTATTAAGAATTCTTTCCTTGGTTTGAACAAATTTAAATTTGTTCATCTCGACAAAAATAACTCATGATCTGAATTTACAACAGATACAACAAACAAAAAAAGGCAGCATTCACAGAGTATCTTGATGAAATTTATTCTATTTAATAGTAATGCAGGATTCAAAACCTAAAACAATTTCATATGAGATAAGTAGGATACAAAAGAAAATGTGAACCACACAAAAAGGGGGAAAGAAGTTGCAAACATGACCTTTGCAAGAAGGGCAGCAAACAATAATGTATCACATCATCCAAATTCCTCCAAAACTACAGCTGGATAAACAATGCTCCAAACTAACTAAAATCAATCACAAAAGGAAATCTTGGATAACTGGTGCCTGTGGAACCACATGTAGAGGAGCCTCCCCTCTTTGTCTATGCTTATGTCTTTCATGCTGATGACTACTCGCTGAATTCCTATTAGTTTTCTCTTCTTTCTCTTCATTATTCTTAGGGCTTCTGTGTCTTTCTTTACCATGACTACGATGTTTACTCCTCCTAGAACTTGAACTCTGATGTTCTCTATCACCCAAATCTAGATTTCCTTTTGACTGCGAAATAAATTCACTGTTATCTGGCACTTCTTTCACCCTTCTTCGAGAAGACTTGGCTGAAGACCTTTTTTGTGATGACGATGGTTTGCCTTCTTTGCCCAAAAGAACATCACGTATTGCACCAGATAGCAAATCATCTTTTGATTCCTTCACTGCTGTTAAAGCAGAAGTTGAGACTCCATCACCTTCATCCAGTTTTACCACGACGGGGCGTGGCTTTGTGTGCTTTACCTTTCTGGGAATCAGTGATTGCTCGGTGAGCTTTACAAGGTCATCCATGACATCATGTTGACTGGCCAGCAACAGAGGCTGGTTGGCATGTGGGAAATCATTCGATTCAGTCTCATCCTTCTCTGCAGGAAGGTAATACAATCCATGCCGTTTACGGTGTTCAGCAAGCAGAGATGTTGACTGAACTGATGGTCCAGCTTCATCCTTGGTCTCACCATGTTGATGACTTCGAAGGGAAAAGGAAATTGACATGGATGGAGCAATATCATCCTTGGTTAATATCATGGCAAGATCAGCAAGATTTTCCTTAAGAGCAAGATCGTCAGGTACAGGAACTCTCTTCTGAGCATTCATGGAAACTGGACCTAGTTCTTCAGAAAACATTGCTTGCATAAGGTTCACAATTTGACCAATCCTGTCATCTTTATCTTGTATAAAGTGCTCCTCCTTAGTCTTCCAAATTGGAACCTCTCGCAATGTGTGAATCAAACCAAGAACATTTCTTGCCCGCTCCTGGATCTCTACTTCATCATTCTCTGTCAGTGGACCCACTGCCATTTCGATCAAATTTAACATGTGGATAAGAGATTCACATGTAAAGAAGGGATCTTTCTTCTCTGTCAAACTTGATAAAGATGATGGCTGGTCAGCAGTGGCAATGCCATCAGCACTCTCCATCCCAGTCATTTCATCAGCTAAGCAACTAGTAGCAGTAGAATTACATTCTACAATGGACCTTCCTCCGGTGGTTGAATTGCCAAGAGATGAAACTCGGCTGGCTTCTAGTTGATCAATATATGAATTGAAACAAAAGGCAAGAACTTTAAACACTGATTGAATATAAACAGCTCTCACCAAAGGAGGGAGAAGACTAGTCCTTGGCTGCAGCAATGCCTCGACAAGCTCCAATGGATTCCTCGAGAACTCAACGTACTCCCCCGAAACCCAAGCAGCTGCAGAGAGTATCCTGCAAAGAAACGGGTCCCCGAGCAAAGCAGGATCGATCAAGAGATCTCGAGCCACACGGACGATCTCCGGCCTCGCGTCCCTGACCCTCAGCCCGATATCCACGAGCTGCCGCTCGATCTCCTCCCCCTGGTGCAGTGCGGGCTCCTGGCCATCTCTCCAAGAAGCGAGACATACCAATCGAAATCCACGATCAGCTCATAGACATTCCTCCCGCAGGTGGTCAGAACTGCGTCGAGTATCTCATTGGCGAACACGGGTCGGACTTCATGGCGTAGTTGACCAAGAGGACGGAGATCTCGACAACGTTGGTGTCGAACACCATTCCCATAATGAGGCGTAGGGCCTCGCGGCGGATGTTGGGGTCGGGGTCGGCGAGCGACCGGATCACGGATTCCCTGCTCTCCTCCACGGCCCAGGAGTGCCGCGGCCCGAGCATCAAGAGGGCGCGCAGCCCGATGTATCTTAGGTTGGGATCATCGTCATTGGCGAGGAACTCCTTGACCTTATCGACGGCGACGCGCACAGCGCCTTCGTGGTCGGGGAAGGCGGAGAAGATGGTGCGGACGCACTCGAAGACGAGAGACTGGGCGGAGGAGCGGCGGAGGAGGTCGCAGAGGGGGTCGACAAGGCGGGCAGCGAGGCGGGGCTCGAGGCGGGCGAGGCAAGCGAAGATCTTGACGAGCTTGATGAGGACCCAGTTATTGCGGGAGTCGGCGAGGACGCGGTAGAACTCGGGGGCGAGGGGGAGGTAGGGTGAGGGGTCGGTGGTGGAGGCGAGCTCGGCGAAGGCGCCGACAGCGGCTGAGACGACGCGGGGGTCGGGGATGAGAGGCAGTCGACGAGGGGCTTGAAGAGGAGGGGGACGGCATCGGGGCAGAGGGAGAGGACGCGGAGGGCGGCGGCGGTGGCCTTGGGACGGAGAGAGGAAAAGTATTATTGTTATTGTTGATGGTGCTGGTGGTGCTACCAGTACGAGGGGAAAGGAGGGGGACGAGGTCGGGGGCGAGGTGGCGGGCCAGGTCGGGGGAAGCCGAGAGGGAGAGGAGGTGGAGGGCGAGGGAGGAGAAGGGGGAGGGGTGGAGGGGGAGAGGTCCTTGCGGAGCTGGTGGGTGCAGAGGGGGAGGACGTCGGTGGTGGACGGGTGAAAGGAGAGGGAGGCAGCGATGTAGGCGAGGCGCTTGTGGAGGGGGGAGGGAGAGGGAAGGAGCTCGAGGGCGTGGAAGGCGGCCCAGGAGGCGTCGAGGTGGTGGAGGGAGGAGAGGTAAGTGAGCTTCTGGAGGGCTATGGCCTTGGTGTCGGGGTCCGGGGAGCGGATCTCGCGGCGGATCTCGGCGAGGGCGCGGGAGAGGAGGTCGGGCTCGGCGCCGGCGGGCTGGGAGCGCAGGGATTTGATCAGGTCGTCGAGGGAGCGCTGGAACAGCGAGTCCACCAGGGATGGGCCGGTCGACGAGGAGGAGGAGCCCCCCGCCATGGATATGGGTAAGGAGGACTGCGATGCCCGGAGGAGGCTGGAGGTGTGTTTGTTATGGGAGGCCGCCCTTGTCCAACCGACGCCGGCGATTAGACTCCTTGGGCCTCGTTCGACTGGGAATTGCCGTTCCCGAACGGAAGATGGATCGATCGATGGGGAGCAATCGGAGCTATCCGATTCCAGTGCAGTGGTATAGATCTGGGAACCGAACCCGCTAAAGCGGATGCAACCCGAAATCTGCAAGGTCTCACACTTGCACGTGTGAATGAAATCCCAGCTGCAAGAGCCCTATTTTTTTTTTTTTTATAGACGGTAATCATACCATTCTGTGAGTCAAATCCGAAAGATCAAAAAAAAAAAAAAAAAGTTTAGTACAATAAGGCTTTCCAATAATGAGACTTAATCAGTTCGTTGAGTTGGCTTTCTAATAGATATATCAAATCAGAACCTGTGTGCATTTTTAGAGAGTAAACCAAATATCCTAAATCAAGGGGTTGATTAGCAAGTGATTGCATAAATTCTGTTGCCCAGATATAGCAACCCAAAAGAGGATGAATTAGGTTTCTCAAAATTAACTAGATTAATTAGCAACCCAAAGAGAGGATGAATTAGGTTTCTCAAAATTAACTAGATTAATTAGCAAGTATGTGCAATTAAATTTTCTTCACAAATAAACTAAGTATAGTGTAGTGAAGATAATATGCAAGCAACACAATAAATAGCACAACCAAACACAAGAAATTTATAGTGGTTCGGTACCTACATCCACTCCCCAAGAACACCTTGGGTACTCCACTATCATCACTAGCCTATCTAGCTAGCAAACTTGTTTGTAGGCACAAGCAATCAAGCCTTACACACTAGCCCTCCAAGCTAGTCTTCTTATTTATGGGTATAAGGAAACCTTATACACTAGCCCTCCAAGCTAGTCTTCTTGTTTACAGGCACAAGGGAGCCTTACACTCTAGCCTTCTGGACTAGCACACTTGTTTACGGGCACAAGCAAGTCTTACAAGATTAAGCACAAGTAATAGAATGTTTGATACAAGATGCTCCTAATAAATGAGCAGATATTCAACAAGAAATACTTATCAAAAATATTAAAGAATACTTCATAAGATGGCTTCTTCCTTTGAGCACACCGGAGCACTAATGAAGCCTTTGATTGAAGCTTGAATGCTCTTCAAGAAGAAGGGATGTTGGAGCATTAATCACCACCGCAAGAATCAAAAAATAAATGAGCTCGAGTGGCTTTAAAATAATGAATACAACTATCCAATAAACCTCTCTTCCAAACAATAAATCTCTCTTTCAAATGATTCTTTTCACAAAGATTTTTAACAAGATTTTCACTCTATTTTTCACATAATTTTTCACACTATTTTTCACTCCTTTTCTCTCTTTCTTTTTCTTCTATTTTTCTTCCCCTCTTCTTGCTCAAGAATAACTAATCAACCGCTCAATATATAATCAAGAATAAAAAATATAGCCGTTACATTACCGTTGTGAAATAGAGAAGAGAGAGAGAAGCCCCAACCGTGAAAATATTGGACAAAAAAAATGGAGCAAGAGCCAGCAGCAAAACGTCCAAAAAATCCAACGAAGAAAAATAGGCCAGGAAAAGTAGCATGCCAAAACATAAAAACTGACATTCCAAAATTCTCAAATCAACAGTCCAATAACACATGAAAATAATGCAGCCGTTAGCATTAAGAAATCGGTATACCAATTGAAAAGTTGGCATTCTAATTTGGAGCAACAGAAAATCAACTAGAAAGCATTGAAAAATTAGCATGCCAAATTGAAAAGTTGGCATTCCAAAAACCTTAAACCGGTATGCCAGGATAAAAGTTGGCATTCCAACTTTTGAAACCAACAGCAACAAGCCGAATGACTCACAAAATCAGCATGCCAAAAAGCAAACATTAGCATGCCAAAATATATGCACAGGGAGCCAACAGAGGCATGAATAAAATTAGCATGCCAAGAGCTGAAACCAGCATTCCAATTTTTAGAACAAGGACCAGCCGAATAGATCAAAGAAGGAACATGCCAACATATTTAGTGTCAGAGAGCCAGCCGTTACATGATAAAATATAGGCAAGCTAAGCAAGCCAGCAAGCATCCAACCGAAAGTAAACCGAAGGCTTTTAAATCTCAATCACCCAATACAAAATTCCGATCATCCAATAAATATTTGAAAAATAGTTTTAGCACTCATTCAACTCCAAGAAAATATTCACAACACGTAGAGGCAAATAAAATATTATAGAATAAAGATTTTATTACGGAGATTGTAAGAATGATTTGTAAAATAATTAAACGTAGTTCAAAATAATGCAAATATAATTAAACTTGAAAGTTATTTTGTTAAGTGAACCGTCCAAATATAAAATATAGAAAAATCATCTAGTAATTACAAAAACTAAGATCATTGAATAGTAATTTAATCGTTCCAAACCTTTTGAAAATAATTTAAATTGTAAAGCATATCCATAGAATTAATACATTACTTTTCATTTTAAATCATAACTTACCTTGGGTTAAAGCAACACCATCTTCTTGATGATTCATCTGAAATTTTTAACTCAACCATAAGATCATTAGTATCATACTTAATTATTTTGTGGTCATCAAAATCAATATAAGGCCAACAATCTTTCCCTTTTTTATGATGACAAAACTATTAAGTATACAACAAGAAATAGAAAATTTCAATCATAACAATCCTTGACAATTTGAAGTATAAGACGGAGCGTGCCAAAATTTAGCATATCGTACCAAAACTGATATTTTTTAAAAAATACATTGCATAACTCCCCCTTTAGTTTTGAATATATGCATTGTTTTGAAATACCATGATGTATGCATTTCTCTCATAATATGCTATTCTCTTTCCTTATAAATATATATTTTTCGTTTCTTTTAAAATACCACAATGCATGCTATTCTCTTCTATGGATGCTATTGTCTCTCATGAATGAAATGTATGCTATTCTCTCATATGAATGCTATTATCTCTCATGAATGAAATGTATGCTATTCTCTCCCTTATAATTGAACTCTCTCTCCCATGATTGAACTGTATGCTATTCTCTTCCCCTTTTTGTCATCAATCAAAAAGAGATGAAAGAATGTGCACAATTTTTTTGTTTGTCTTTTCTTCAATAGAAACAAGGAGTAGCATAACTAAAGCATAAAGAGATTCAACATTTAATAACAATCATCATTCATAATTCTTGAATATCACTTTTTCATATCAATTTAAAAAAATTAGGATCAAAATGTTACTTTCATATCAGAGCAAAGTAGTATATTTTATAGTTTGATACCAAAAAGAAAATTTATTTAGATCACTACATCATACAAGGGTTGATACCAATTAAGAAATTTAATATTCAATACATCAAACCACTTTCATACATCAAAGCACTTATCACAATAATACATTTAATGCTCAATACATCACAGTGCTTAATGCATCAAAGTATCTAATTATTCAAATAATTTCATTCTCCCCCTTACTAATTTAAAAAAAAAACATGTTGAGATACAATGTTAACAGTTGCTAAAAAAATGTTCGATTTCATATATGCTCACATTGTTCTCCCCTTAAATATTTCAAATATGATCAATATGCAATAAGAGTTTCATGCCGCAAATGATACCAATATAATATAATCCAAGCATTTTATAAATGTATTATGCTAATCTCAATACATAGACATTTTATAGCAATCACCACATATCAAATACACATTTCATAAGATATTTTGTATCAATTCTATCAAGTTCTTTTCATTTCACACATAAACAATTAATTATAAGATATGATCAAGAAATGATACTAATTAAAAATATGCATTTAATGATCCAAGACTCATAATAGAATCATGTTAAGCAAGGAGTATATAAATCAAACCGATATCAATAGTTGCTGATACCATTTGTAGCCGATCATGCTTCTATAAAATTTTAAATTAAAAATTCATCAGTACCATTAGAATCTAATCTACATGATGAGCTCATAGAGGTACCAATATATTTGGATTTCTTCATGCTAAATTTCTTCAAGATTTCCTTGATGTAATGGATTGGCTTATAAAGATTTTCTTCTTTGATTGCTTGATTTAAAGTCCGAGAATATAATTGAATTCACTGATCATGCTCATCTCGAACTCTTCCTATGTAAACTTTGCAAAGTCTTGGTACAAGAAATCATTAGTAGTACCAAATACAATATCATTTATAGAAATTTGCACTATCAACATATTATCATTTTCTTTTTTAATAAATAATATTGCATCAATATTTTTACTAATAAATTTATTGCTAATCAAGAACTTAATAAGCCTATCATACCACGTCCAGGGTACATGTCTCAAACCATATAAAACTTTATTCAATTGAATACACGGTTTGAAGACATGATTTTCAAAGATGGGTGGTTGATCAACAAATACTTGTTCAGCAATATATTCATTAAGAAAAGTACTTTCAATAACCATTTAATATAATCAAACAAGATGTGAATGCAAGGAGTGATCTAATAGTTTTTAATCTATTAGCAGGAATATAAGATTCATCAAAATCAATATCTTTCTACTGATTATATCCTATAGTTACCAATCTTGCTTTATCTCTAATAACCATACTCATCCAATTAGTTTCTAAATATCCATTTAGTTTCAATAATTAGATGATTATGTGATCTACTAACTAGTGTCCATTATCATGCATACATTTAGGTTCTATATAAGGGACAAAGGCTAAATTATTACATCCATCCTTAAATAATGATCTACTCCTAATATCATAAGATGGATCACTTAAAATTAACTCTTTAGGGTGATTATGGACATACCTCTATTCTCTCAGATTCAGCATTATCTTGAGGTTCATCATGTTCAATTTCTTTCTCTTCCAAGGTGAGCTCTTTGATTTGATCTTCAATTTCATCTGCATCATTCAAAGCTTTCTTTTTCTTGATGGAAGATCATTAGATTCATCGAATATGACTTGAATTTAAGGTCCTATTATTAAAAAAAAATTTAAACTGATGGTTTTCAAATTTCTTTCTATGAACACTTCTAATGGATAAAACAGAAAAATCTTTTTCATTTGAAATGCTTCTAAGGAATTTTTGAAATTGCAGAAAATGTTTCATCTTTACTGGTTAAAAACAAGATCCATGTAAATCGAGAAAATCATCAATAATTATAAATCCATATGCAAAGGTTCTAACAGTCTAGAAGTTAAAATTATATTTTTAGACTTGAAAGAAATTCTAGTTTGTTTTTTCAAAACTTGCATGCATCACAAATCTTATCTTTTTCGAAATTTAATTTTGGCAAACATTTAACCAAATCCTTTTTGAATAATTTAGAAAGAGAATCCATGCAAGTCTACGATGTCATAACTAGATTTACCAATTTTAGCATTTATGACAACTAACAATCAAAACTATGGTCATTCAAATCAACAATATAAACATTTCTAAACATATGACCAATAAATTGCATACAGTTATCAACAGGATTAATAACTATACAAAGAGATAATTCAAAATACCTTTAAAATCTTTTTCACAAATTGGATAATGTTAAGCAAGTTATAATTCAATCCATTTTTAAGCAAGATATTATCAATAAAAGTAGAGGGAGTGATACCAATTTTACAATGCCAAAAATTTTACTTTGGCCATTATCTCTAAGATAACCACTCCTCCATCATTACATCCAAAGTGATGAAATGAGATTCATCATCCATCATGTGTCTTGAACACCCGCTATCCAAGTATCATTTTTTTTTCTCATGGGTTGCAAGACACACCTGCATCCAAAATATCAAGTCTTGCTTCTAGGTACCCAAGCATTCTTGGATCCTTTAAGGTTAGTCAATATGGTTTCTTTTGGAACCCAAATCTTTTTAACATTATTGCAAGAATATAAATGACAAGAATAAGCTTTGTGACCTTTAATTTCACATTTAAAACATGTGATATTAGAAAAATTATTTTGAGGAACAAAAATATTTTTCAAAAGCTTTTGTTTCTTTAAAGGATTATATCCTAAGCCTGCTTTATCAAAACTGCTTTTGATTTTCAAGAATCATATTAAGTTTGATAGAACTCAAAGTAAATTTATCAACAATGGGTTTAAGCTTATTTACTTTATATTTCAAATTCATGTTTTCTTGTGATAAAGAGTCATTTTCTTTTAAATTTTTTTCTTTTCCAAAGTTAAGTTTCTAGCTTGATTTTTCAATTCTTTATTCTTAGAACTAAGTTTTGCAAATCATCATCTCATCAATTCATCAAATGTAAAATCATCTAAAATGCTAGGACTTACCTCATTATCATCGACCATGAAATAAAGATTGGCCTTTTATTTGTCTCTTCTTCTTCGGAGCTTGATGTGTCACTATCGCTCCAAGTGGCTACCATAGCTTTCTTCTTGAATTTCTTGGGACCTTTCTTTAGATATAGACAATCTGGCTTGTAGTGTCCCGGCTCATTGCATTCATAACAAATTATTCCATTTTCTTTTTCATAGCTTGACTCTTCCTTATTAATGCCCTTTTTCTTCCATCAAATTTCTTTCTCATAATTTTTTTTTAATTTTCTTGTAATGAGAGCTATATCATTATCTTCATCACTTGAGCTCTCATTCTTATCCTTTTGGGCCGCACACTTTAGTGCTATAAATCTCTTATTTTTATTTTTGGACTCTTCTTCATCAAGATGTTGACTTTGTTGAAGCTCATGAGTCATCAGCGATCCAATCAATTCTTCAAGAGATAGAATGTTTAGATCCTTGGCTTCTTATATGGCAGTGACTTTAGCTTCCCAAGACCTAGACAAGGATCTCAATACCTTTCTCACAAGATCAGCATTAGTATAGGATTTTTTAAAACTTTTCAGCCATTAATAATATCAGTAAATCTTGTGAACATATCAGAAATATTTTCATAAGATTCTATTTTAAACAATTCATACTTATGAACAAGCATATTAATTTTAGACTCTTTAACTTGATTTGTACCCTCATGGGTAACCTCTAATTTATCCTAAATTTCTTTAGCAGATATGCATGTAGAAATATGATTAAATTTATTTACATCTAAAGAACAATATAAAACATTCATGGCTTTAGCATTGAGCTGAGCCATTTTCTTATCATGCACATCCCATTCCGTTTTGGTTTGGGAACAACAAAATCATTTGATCTAATAGTGGGTGTATGAGGTACATTGACTATGATGCTCCATAAATCATAATCAAGTGCTTGAATAAATATTTTTATTCGTGCTTTCAAATAAGTGTAATTAGTGCCATTAAATAGTGGTGGTCTATTGGTAGATTCCCTTACTCAATATGGAACTTATTTGGGTTGTTATGATCTTTGGCTCAAAGCTTTTTAAGGCTTAAAATCAAGAGCACCTGCTCTGATACCAACTGTTGCCTAGATAGAGCAACCCAAGAGGGGGGTGAATTGGTTTCTCAAAAATTAACTAGACTAATTAGCAAGTATGTGCAATTAAATTTTCTTCACAAATAAACTAAGTGTAGTGTAGTAAAGATAATATGCAAGCAACACAATAAATAGCACAACCAAACACAAGAAATTTATAGTGGTTTGGCACCTACATCCACTCCCTAAGAACACCTTGGGTATTCCACTATTATCACTAGCCTATCTGGCTAGCAAACTTGTTTGCAGGCACAAGCAATCAAGCCTTACACACTAGCCCTCCAAGCTAGTCTTCTTGTTTATGGGTACAAGGAAACCTTATACACTAGCCCTCCAAGCTAGTCTTCTTGTTTTCAGGCACAAGGGAGCCTTACACTCTAGCCTTCTGGACTAGCACACTTGTTTACGGGCACAAGCAAGTCTTACAAGATTAAGCACAAGTAATAGAATGTTTGATACAAGATGCTCCTAATAAATGAGCAGATATTCAACAAGAAATACTTATCAAAAATATTAAAGAATACTTCATAAGATGGCTTCTTCCTTTGAGCACACCGGAGCACCAATGAAGCCTTTGATTGAAGCTTGAATGCTCTTCAAGAAGGGATGTTGGAGCTTTAATCACCACCGCAAGAATCAGAAAATAAATGAGCTCTAGTGGCTTTGAAACAATGAATACAACTCTCCAATAAACCTTTCTTACAAATAATAAATCTCTCTTTCAAATAATTCTTTTCACAATGATTTTTAACAAGATTTTCACTCTATTTTTTACATTTTTACACTATTTTTTACTCTTTTTCTCTTTCTTTTTCTTCTATTTTTCTTTCTCTCTTCTTACTCAAGAATAACTAATCAACAGCTCAATATATAATAAGAATGAAAAATATAGCCGTTACATTACCATTGTGAAATAGAGAAGAGAGAGAAGCCCTAATCATGGAAATATTGGACAAAACAAAACAGAGCAAGAGCCAGCAGCAAAATGTCCAAAAAATCCAACGAAGAAAGCATCACGATCCATAAAACCAGCAGGCTAGGAAAAGTAGCATGCCAAAACATAAAAACCGGCATTCCATAATTCTCAAATCGGCAGCCCAATAACACATGAAAACAATGCAGACGTTAGCATTAAGAAATTGATATGCCAATTGAAAAGTTGGCATTCCAATTTGGAGCAACAGAAAATCAGCCAGCGTTGAAAAATTAGCATGCCAAATTGGAAAGTTGGCATTCCAAAAACCTTAAACCGGTATGCCAGGATAAAAGTTGGCATTCCAACTTTTGAAACCATAGCAACAAGCCAAATGACTCACAAAATCAGCATGACAAAAAAACAAACATTAGCATGCCAAATATATGCACAGGGAGCCAACAGAGGCATGAATAAAATTAGCATGCCAAGAGCTGAAACCGGGATTCCAATTTTTAGAACAAGGGACCAGCCGAATGGATCAAAGAAGGAACATGCCAATATATTAAGTGTAAGGGAGCCAGCCGTTATATGATAAAATATAGGCAAGCAAAGCAAGCCAGCAAGCATCCAACCAAAGGCAAACCGAAGGTTTTTAAATCTCAATCGCCTAACACAAAATTTCGGTCATTCAATAAATATTTGAAAAATATTTTTAGCGCTCATTCAACTCCAAGAAAATATTCACGACACGTAGAGGCTAAATAAAATATTATAGAATAAATATTTGATTATGAGATTGTAAGAATGATTTGTAAAATAATTAAATCCAGTTCAAAATAATGCAAATAATTAAACTTGAAAGTTATTTTGTCAAGTGAACCGTCCAAATATAAAATATAGAAAAATCATCTAGTGATTACAAAAACCAAGATCATTGAATAATAATTTAATCGTTCCAAACCTTTTGAAAATAATTTAAATTATAAAGCATATCCATAGAATTAATACATTACCTTTCATTTTAAATCACAATTTACCTTGGGTTGAAGCAACACCATCTTCTTGATGATTCATCTGAAATTTGTTTAACTCAACCACAAGATCATTAGTATCATACTTAATTATTTTGTAGTCATCAAAATTAATATAAGGCCAACACCATCGAATAACAGTGAGAGAATCTCCCTCAATAATGAGACTGCGAGCTTCAAGAATGTGAGTGGCATAGAAAATGTCAGTCCATGCTGCATAAAGCTCAGCTAGTGGGACAGAAGAGTCTAGAAGGCTGAATCCACTCGCTGCTAACATAGCTCCATCAAACCCATGGATGACAAAGGCCGATATAGAAAATCTGCCTCTGACACTACCATCAAAGTTGATTTTGACAAAGCCTGAAGGTAGGGGCTCCAAGAGATGAAGACCGTATGATGGTACGCTGCCAAGGCAGCAGTGGAGTCCCAGAGGCCAGGACTGTCAGAATCGTGGGCTGTATGATAGAGTGTATAATGTGCTAATAAAGAGCTAGCTTTCCTTAATATCCTATAGAGAAATACTATCACATCAGTAAAAATAAGAAGATTCCAAGATAACCATATATGGTAAGCTATGTAGGCCCAGGTAGCACCCTCTGCTGAATATCCTAATGGATGAAGCATAGGAAGGCGCCGAGGATTAGTGTCATCCCTCCAAAGGTGGTGCCTCAAAATCTGTCATATCTATCTCGCTCTAGGGTAGGTGAAGATAGCATAGTCAATAGTTTCCTCCTCTAAATCATAAGAGGATAGGTAAGCTGGATGGCCATTACCCTCCCAAAGAGTAGGAAGCAAATAGAAAGATAGTCCCACACAAGCTTCCAGATAAAGTGTCTGATCCTAGGATGGATGAAAAGCTGCCAAATCCATGTTGCATCCATCGTGTTCTGAGGCTATGGCCTATATATCTCCATGAGCTCCCTAGTGGGAACACGAGGAATACAAGATCTCCTCCTATCGGAGGTATGACCCAGTGTAAGGGGAATAGAGAGAATCCAACGTGAAAGCTCATCTCCGAAAAGATGGGACACAATGGTGTATGCAAAGCAGAGCGGTCCTAAGTAATCAAGTCATTGACTCTCATGCTGCTGGAAACAACTGTACTAACAAATGTAGGCCAGCGGGACAGGGAAAGACCAATAATCCAAGTATCATAAACTACATTGATAGATGAGCCATTATCAATCATCCACGAGATGTTATTCAGGATAATAGGAGCATGCCGATAGATCTCTTTTCAAAAGAAAGAGTATCCACAGTAGCCTGAAAATTCGTGTGAGGGGTTCAGTCACCATATCTAGCTCACATAAAGGAGCTCCACATGCAGTGCGGATCCAGTAAAAAGAGAGTAGCATGCCTGGCTATTAGAGCCTCCTTCTTGACGATCAAGGACTGGATCCCAAGACGCCTTCATTAGTCGGCAAACAAACAGTATCCTACGCAGGTAGATGAATACCATGATTGTCCTTTATAGATGCCCAAAGAAAAATTTAGAAACATCTTTTAATCTTTCTTAGGCAAGTCATCGGGATAGCAGTATTGGATAGGATATAAAGTGGGAGAGAAGTGAGGACCGAGCATAGAAAGGTGATCCTAGTCATCATAGATAGTTCAGTGACCTGCCATCTATCGAGGCAATCACGTATTTGCCACTCTAAGTCACTGTAATCACTCCTCCATGGTTGTCTCCCCGTAATGAAATTCGAGGTAAGATAGCTGGTTAGCCTGATCCGTGATGCTCAGAGTCTGAGTGATAACCCCTCGAGTCATAGGATTAGTCTTGGGATTGAAATAGATCATGGATTTATGCATATTAACCTTCTGACCAAGGCCCGATAATAAGACTAAATGATGGAAGCAAAAGTAGAAGCATTGTGGACTGTTGTATGTCCCAGCAATATACAATCATCGGCAAATAGGAGGTGAGAGAGCAGAGGGTTATGGGGTCTGGCAAATATAGGGCAAGATGCGAGTCCTACAATGCTAGGGAGAAAGCACGTGACAAATTATTAGTAGAAATGATGAACCAAAAAAAGATAGAGGATATCCTTGACGCAGCCCAACAGTTGAGTGTAAAAAGTCAATCTGACTATCGTTAATAATGAGTGAGAAGGTCGGGCTTTGAACACAGGCCATGATCCAATTTATAAAAAGGTCAGCAAAGCCAAACTCATGGAGCATCCGATGAATGAATGCCCAGCTAACTCTATCATAAGCTCTTTCCATGTCTAGCTTAACAGCCATAAGGCACTATCAGGCCAAGGATCTCTGGAGATCATGCATGAATTCTTGGGCTATAAGAACATTATCAGTTATGCTATGACCTCTAATAAAATCCTCCTACTCCGAAGAGATGAGATGTGGAACCACTCTCTAAAGACGGATGACTAGAAGTTAAGTGCAGGCCTTATATAGGGTGGTGCATAAGCTGATAAGCCGATAGTGTTGGGGTATGGAAGCATCTGGATATTTGGGCACTAAAGTAATGAACATCCAGTTCCAGTTTGAGGGAATAGATTTGGATTGAAAAATAAGCTAGATCTCTTGTACAACATCCTGACCAACAAAACCCCAATAATGATGAAAGAAAAAGGGCGGGAATCCATCTGGCCTTGGGGCCTTATCTGGCCCAAGGTCCCATAAAGCTAGTCGAATCTCTTCTACTATAATCGGCCTGGTAAAGAAATATTATCATCAGTTGAGACCTTATTTAAGGTTGGAACAGGATGGATTAAGAATCCTTCACCTATATGTTCAATCCATCTTGAGTGAAATAGTGGAATAACTGACTCTGGATGACTTGACCATCTTTTTGATAATGCCCCTCATTATCAACTAAGCGCCTGATCTGGTTCGCAGATCGGCGATTTACAGTGGTATGATGAAAGAATCTAGTATTGCAATCCCCCTCACGAATCCATTGAATCTAAGATCTCTGCCTCCAAAAGTCTTCTGCTGCATAAGGAGAGAGTGATGTAAAGCCAGATTGCTGCTGAGGGTTCTAAGATCGGATTCACAAAGACTGCCTTCCTGATCTTTTTTGGCCTAGAGAGTAGCAATATCTATTTCAACCTGCTCTACTCTCATCATGATGTCATTGACCTCCAATCTATTCCATCTTAAGAGTCTTTGCCTAGCTAGCTCAAGACGTCTGGATAGCATAGCCTGTAGGTAACTCTCTCTCACTAGTAGGCGCCACACATGAGAAATAAAGGTCTTGGCAGCAGAGTAGTAAGTCTATAATTGCTCAAATCTAAATTGCCTCCTTTGCTGAGTAGCTACATCAGTAGTAATAAGTATGGGACAATGATCAAAGGCAATCTGGGCAGGTGAGTAACACTGGCATGAAGAGCCCTATTCCATGTAGCCTGATGGTTGAATCGTACGGATTGGTGGTAATTAACATCTTTATGCCATTGTCATGCTCAATGTAAGCTATAACATTATTTCGATCCATATGATGTAAATATGATATGATTAGTTAGCTATATCAAAAATTTAAACTTAAAAATAATTTAATTATTAAATAAATAAAATAATATAAAATGCATAACATATTTAATCAACATATCATATCATGGATTAAATAGACACAACTTACTCAATACAAATAGACACAACTTATTTAATAAAATAAAATTGATTCGATCTGTTTAACTTAATCCACTTAATATATCATCAATTAAATAAGATTTAAATATATTATTTTTGAATTGATGGATCAATATTTGTGAGACCCGACACAAGCTGGATCCATTTGACCAACTCGGATCGAAGCCAAGTAAAAAGAGAGAGAGAGAGAGAGAGAGGGAAGACAAGCAGGCCTCAAGCGTTTATCGTGTGCGGGAGGGGAAGAGTCTTTGCCCCCTTCCCCAAGCCGTGCATTTCTTACATGAGAAGGCATCACCCTCACCTCTTCCATCAGCCTATTAGCGGAGGGTGAACCTTATTTGTCTTCCCTAGCTGTGCGATGTCCGGCACCTCCTTTCATCGCCCCTCAACGTGGATTTCCCTAGGTGAGTCCCGTATCGTTGATGATTGATGAAGAGTTTTAGAAAGAGAGAGAGAGAGCTACGAGCCACTGACCCTTGTCAGACTGGTTGCCCATGGGGAGGGGCCGGTGGCATGGGGAGCCATTGGGGCCTCGGCGGCTATGCGAGGCCAGCCAAGCAGCCAATGTCGCGATGGCCTTGGTGTGGCCAAACAAGCATGCTGGCTCATTGGCCATGGCGGTGGTCCCGACTGACGCCAAGCAAGGTCCAGTATGGGCCACCCGATCAGAGAAGGGCCGGTGGTGGCCGGTGACCGATGAGCATGGGTCAAATGAATCCAGGAAATAGAGAGGAAAAGAAAAGGAAACAGAAGAGAAGAAAAGAAATGAAAAAGGAAAAAAAATAAGAGGGGGTAGCTGATGGCGGTGACCGGCAAGGGGTCGGTCATTGGCGGCCATCCAAACCCCAGGCAAGGGAGAGAGGGAGCAGAGGGCCACGGCGGCCCTTCTCCAGAGCGAGAGCCAAACCAATGGCTCCCACATTGGTTCAAACTGGCAGTGTGCCTGCTGCCTCGCTGGGCATGGGACGCGGGCAGCAGCCCCCATCGGTGCTGGGCGAGCATCAGTGGGGGTTCGGACAGTCGGTGGTGACCGGCCGTGCCACCGGCACATTGAGGGGTGCCACAGGATGAAGGAGAGAGTGGAAAAGAGAGAGGGAGAGAGAAAGAGAAAGAGGAAGGTTGCTGCGACGACCGGCTCTGGGCCAGTCGCCGATGGCCGAGCAGTCCTAGGGAGAGGCCGGCGGCGACCCTGGCCGCTGGCACAGGCATCCCCTAGTTCGGGTGAACCATGGGAGAATAGGGGAGAAGGAAGAAGAGGAGGGTTGGGCCCAGGTTCGGCCCAGCCCAGTAAACCCCTTTTGGGCTGATTTTTGGGCCCCAAATCGGACCGGGCTTAATAAAAGGATGGTGATGTTTGGATCAACTTTGATTCTAGTTTCTGGGAAAAGTTTTATTTCTCCATTTGGATTGTTATTCTTGGAGATATTTAAGCCCCAAGCTAGGCCCAGGATTAGACCGGATAAAATTTAGAGGACACTTTGTCATTTCAATTTTAAAGATTTAATTGTGTAAAATAATGCTATAGGTATCCAAAAGTCCAAATAACCAATTCACATTTTGGATTAGCATGCTGAGGTAAGTAAGCCAATTATTATGATTTCATAAATTATTTAATATGTAAATTTTAGAATTATAGCTGTATTATTTATGAAATGAGAAAGAATGAAATTGTGGTATTTGATTTGGCTATTTTGAAATTATTAAATAGTATCATGAGTATGCAATTCATTATTTGTTATGGTTATTTGTAACTGCTAATATTTTGTAAAGTAATGGCCTTATATATATATGTGTGTGTGTGTGAATAATGAAGGATATTATTACTTTGACCTTGCAAAATACATTGGTACTATTTGATATAAATATATGCAATTGTTAATGTTCAAACTACTGTATATATGAGAAGCTTATGCTTGTGATGATGCATGATATGTTGCATGCAAGACATAAATATAATACTTCAAAATAGGCTACTATGTGTCGCCGCGGTTCTCGATAACATGAAATGATATGATATCCAAGAGACACGGGACCCATCTCTATAGGAGGAATATGTGGAGAAAACACATATGTAGGGTGTGTTGTGATAGATTATGATATATGGCATAACGCTAGTACCAGAACCCTTTTCTTAGGGACATTTAAGAGTGATACAATAGTGGGGTCTTTATGGATATAATGTAGGACTGTGGGACACATAAGAATTGATAATTATATAGATACAGTGGGTTTGATTGCATTGCATATTTTAGAATTATTGCATGATTATGCTTCCAAAATCATTTTATAAATGTGCTTAGATTTAGCACATGACTAAATATGTATTTGGAGATTTGGAAGCTTGGCAAGTGGTTCATAAGTGAAAACTTGATTTACTATAAATATGGAATTGGCTATAATATACTATTGTAGGCTTACTTACAGGGTGTGATCTTATTTAAATCTCATAACATTTTTCAGAGCCGTAGAACTGATATGGACAGGAAAGGAGATAGAATGGGACTCCTATCAAAGCCAAATTTTGATATAACTTCGGATATTGATCTTGTGTATTTTAGCTTAGGGTTTTAAATCTTATTTGATTGGGCTTGTATTAAAGATATCTTAACTTGAATGGTATTGCAATTATTATATCCTTATATTGTGATATATTTGAATGCCTTGCATGTTTGACATGCGGGTTACCATCCCTAGATCCATCTATGGGTTTGAGGCATGACAATATTATTTTATGTTATGGTTGTGCCGATATATTTACGATACAATTCACTTAAGGCCAATTCGAACCTACTTATCTCTATTGGATTCAAATTATGTCCACGTATCATGTTTTTTTCTTTTTTAGTTCATTATGTTTGGCACTCCAATTCAGCCCAGATGCAACTCGTCTATTGTGGAATATTTTATCTTATATCTTCTTAGATGTATTTATACTAGAATAATGCAATATATTCGGTTCGCCCAAATAAATACTCATGGTGGGTTTTAAGAGATAATTGGCAAACGGTATGCTGTTTGGGGTTCTCGCAATAACCACAAGAAATTTGCAGTAAAGTCGAGGGAATATATATTTGGATGCAACAAGACATTTTTATGATGGTATTGTGTCATTACAGCTAAGTATTTTGTTGGTTTGATGCAAACTTAACCTTAACCGGGATGCATAGGAACTTTTTATTGGTAATAAAATTGCAATCGGGATATATTAATTTGTTCTGCAAATAAGCTTTTTAGTTTTCTTTATCCATAAAGTAGTATTCATTTATTAAATGAAATTTGACTATTATTTATGTAAATAAATCTAGTACTCTGTTGATATCGTATCTTTATTAAATATAGGATTTTGTTTAGCCCATGATTCCCATTAAAGAGGATTGCCCGTGTCCAGGACCAACAAAGTAAGATTATTATAATCAAAACTTGACATGACAAGAGTGAACTAAATTTCATGTGAAACATGGTTTTTATGTTATTATTTAGGTTTTAATTGATATCATTTAGAAGGGTGTTAGGAGATTTTTTTTTTTTGAGTCTATAAAATTTGTCTATTGATATAATTTGATTTATCAGAACCTTACTTTTAGGTATGTTTGATAGAAAAAACATTATCTCTGTATAATATATGGGATAGAGTTTATCCCCTGGCTATCCCTAGGAATATCCCTAACTATTCATTGATCATATCAAATGCAAAAAGATAAATCCATAGGATAACTTTTTTTTACTCTTATTTGGAAGGAAAACCAGCTATTCCTGCATTTCCTAGGGAATAAATTGAAGGGATAACCTGGTTAACCATGGGTTATGCTTTTAGTTAACTTTATTCTATCTATCCTTCGTAGTTATGGCTTTTGAGAATAAAAAGGAATATTCATGGGATATCCCCTCTTATTCTCTATTTCAAACACAGTCTTAGGAATGAAAAATATGTATATAGGGATAAAGGAAAAGTCTTACTGCATCGCCCTTCAGTGCAGCAAACGCGCATCGAGCGCATGGATTGATCATCTGCGTAATACCGCACGTGTGGTGCATAACAAGGTCTATTGGGCTGCATAGCTAATCGTGCATCCGATACGCACTTGATGCAATGAAGATGGTACAGCAAGTCTTTTTCTAGGGATAAAAGTGAGCTTGAACTAGCCCACAGTTTATCGGTTCGATGCAACAAGTCTTTCCTAGGGATAAAAGTGAGCTTGAACTAGCCCACAGTTTATCAAGCTAACTGAACTAGCTGACTTTGGGTTGGGCTATAGGTTAGGCTAAATTCAGGTCCATCTGGGTTTAAAGTTGGTGTCAAAAAAATTTAAGACATGCTCAAACTGTTGCTTGGCTCAATCTAAACCTAGCTCAAAGTCTTAGCCCTTAATCAATATGAATATGGTCCCCCCACTTGTAATCTTGAGTTGTTTAAATTTTATATTAGATTTTCTATCAACTGTGTAAGAAAAACATTCAATGATTTGAAGTATTATAACTCATACATTAAAAGAATAAAACATATATATTATTTTATATAATTAAAAAATTAAATTTTTAATCCTTTGATGCATGGATTGTAAGCTTTTAAATCATATATTATTAACACATTAGATCACATTTAACCGTTTGAATCATCAATTTAAAATATTAATTATTTAAATTAAATCACGAAAATTCTTTTGACTATAGCCAAATATAAGAAAGAGTTTAGTGAAACTGCCAAATTGAGGAGGATGCGAGGAGGGACGGTAATCCCAATCCTCCAACCTAATTTCAAAAGTTTGAAGGGCATCCTATCTCAGCTCGACAAGCTTCGGATGGATTAATCTTTCTCTCTCTCTCTCTCATTATTTCTTATTTGTTTTTTATGTTGTTGATTTTAGATTCTATTACATGCTTAGAATCTATCTATCCAATTTTCCTATTTACTTATGGCATCCTCAAATGCGAAGGAACAATTTCAGGTCTCCTATAAATAATCACAAGGGTTCTTGGCCCATATGATGTCGTTACATTATATCATAAGACTGAAGAAAAAAAATCTTTTGCATCATAAGCGATGCAAAAAATTTTGTATCATTTGCGGTTATTGGTCCACATGAGAAACCCACTGTGTAGACTTTTTTTTTTTTTTTTTTTTTGTACAGATAGGCGATCACACTAGCTATTGGTATAAGCTTTTTATGCGAACAAATGATTGCGAGCGGTGTGCGATTTTCTGCACTGCCGACGGTGCAGAAAGAATGTTCAAGATCGAAAACACATTTTGGAGAGAAAAAAACAGACTTGTAGACTGGATTTATTGAAGCAGCCCCTCCTCTCTTGGAGAGAAAAATCGGCACATGGTATTATGGACCAAGTCCAACCGCCCATGTTGTTTATGATTAGTAGTAGTAGTAGTTTATGGACATGTTGTTTTTCTTCTTTCTTTTCCTTTATTCATGGGTCTATGAATACAATGTCAATGGTTTATCAATGTTTCAACCCATAGCTTAAGATTTAGTGGGTTAATTCATTCTCAATAATTTAAGCCAATTTTAATGGGTTCGACCTGTTTCACTCCAGAGCTAGCTGAAACTACCTACGGGTTAATGAATGGTGGTGTATGTCTTTGCGCTTCACATCGTAATTAGTTGGTTACTATTATCTTTTGGCTATAACTTAATGTTCTAATTTGAGAAAATGGACTTGGTTCTATTATCCACCTAGCAACAATTTTTTAAATTCTATTAGTTTCAAGATTTCCCATGGCTTAAGATTTATTTAAGATTTTGGATACGCTTTATTAAGGGAAGGAGTAGAAGATGGCTTCGCTAGGTGCATGTTTTATGGGGAGCATCGAGATCGGACTGGAGAAATATGGGATTGAACGTATTCGTTAGGATACTGGATTCAGAATTACTCTCAGAAGTTCCTGATATACTTCTTAATCATTCATAATATCCTGCTAATTTCTCATGTTCCTAAGCAAATTTTGCAACTGTAGCAGATACGCCATGAAATTTTTTGAACAAAACTTGCAAACGACCTGAGACTCTGCCAAAACCGATGTACTCAAAGGTCCAAATAATGCAAACGGCCTGTATTATGTTTGAAAAATTCTCATTTTTATGTACTTTGAACTTTTTTCCTTAATTAAGATGATCATTATATCCTGACTCAATAGGATCTGCTTTGATCAGATTAGGACTGGCATATATAATCCTCAACTCAAAACCCGTTTTGAATTATTAGTGTTGCCTCGAAAATCCGTTCTCCAACTCGGGTGCGCTTCTGGCTCATGTTCCAGACGTCAATCTCGTCGCCTCGGGGTGGAACCTGCAAGACAATCCGCACGCAGAGGGTGCTGTGGGGGTTGCCCTCTGCGGAGGATCCTCCGATGCCCAAGTCAGTGGAGATTCACAGCAAGCAGATATGAGGAGAAGACTCTCACGGAGGAAATGCTCCTTCAGGCTCTTGAGAGAGCTCTAATGGAGTATGAGATTCAGTGAGTGAAATGAATGCGTAAGGGGTTGTCTTAGAGTTTTCGCACGTACCTGAGAGGTTGGAATGCTGTGGTATTTATAGGTGATCACCTGATTTCTTGGACGTGCCCTGGATGGGGTTGAGAACCGTTAGAATTCGAATCAAGTTTGTTATGATACCGGCAGAGTCCGTATCTTGTCAGTTAGAGGATCGATGGCTGGGAGAGCTGGTTGATGCCTTGAGGCTCGATGATCACACAGACCTAGGCCACTCTCGCAGATCCTAGGCCACTCCTGTGCATGATTCACCTCCTGGAATCTTATTCAGCTGTAGCGGATTCGAACTCTCCCGCGCCAGATCCCGCAGAGGTATTTTGAATGCCGTGGTTTGACCTGAATAAGAAATAACCTAGTTTTTCGAGGTATAGAATGGATCGGCTTGAATGACCGAGGAATGGCTCGGCTCGGACGGTCGAAATATGAGGGTGGCTCGGGTTACCAAGGTATAAGGATAGCTCGGGTTACTGAGGAATAAGGATAGCTCGGCTTAGATGGCCAAAGTATAAGGATAGCTCGGGTTGCCGAGGAATAAGGATAGCTCGGCTTAAATGGCCAAAGTATAAAGGTGGTCCGGGTTGTCAGGGTGACCCGACCTCATCAAAGCTGATTTGACCTCGTCGCTAGAATGTTACGCCAGCTGACCAGCTGGCTAGTAGGGTATTTGGGTTGGGAGCAACCCCATCGTCAATGTGAGCGGTCAATAATGCAATGATGATTTTACCCCTCATCACATGCCCCCCAATCCCTAGTCCGAAGTGTAATTTCGGATATATGGAGTAGAATTCTGGAGCAATGTTATCTGGGGGATTCAAAAAGGCGGGCAATGATGATCTCTTAAATGACGGGCTGCTGTTACGTCATCATTTTCGTCGCTACTCGAGAAGGAAACGCCTCATTTCCAACAAGTCGCGATAGCAGAGGTTCCGCATGGCAGAAGTCCTTTATTTTTGGTGCCCCTATCGGGGTCTTTGGCGTCTAGGGCTTTCTTTCTGAAGCACTTATTTAAAGAGGATTGGGGCGGCGCTCCTTCTGCAATGCCCCTTTGTCCCTGCCACATAGATTTTCCGCTCTCTCTCTGAGCCCTTGCTTGTCTGTTCGTGTCTTACCCCCTATTCAGCCAACATGAGCGGTCCAAGCGATGTTGCTTCTGAGGTAACCTTAGACTATCTGAATAGGATCCGTCGCCATTATAAAGTTCCTCTGGATGTAGCCTTATGGGTGCCGAGAACCGAGCACGGGTTTCAATCGAGCTAAGCCGGGGAGTCTTCTTCTACGAGGAGAGCTTGAGGGTAGGTCTCCGATTCCCTCTTCACCCGTTGATACATGAGGTGATGAGGTTTTACAACATATGCCCAATGATGGTGGCTCCGAATAGCTGGCGCAATCTCGTCGGGTTCATCTTGATGTGCAGTCGCGTTGGGGTGACTGCGACTCTTCCCTTATTTCGAGTTTGTTACAATTTGGTTTCTGGGAGGAGTTCTGAGTGGCTCTACATTGGCCCCCAGAAGTCGTTTAAGATGATTTCTGATAACCCTTCTTCGATAAAGGGGTGGAAGTCCCGATTTCTCATTGCCGAAGGAAATATTGGCTCAGATTTTTTGAGAGGATGGGCCAGTTATGTGAAAGATCCAGAGGCGCGTATCGAGTTAAGCGAGCAGGAAAAAAGGGATCTAGCTACCCTTCGCAGCGGTCAGGAGGTCTCTGCTAGCACCTTGTTAGCGGAGGATGCCCTTTTCGTCGCCGGGGTTAGCCCTATCAACCCTCAAGATAAGTCTTTGTTTTAATGGTCAACATGTTTATGTGATCTTGCCACTGTTTAACTGAACATCCGCTGTATTTTCAGTCGAGAGGTCCGCGTTTGCGGGCCAAATAAGGAGGGAGTTGGGCAAGCGCCACAGGGGCTCCAGCTACGGGGATAAGCATAGATCGAGAAGAGGGCTCGTCCTTCTGGGTCTCGCCCGAGGAAGTCCAGGAGAGACGATGTTGGCCGCTGCTCCTCTGCTTCAAAGAGGGAGGAGGTGAAAACGCCAACTGTAACCGATAAGCCCTCCCTGTCGGAGGAGGTGAGACAGCAGAGGAGGTCATTGGGGGAAGCTCGGAAAAAGCTGTCGAGGTTCCTCCCCTCCAAATAGTAGTTGTGTCAGATGATGCCGAGGAAATATCGCTAGCTGGTCCGGCGATCCTCCTGCCGGAGGTTCCTCAGTCACCAGTGGTGAAGAGTCCACAGCGCATGGAAGAGACCCCGCTCAGGCGGAGGGATCAGGAGAAGCAGCGGTGGCTGTCGAGGCTCAAGTGGAGCCATCTGTAGAGAGGTTGGTGGAGGTCGAAGTGCCTCCTATTGAGGGTGTCCCTGCTACGGCACCAGGGGATGCCGTGCAAGAAATTGAAGTTCAAATGGAGTCTGCCGGAAATAGGGAAGTAGCCGAAGAGGAAAAGGAAGAGGAGGAGGAACGTAAGTGTCGGCGGCAGCGGGATCAGTTCGCCGATCTGAATAAGAATTCGTCGATATGGAGAATTGACTGAAATGGCAAAATGAGCAGATTGCTCAGCTTACCGAAGATCTCGATCGATCTCGGCGGGAAGTTGGGGACAAGCAGTCCCGAATTAATGACCTCAAGGAGGGTCTTCAACAGAACAAGTCGACCAAGCTGAAGGCCTTGGAGAAGGTTCAGGAGCTGAGCAATGAAATGGCTCGGCGGAGGAAGAGGTATAGTGTCTTCCCATTTGTTTGCTTTCGGTACTTTTCTTTCGCTTGTGGGCTTAAACATTCTAATATTTTGCAGATGAGTAAAATTGGGCTCGAGACGCAAGAGCAGTTTAAAGCTCTAAGGACGGAATTGTCCGCGAGTCGTCAGATGAACTTCGATCTCGGGGGCCAGTTAATCGAAGCCAATAACCGAATCTCTTTGGCTGTGGAGGGGTACAAGAGTTTTGCCCAATTTTCCGAGGAGCGTAGAGAGGCTTGTGCTGATGCATTCGGTTCGGTGAGGAGGAGACTCGAGCAAAGATCTCTCGGGCGCATCCCGAATGGGATTTATCTTTTTTGGATGCCGAACATTTTGACGCTTGTACCCCGATGGCCAAAGAAGCCGAGTATGAGGATATCTCGGACGTCGATCTTGATGCCATCCTGGGCCCCAATGAGGCCATGGCTTCCGAAGAATGCCCTCAGCTTACTGCCGAGGAACCCGAGGTTTTTCCTTCGACATCTGAAGTGGGTGAAGCGAGCCAAGCCTTCCCGGAGATTACCAAAGAAGTTCTTGGGACGGGCCCGGACCCTAAGTCTTAAGGGTTGCTTATGTATTTTTGCTTTTTTGTTCTTTCAACCTGTAATTTGGGCGAAATCCAATGAATGATTTCTTTCTGTTTTGCTTCATCACCTTGGCCGTTGCTTTCATAAACACCCTTTCGCTGGGAATTCCCTTGATGAATCATGAGCGAGGTGCGCCTTAAGGCTGGATATTCCTCAGGGGTTCCGAGTCGAAGATTTCGCTCAATCGAAGCCAGTACTAACTGGTTTTGCCGATGCATAATATTGTTCGGCTTTGCCGTAGGATGTAACCTGATTTACCTTGGTTGGGGCCGGGATTAGGTCTGCGCAGATTCACTTAATCTTGCTAAGGCACGAAATGGCTCAACGCGAGAAAGCCGAGAATGACTCGAATACCTCGGCTGGGGCCAAGGTTAGATAACTTGGTTTGTCCGAGGTAAAAAGTTGGCATGTTTTATGCCGAGGCATTCAAAATGGCTTTTCTGAAGGACGCTATGTTTCTGCCCGAGGCATTTATTTCGCTGGCCTTTTCCAACGTGAGTCTTTTTAACATATGCGATAAGCATTCGATCGCCATTGGATGGCATCTTTTTCACAAGATGATTTCCCAGGCCTGCCCGTATCTCAAGGACCAGTGGACAATTTCCTGCATCTAAGGCTCTTGATTCGAGATCAGAGGGAAATCTTTTGTCGTGCGCCATGGCCTGGGAAATGCGTTCGGTGCGCTTTGAAAAGCGCCCTTTTATCCTAAACCGCCACGTGGTAGCGTGGCCAGGGCGTTTCGAATTCCAGGGCTCCCTTCTTTAATGACCACCCCCGGCTTGTTTGCCTATAAAAAGGGGCAAGGAGCGGGCTATGCCAGGCCATCCTTCAAAGTCTTTTCTTTCCTGTGAGTCGTAAGGGTTTCCATGACGTATGTTCCATTGAGGTTGAGAGTGGAAAGACTGAGTTTTCCTTTTGCAAATAGGCTTGCCCTAGATAGCTGGGGCGACGAAGAAGCTGCTAAAGAGCAAGCAATCCTCAAGGGAGAAATTCTCAAAGGTCATATGGAGAGCTCACGGAAGGCCCGTAGAGGTCATATGGGGAGCGCACATATGCACTTTCTATGTGTCCTTTGCCACTTGTCAAGGGATCGCAGAAATGCACGACATACGTACACCCCATGATTTACATGAACTTCACCTCCCTCCCCAATTTGAATTCCTCAGCTCATATGCCTGAGGAATCTTCTTCCCATGTGAAGAGGGAGGAAGGCGATGTTGGACTACTAGTTCTCTACCTTTTATTATAGGGCAGTGGCTAACAGTTCAGCATCCCATTTTGGGGGATGCCTCATTGGCATAAGCATCTACGGGCCCTTGGCCTGGTTATGATCCCTCCACGTGTTCATCCGAGGGATTCGTGGATGGCCCACTTTGCTCTTTGGCCTTAAATAGTGGCTCAACGGAGCTTGTCTGGTTTCTTTGATTTCTGTGGTCGGATGTAAAGACATCGTTATCGACCGAAGCTGCTCAACTGAGCTTTTATCTTATTTGTATTTCTTATGCTTTGACGCACTTGTAATGCCTCTTGAGAGGTTGTAATCTTTTCATTAATAAGAAAGTTTCTCCTCTTTCTTCTTTTAACACATGTTTCTTTTTCTGATGTGATTGTGTTGAGAGTTGCTACTCTCATTTTATGCTTTCCTATCCGTAGCATAATCTATAAGTTCAGCAGCGTTCTTGCTACTTTATTTTTGCCAACATGTTACATTACAAGAAATACTGAAATAGCGATGCAAATTTAGCGACGTAATGATGCGTCGCTAAATTGCGACCACATTGCGATGCCTCCATGGCAACAAAACATTGCGACAGAATTAGCGACGCATTAGCGACTCATAAACCAAAAAATCAAAAAAAAATAATTTTTTTATTTAGCGATGCAAGTAATGTGTCGTAATATTTTTAAATTTAGTTTTTATAAAATATAAATATGAAAAAAATATTGCAATGCAACTCAGTGCGTCGCAATGATTTTAAAAAATTAATTATGTTAAATAGCGATGCATTAGCGACGCAATAAACTAGAAAATTAAAAAAATTATTTTTAATTTAGCGACGCACTAATTGCGTCGTAATTATTTTAAATAAAATTAATTTTTTATAAAATATAATTATGAAATAAAAAAATTGTGATGCAACCCAGTGCATCGCAATATTTTAAATTAAGTTTTTATAAAATATATAAAATTAATTTTTTATTTAGCGATGCAAGTAATGCATCGCAATATTTTTAAATTTAGTTTTTATAAAATATAAATATATAAAAAAATATTGCGACGCAACTCAGTACGTCACAATGATTTTAAAAAAATTAATTATGTTAAATAGCGACGCACTAGCGACGCAATAAATCAGAAAATTAGAAAAATTATTTTTAATTTAGTGATGCACTAATTGCATCGCAATTATTTTAAATAAAATTAATTTTTATAAAATATAATTATGAAATAAAAAAATTACGACGCAACCCAGTGCATCACAATGTTTTTAAAAAAATTAATTATATTAAATAGCGACGCAATAGCGATGCAATAAAATAGTAAATTAATAAAAATAATTTTTTATTTAGCGACGCAAGTATTACATCGCAATGTTTTTTTAAAAAAAATAATTTTATAAAAAATATTAAAAAGAATTATGAAATAAAAATATTGCGACGCACATCAGTGCGTCGCAATATTTTAAAAAAATATTGTTTAAGGAAATCTGAATATTCTTTTTAATATATATATATATGGTGTGTGTGTGTGTTAAACTCTAATCATATGAGAACTGGAGCGAGATAAGATACAAGAAGAACGAAAGTTAAATGACTAGCATCTAAAGAAAGACTTGGATCCAAACAGATAAACAGGGGCCAAAAGAACAAAGAAACGATCCAAAACGGGGGGTAAAAAAAGCCCTAGAAAGGTAGACAACAAACCTTTATGAACTGCGTCTAAGACAAACTCCAAAACCCTAGTATCCTTAGCTCTGATCGATCACTCAGGAGCGGCAACACGAACAAGATGAAACACGCCGACAACAGGAAGATCTCTCTCTGGAAACCCTAGGAAAAGCTCGCCGTTGCCCCCTTACGTGGATCAGATGAAGGTAGAGGATGGTTTCCCAAGAAACCCTAGTATAGGCTTTTGGGGAACGAGGAAAAGAAGCCCTCCTCCACGGCGAGCTCTCGGCGTCTCTCCCCTCGCTCTCTTCGCGACTCACGCTCCCCCCACCCTTTTAAAGTTTTCCAAACAGGACTACGAGCAGCCAAGCACCATCTAGAAGCGAAGCGGAAGGGCCGCGGCACTGTGCCTGTGAAACTGTCTTGGTCTACTAGCTTCGATCGATCGCAACCATCAAATCGATCGCAATGGTCCGAGATCGGTCGTCGCCGACCGGGATCGATCATGGCTTCGATCGATCGCAACCATTGGGTCGACGCTGATCGAATCGATCGCGACGGTCTGAGATCGGTCGTCGCCGATCGAGATCGATCATGGCTTCGATCGATCTCAACCATCGGGTCGTCATCGATCGGATCGATCACAACAGTCCGAGATCAGTCGTTGCCGACCGGGATCGATCATGGCTTCGATCGATCACAACCGTCGGATTGTCGCCGATCGAGATCGATCATGGCTTCGATCGATCGCAACCGTCAGATCGTCACCGATCAAATCGATCGTAATGGTTCGAGATCGGTCATCGCCGACCGGGATCGATCATGGCTTCGATCGATCGCAACCATCGGATCATCGCCAATCAGATCGATCGCGACGGTCCAAGATCGGTAGCCGCCGACCGGGATCGATCATAGCTTCGATCGATCGCAACCGTCGGATCGTCGCCGATCGGATCGATCGCAATGGTCCGAGATCAGTCATCGCCGACTGGGATTGATCATGGCTTCGATCGATTGCAACCGTCGGATCATCGCCGATCGGATCGATCGCGAATGTCCGAGATCGGTCGTCGCCGACCGGGATCAATCATGGCTTCGATCGATGGCAACCGTCGGATCATCGTCGATCGGATTGATCACGACGGTCCGAGATTGGTCGCCGCCGACCAGGATCGATCATGGCTTCGATCGATCGCAACCATCGGATCGTCGCCAATCGGATCGATCGCGATGGTCCGAGATCGGTCGTCACCGACCGAGATCGATCATGGCTTCGATCGATCGCAACCGTCGGATCGTCGCCGATCAGATCGATCGCAATGGTCCGAGATCGATCGCCGCTGATCAGGATCGATCATGGCTTCAATCTATCGCAACCGCGGATCATCGCTGATCGAATCAATCGTGATGGTCCGAGATCGGTCATCGCCGACCGTGATCGATCATGGCTTCGATCGATCGCAACCGTCGGATCGTCACCGATCAGATCGATCGCAACGGTCCAAGATCAGTCATCGCCGACCGAGATCGATCATGGCTTCGATCGATCGCAAACCGTCAGATTTTTGCCGATCGGATCGATCGCAACGATCCGAGATCGGTCGACGCCGACCGGGATCGATCAGAAAAAATAATTTTTATCAAATATAATTATCAAATAAAAATATTGCGATGCAAATCAGTGCGTCACAAATTTTTAAAACAAATTAAATTATGTTAAATAGCGACGCATTAGCGATGCAATAACTAAAAAATTAAAAAAAAAAATAATTTGTAATTTTATGATGCATTTGCGTCACAATATTTTTTTTAAAAATAAATGTTATAAAAAAATTAAAAATAAAACATTGCGACGCAACCATATGCATTGCAATTATTTTTAGAAAAAATAATTTTTATCAAATATAATTATCAAATAAAAATATACGACGCAACTCATTCCATTGCAACTTTTAAAAATTAAATTACGTTAATAGCGACTTATTAGCGACGCAATAAACTAGAAAAGTTAAATAATAATAATTTTTAATTTTGCGACGCATCTGTTGCATCGTAATATTTTATAAAAAATAAATGTTATAAAAAAATTAAAAATAAAACATTGCAGCGCAACCATATGCATCGCAATTATTTTAGGAAAAATAATTTTTATCAAATATAATTATCAAATAAAATATTGCGGCGCAAATCAGTGCGTCGCAAAGTTATAAAAATAAATTTCGTTAAATAGCGATGCATTAGTGATGCAATAAACCAAAAAATTAAAAAAAATAATTTATAATTTTTTGATGCATTTATTGCATCACAATATTTTTTAAAAAAATAAATGTTATAAAAAAAATAAAAATAAAACATTGTGACGCAACCTGATGCGTCACATTATTTTCAGGAAATTTTTTTTTATGAAATATATATGAAATAAAAATATTGTGACGCATTAGCGACGCATTTTTCTAGAAAATTAAAAAAAATTTCCTACCCATCATTGCCGCCAAATTAGCGACTCATTAGCGACGCAAATAATTGCGTCACTAAATTTCCCAAAAAAATAATAAAAAAAGCCAAATTAGCGATGGGTTAGCGATGCATAATTGCATCGCTAATCCAAAATAAATTATTAAAAAAATAGTGAGGGATTAGCGATGCATAATTGCGTCGCTAAGCCCTAATATATAACCTCAGTCGCGGCCGGCCCCCCTCGGTCTCTTCTTCTTTTTCTTCTAACCCTACTCCTCTGCCGCCGCCCCCCCGACTCCCCCCGCCCTCCCCCGACGCTAGGAACACCGGCGGCAGCCCCCCCCACCCCCGGCGTGTCCCCTCTACCGAGGTAAGCCCCCTCTTCCCCACTCCCCTCCCACCCTCCCGTTTTCCTTAGGCCACGGCCACGGCGGTGCCGCGACCGTCGTCCGGCCACACCTGGCGGTGGCCGGAGATGACGGCCACAGCCGCGCCGTGGCCGACGGTGCCAGGCCACCGTAAAAAAAAAAAAGGTTGGGGTGGGGTTTTTCCCCCCACCCCTGAGGCATCGGCCATGGCGCCGCCGTGGCCGGAGACGACGGCAGCGATCGTGACGACGGCCGCTACCGTGGCCGGCGGTGGCCTGGCCACGGTGGCCAAGCCACCGTTTTAAAAAAATTAAGTTAAAAAATGAGTTTTAAATATTTAATATTATATTTATATTTACTATTAACTATATAACATAATATTATTTTTTCAGTATGATGGGCCGAGGTAGATCTACCGACGACGGACGGAGTGAGCAGGGACGTAGCCCTGCAGCATCTGATCACATGAGCTTTGGAGATGGAGAGTTTCGATCTCCACACATCGCACAGCCTCCGATCTCTCCAGCAGTCGGTGGTGATCCTGCATTGCTATTATCATCCAACCGATCGGCACAGACCTCCGAGAGTTCTTTCACCGTCGGTCCGCACCGTACTTCGACTAGATGCTCATGGGCTGTAAGTTATATCTAATTAAAAATATGTTTATGTTTTTTAAGTCAATTACTTATAAACATGCATTTTTTTAACAGATTTATTGAGCAGCATCATGTATCGAGCCACATCAGCTTCGTATTTCAGAGGCGTGCGAATCCCAGTGGCTACGATTGGCGCCATATATCTGCAGGCCACGAGGGAGTTTTAT